>NQII01001205.1:294496-358056 GCA_002778355.1 Clitarchus hookeri | reverse complement strand
TCCGCGGTGCGCCGATCGATCGCCTCTCCAGCCCTCGTCCTTCGGCGGCTGCGGTCCACAGTGGCGGCCGCCGGCTTTGACGTCAAAGGGCTGCAACGCCTCAGCCACGACCATCGCAGCGCAGTCTCGCGACTCATAGCAACCCCCACGGAAAGTCAATATGCTCGATCAGCCGCTCGAGACCTAATGTCACAACTCGCAATTTTTCTGAAAAACTGCTTTCTTATAAGAACCGAATTGTCTCAGTATTTAAAATGTACCTCCCCGACAATTAAGTTCAAAAGTTGTTGAAAGCAGTTTTTCCATTTATCTCGTTTTTTTCCTCAAACGAAACTACTATGATGTGGAGGGGAGGGTTCGGTGTAAAACTAGATCAAGTCCATGTAGTGATGATAATGTGAAATGTGAGTTTTAACTATACATATTTATCATTCCTTCCAGGAAAAGTTCTATCTACAGCTTAACAAAAATTTGCATTTGAATTGCATTATTGATTGCCTCCAGATCGAAAGAACAGGAGAGGCAAGCAGTGCTTTGCCGCCCCCTTTCCACACAAATCCTCTCCAGGGTTAAAAGTTTGGAAAATATTATGGTAAAAAGAAATAATCAGCAGTATACTTTTACCAGGGAGAACGGTTACGAAGTTAAATACTTATCACTTATAAGTTTTATGGGTAAAGCAATATAAATTTTCTAATAGAAAAAAGTGTAATTTTAGTTGTTTCATAGAATTTAAGCCTATTGGTTTCATCAATGCAATCTCAGGTAAGGGGTGATATTATTGTTTTTGTATATGTTAAGCAAATTAAATAACAGTTTTGTATAATCTATAAATATTTAACAGATTGCTAGTAAAGTTTCCCAGCAGGCTACATACACAATTTTACCAATAAAACGATTTTCATTGTATTCAGTGAATGGTTTTATTAAGAAATATTAGATAATGTTTTTCTATAATGGGATAGGCTAATAAATACAACTAAGTTGCACCCTCTGATGACAATAGTTTAAATAAAAAATTTTTACGGTGGTCGAAACTAAAATTTTAGCATACATTTGCTTCTAATGCCATTATTAAGAGATATGTGCATGTCTTCGACTTAGGAGGTGGCCTAGTGAGGGGTATTAGTGAGGCGAACATATATGAAATGCTATGGGCGACGCGGGCCGGTGTATGTAAGACGATATCACCTCTANATTTTTTACGGTGGTCGAAACTAAAATTTTAGCATACATTTGCTTCTAATGCCATTATTAAGAGATATGTGCATGTCTTCGACTTAGGAGGTGGCCTAGTGAGGGTATTAGTGAGGCGAACATATATGAAATGCTATGGGCGACGCGGGCCGGTGTATGTAAGACGATATCACCTCTACACGCAAGTCACTCAACTAGCGCGCAGTGGTTTCTTCGTGACCGTACAACTTCGTAAACTTGTGCGATGACCCTGTAATTTATTGGGCATGACTCTGTAGCAAAGTCCAATGCATGTCACTGCCGTAGTTTATAGTACGTACTAGGTTCGTATATTTTGAGATGAAATATTCTCAACAAGTCGTTGTTTGCTATGTTGGAGGCCGCATGGAATTGTTTCCAATGTGCGTGATGCCATTCGTCAGTGTCTATTTTCATAGCTTAAGTTATTGAGGGCAGGTTTAATAGTTTCATCAAAGAGCGCATACTGCAAACATGCTGGGATGCATTTCAAGCGCTAGGTAGCCCACCGCCTTGTGGTGGATTTCCACAGACCACGCCGACCAGGCACAGCAGGCTGGGCAGATTTCACTGACATACAGTACATTCACACGTTGTAGTTAATTCACTGTTATTTCCAACTTTTCTGAAACCCTGCAAAGTTATAATTTCAGGATATTCCTCCATCTCATGCAAACAAAGCTTAAGTCAAGTCTAAAATATTACATATGCCTTCAGCATTAAACAATGCTTAACTCATTTTGACTCAGTGAACGCAATTGTGTACAATTACGCACGTATAAGTTATTTGTGGTCTGTACTGCACACTGCGAATGTTATAACATGTGGGTGAATGATTCGCGAACAGTCTTACTTCCTAGGTAATAATTGGTTCATACGACTGAAGCCGAACATATAGCCTACAGCTCATTGGCTGCGACAAAGAAACACGTGTTGTGTCGACTTGAGGACAGGACGCATCATACATTTATTTTTTTGCAACTTCTCGAACTATAAAATTAAGTGGGTTTGAAAGGGTTAATATTACCATTAGAACTTAATTTTATAACTTAAAAAAATTGAAAATAATATATATAAAATATGAATGAAGAGTGAGTGAATAGATTCGGGCGGCTCTTAACATCGAGGTCTTGAGAGCCGACAAGGACAAAGCAAGGTGAGTATGGAGCAGCACCAGAACACAAAGGCGTGGGAAATAGGAAATCCCCGAGAAAACGCGGCTACCAGCATCATCGTTTGGTACAGAAATCAAGGCCTCACCCCAGAAAATATGATTGTTTATTTACTTAGATAACATTTCCCCACATTAGAAAGTTACTAAAAATTCTAATAAAACAATATGTTTATTAAAAATATATTTTGATCACATACAAAATTCAGTATTAAAAGAAATATTATAAAAGGAAGAGAAATAAAGCAATCTAGTAGATTTTCATACGCTATTGATTTACTTTACAGTCAATACAGAACACAAATACAGGCATAGGTGATATTACTTTTTCGAAATGGTAACTATTACATTTTTTTTTCTGTGGTTAACTGAAAAAATGTACACATTGCACTATTTTAGTAGACTGTCATTCACATGCAAGGCTAAGCAGTTCGCGAATGATGGTAACCATTAGCTTCTTGCGAAAGGCAGCACCAGTCTCAGGATCATGGCGATGTCCATCGTCTCGGCCACTCACACCCCCGGTCCCAAGTTGGTCGTCCACCTCATCATAGACACACTGCAGATCTTACACATTTTTTAACATTTGACTCCACGACTACTACCTCGCCAAACAAAGGACCACTGTCAACAGCGGGTGTGGCGGTGGTGCCTCCAGCATCCATCGCTCCAGCAATACGCACTGCTGGACATCGGCAGCGACGGCGAGTGGGTACAGGTTCTACTCTGGAACTGGAGGCAGAATCGTCTATGATGGGTACTTACACCAGTGTCTGGCGTCAACGATGCACTCGGCGACTTCTGGCCGTCTGGGTGGCGGAATCTTTCGTGGACCCAGGTTGTTGGGAGTGGACCGCTGGTTCGTGCCCTGCATGAGGCAACTCCGCAGCACAGTCTGGTGCGTAGATGGTAGCATCAGCCTGTACCGGGGCGATGGTTTGGTCGATGGTGCAAGGCAGCTGCATATGCGGCGTCATGTGGAACATGACGCAGGCTGATGGTCCCAGACAATACACTTGAATCTGCGATGGTTCGTAGGGGATTGGAAAATATGCGAATCACCAATGCTAGGCCTCTCCATAGCAGGTACCGGTGTAGATGCGCAGATATCCATCTTCTGCGATGAAACTATATTCAATGCTGTCATAGTCAGGCTGGGCACTTGCATAAATGTTCGTCGGGCAGAATTGAGTCACGGTGACGATCATACCTCTAGGCGGCGACTAAATGAGCACACGATTTTTCTCTTCTTATATACTGTGGGTGCCGATTAGGTGTGCAACCATACGAAAAACTAAATTATCTTCTATTTCGGGTTACTTAGTCGTCACTCTTGGATTATTGGTACAAGGACGAGTCACGCCATTTGCGCAGCAGCTGTGCGTTCCTCCGCGCGCGTGTCAAGTCAGGTTCTGACCTGTCGCAGACATGCTGCTGCTGGTCGTCGTAAAGTTTCGCCAGCTTGCGCAGCGAAGGACAGCCGTACTCGAACTGCACATCGATGATATACAATTAATTTTTTCACGAGTCGCTCAGCCATTTATTCTGCTCGGGCCCTGCCACATAAATCTGTTCTTGCGGATACTGCATCCGCAAGTCGTGCAGCACATTTCCCACTTAGTGGTACAGCATCAAGATATTAATAAATATCTAATTAAATGCGTTAAATGTATCACGTAAACTGACATATAAAGCTTTAATATACCATAAACCAATGTAATTTTTATAATAGAGTTTCGGATTATGTGAGTTATGATTATGTGCATATATATATGTATATCATAAGATACCCCGTGGTGATATTCCGTCCCGGGGTAGCAAGAACACATTCACTCAAATATCATAGTTATGTGGACAATAGCACACACTTCCAACTCATGACTCAGAATAATTTTAGCCTTCTATGAAGCCACAGTCAGCGTGTAATCAAATTCTTCGCTGTCTGGAGTCCCTCGGTGCTCGTCATTGTGATTCATTTTGTGTTGGGGAAATGTACGAAACGAAGTAGCGACCCAATGGTAGACCAGTCGTGTGAAACAAATTTTCAATGGAAATACGTGTAAAAAATAAATTAAACATTAACAATAAACGTTGTTACATTTTTTTCTTACTGCATAGTATACGGGATATTTCAGGTTTTTCATAAAGGAGAGAGAGTGTCAACTGCTGCCACATTGAAAAATAAATATTTTTTTTTTTTTCGTGCCTGCTACGCTGCACACATACCAGTGTTCAAACAATTCCTCGGATTCAGCCGCATGCTAAATTATTGTATCGGAAAAGATTTACAAAAGTAGAGTGAGTGAGTAAAGTGAAGTGATTTGGGCGGCTCGTAACATCGTGGTATCGATAGCTGATGAGGGTGAAGCGACGTGAGTATAGAGCAGCGCCGGAGAGCAAGGGCGGGAAAAACCGGAGATCCCCGAGAAAACATGCTGACCAGTGGTAGCGCCCAGCGCGATTCCCACATGCAAAATTCCGGGGATGGTCACACCGGAAAAATCGAACCCGGTTCTTCTTGGTGGGAGGCGAGTAGTCTAACGACTGCGCCACCGCGGCCCCTGCCAAAATAGAATATGACTGGTTTGCCTACCGTGATTTTTGTATGGTCAGCGAGTATAATACACTGATAGAAGTATTTCGCACAGTAAGAAAAATTCTGTTTCCATACCCGGAATTGAAATGACGAATGTAATAATGATCGGCAGCAACCTCATTGCCAACTAAATATATACTTTTTGGAAGGACTGAAGTGGCTTAATGAACTACTAAAATCATCTTCGATATATATATATATATATAAAGTTCCAAAAATATTACAACTGCCTTGGTATGCTTCCAAAGTTTTATTCCATGAAAAAATATTTTACGTGCAATTTTTACGGAATTTATTTGTGTTTTTTTAATTGGCAATTTTTTACAGTCACTTACTTGATGTACGATACAAAAAGTGTTTTTTTTATAAAAAAACGTTTAACATTTTAAAAAATTTGAAGGAACATTATCGTAACGAAACACGACTTCAACTAATTTCCAAAATTATGTTGCTTAAAATTTACATCACCCACAGACTTTCGAATAAATAAAAACGTTCGATATTATTGTTACCTGGTGAAACCCTGTTCCCTTGACCCATGTCTGTGGAGGCAAAGGGGAATTTTTTGTTGTTCACATGGCATAATGTGAGTAGCATATTCGCGGTTTCTTCACATTTTTTTAATCAAAACTTAACAAAATCACCCCATGTATGAAGTGTTTGGTTGTTTCCTAAATACGCCACGTATCAAAACGTTTTATATTTCTGTTAACATAAAAGTACCTTATTTTTGGTTTAATTTAACTTCAATTAAAACTATACTAAAACATTTTAATATTTAATTTATAATTAATATGAACGAAATCGGAGATAAAATAGGCGTGTTATAAATGCCTGGTAAGAAACAACAGTTATGAGAAATATTATTACTTTTAGTGCGCACGAATCCGGTGCGTTGTCTCATTATTGTACTATTCTAGACTCGTCTAAGCTATATTTGCATGAGGTGGAGTAATATCTTAGAAGTAGATCTTTCGCAGGGCTTTAGAAAAGTTGGAAGAAACCGTGAATTAAATATACTCGGCCGAATAATGGATGTGCCACAAGCTGTTTGTCGAGCGTATTTCTATACGAGAAGAATTCAAGATGAACGATAATTGGGTTTCATAAGGGATAACATTTCTCTTGAGAACATGGATGTCAACGTTTTCTAATTAGCTATTGTCTTAAATTTGCACGCAGTGATGCAATTTAAGATCATAGCTCATACAAGACACGAGTTGAATTCAGATTAAAGCGTATAATGCAAGAAACTTTAGCAGAGTTAGTTGATAGTATGGTAGTTCGAGAGAGGGTTGCCACAGTTTCTCAGAAGTTGCTGGAACGAGCCGCGTGTGTGGGATCGTGCAGTTAGCGTGCTGTTTGAACATTACAGACGTGAATTCAGCAAATTGCGAGTGCATCACAACTCTGGAGAAGTGCTTTTGGCGATCCATGGCAAATATGAGAGACTGTGATCAACTTACGGGAAAATGTGACGATGCATTCGTTAATTAAGCATGGCAGGCAACTTATAGTTAATTGGTGATCCCATGAAATGCTTATTTATTGAAGCGAATCGTTCTTTTATATTAATTTGTTTTGTAAAGTGGATTTTATATTTAGGATGTCCATCTACTAGGGTCTCGGCTACGCACAGAGCTTGAGACAACTTATTTCACGTACACTGTAACTTTGTTTTTTCCATGCATACATACATTAAAGAAATCTCTCAATGACTTAAACGAATAAATAAATATTGACCAGACGCTGCATATTCTGGTTTACTGACATAAGTTTTGTCAAAACCTACGACTCCTTCACTCATTTTATTATGACTCCATTTGGAGTGAAAACATTGTCTTGAATGTCTCATAAAATGATTCCCAGGATATATAAAAATTACAAATAATAGTTACAAAAAAATGTTATTCCGTAAAAGCCAACAAAATACAGGTAAATAATGGTGGTAAACCATTAATGTATAATTTTTTTATATTTACGGAAAATATTACTACCTAGAATTGATTCAAAAATTATATTGAAAAAAGAGCAAAACTGCAAAGTGGTCCAAAATGGGCCTAATAATTATATTCAGAAATACTTTTGCCAACATTACTACGTGTGTAACGCCAGTTAATATATAAACCAGAATTAGATATGTAGTTGGCAAATATGACTTTAATATAATGAAAGTGGAACTCAATCTCTTATATTTTTTTTGCAACTCACTACTGCATTTAGTTCATTTGTCACAGACCAGACATTTATGGGCTGTTTACGGTAAAATGAGCAATTTTGAGGCCCTAGTTACTTTTTTTCTTTGATCCATTTTGTATCCTTTAACCACCTTTTTAAATAAATACTACCATGTAAGTAATAAAAAAGGGCGTATATTTCACAACACTCGGAAGTTAGTGTCTAAGGCTAAAATAAATTATATTTATTGACTACTATTCGAAATGAGAGGGCTTTCAAAAGTGCTCACATTACCGTGATTAGCTCATATCGAGAAATTACAGCATGAGAATAAATAAGTATTGCTGTCACAGTTTGGTAGCTTATTTAGAAAATAATTTTACTTCAGCTAGAGTGTCTATTATATTCAACACTGCTTTTTTTATGTTTCTGCCTAAAATACAAGACGTCGTGCTGAAAAAAGATTCGTTGTCTTACTTTTGGCAACAAATACAAAACGTTTCAAAACTAAATAGCGCTGCTTACTGTTTGATTAGTACTGGTGAATATAAAACGGCAAAAGAAGTAAACATATTTCCGTTCCGGAATTGATAGCACGCATGGACCTGTCGAAGGGGGTGACTTATTACAGTAGACATAATCTACGTGCTGTTCACCGTAGGAGATAACCGTCAGTGTGCTGGTGCTAGAGGAAGTGTTCGAAATGTCCACTATAAAAATCAAAACAGGTTTGTAGGCGTCTGTGCATAGGCCCCCGATCCTTAACAATACGTCCAATACGGCGCGTACGTAATTACATGCTTCCTGTGCTTGCTGATGATTGAATTCAGCGGCTTTTACAGGGGCATGTTTTACCTCACATATAATTAGCATAATTTTAAGAGTTTGGATGAAGAATACTAGGCCAGGGAGCGAGGAGACAATCAATATTCGTTTCATATTAATAGGGCATAAAAAAATCCAAAATTTTACCATTCTCCGAAATAAAAATTCTTTGTGTTCATTCTTCAGTGTTCCTACATGTAACCCACAAATGATTAAGCTACTATGATAACAGTACCTAATGAATTTACTAAAACAAAATATTTTACTTTAAAAAATGACATAATTGGAATTAAAAAAAAATTTTTCAACAAAAGTGTCATTTATATGCAACGTAAATTTGTTGCTAACTATGGTTATTGGATTTTATATCAATATTTTATTTCAAACCGATATAAATGGTATTCTAAAATTATTTTTCAAACAATGGCGAAACTCTTTATACTATACTGAGAATTTATATAATAATCCACTACAGTATTTTATTTTACAACTATGTGCAACTTGATTTAAGTAAATCCTAATAACCCGATTAAAAATCTTGTTTCATTCATGGTGAAATTGTTTGTAGAGTATTGCGAAACCCTACAAAAATATCATAGTTGTTAATAATATGCCCATAAATGTATATTTAAAAATATATTTTTATATAAAAACAAAGTTGATTGATTTAAGAATACCTTTGAGGTATAATTGACTGAAACGTAAAGTGTTCCAGGACAACTTTCGAAAAATGGTAGACCCTAAGGCCTTGCATTAGCATAGCTTGACACTACTGAGCAACCATTGGAGTTAGAAGTAGCCAATTTGGATCGCAGGTTATATTTCCGACCTCCAACAAAACGCTATGCCACAAGTTCCTACGCCATTTTATAAGCATGGCTAGTCTCCATTTTGCAACCATAGGAGGTGGAACTACGAAATTAGGGTCAACGGTAATACACTCGATCTCGAAAAGACAATATAACATGTTGGATATTGATCCCTTTTAAAAGCATTGTGGATGACCATTTTGGAACCTAGGGATATAGAAACATTAAATTCAGAATGAAGATAATACTTCCTACCCCCAACAAACCAAAGCTACATATTGTACTCCAAGTCTTATTGTGAACATATTTGACTACCATTCTCGAACTATGAGTGTTATAGCCACCAAAATCAGATCGTTGCTAACACTCATGGCTCCGAACAAGTCGATGTGTTACATTAGCCATTTGAAAAGCGAAAACAATGCATCTTGCCATAATAACATCAGTCACTGTTGTGATTCGTGGAATTGCAATGAAAGAAATATTTTCTTGTGTAAAGAGGGCTGAGGATGTTTAGTTTTTCCCAAGTAAATAACAATTCGAAGTTGAATTTCTGTATTTAATATTTTACTCGGGTAGTGTAATTACTGTTTTCATCTTGGTACAGGATTCAAGGTGCAGGATTTAGAATTCATCTGCCATCTTGGTTAATGTCACATTTCANGGGGGGGGGTCATGATTAATGGCCTGGGGCGGCCATTTTATTTTTATGAATAAAATTTATTGTTTGTTTCTAACAATCCTTTTAGATATTGGTGATTTCACCCCAAAATAGCCTTTTTCCCCCAAAATTAAAAAAAGGAAAATGTTACACTCGAGGCTTCTCGATGTGAGAGCCAAATGCCCTCAAAGCGTAAAGCGGATTCGAGACTCCTCGGTGTATGGGCCACATACACCTCAAAATCAGCAAAGCAGAATCGTGGCTCCTCGATGTAAAAGCCATAAAGTCCTGAAAACAATAAGGTGAACTAAAGGCTCTGAGCCAAGCCCAGTGGATCAGGGAGGTCAGCTGTCATGTTTGTGTACATTACTGAACCAAACTGCCATGTTAGATGCTCGCAACCTTAACCTTGAACCCAGTGGCATTGAACTCTAAAATTCGAGAAAAATCATAAAGATCGAAAAAACTTGCAAAAATAGAGGGAAAAATTACATTTATGGTCACAACCGCCATGTCGGATGTGGGTGACCTTGATACTAACCCCCCAGTGACATTAAATTCGAAGAAAGGTAAAAATTAAGGGAAAATATGTGCTGGACTCCAGCAACCATGTTGGATGTGGATTTCGCATGGTTTGCTTTGTCACGACTACTGGTATGTTCAATTTGTCTTCATGGAAGATTGGCCTGGTTGATATGGGTGTTTCGTATGGTCAGCTGGTATGTACGTCCTATATGTTTGGTGCATATTGATGGTCGTGTTGGCCAGTTTGGTATAGATGATTTGTTTGGTCTTGTCTACTGGTATGTACCGTCAGCCTTGATAGTCGGTTGGCCTTTTTGGGTTGGGTGTTTGCTATTATCAGCTGGTGTGAATCGTCTGCATTGTTGGTCAGTATTGATGGTTAGTCGGTCGGTGTTGTTGGTTGACCTGGACGGTATCGTTGTCTAGTTGTTCTGGTAGTCTGGTATGGCTTTCTGGTCTGGTCGACCCTGTAATTTGGCCTTGTCCTTTGGTCTTGACAATTGGTCAGTCTTATCGGTTGGTATGTTTAGTCAGGCTTGATGGTTTAATAGTCGGTTGGTCTGTTTGGTTGTTACTCTACCGCCAATGATTCGAAACTAGTTGTCAAATATGCATATAAATGACTTAGACAATCTTGAGATGTATCGAGCTGATTAAACTTATGCTGGCCTTGTACGTTCCAAGTTCCAAAAGCCTAAGGGAATGGGCCTTTGAAAATGGTATCACCGACAACATAAGCAGTCAAGCTGGAGTAAGTTGTGGTACCACCAAGTTCGCTGGTTCATGCATATACTTTAAACATGAGATGATTTTTACTTTGGTGCAAAAATATGTGCATTATTACGAAAACGAAAGATAATAATATTCATAATGTGATGGAAAAGTCGAACACGATATAACTTTCCATAATGATAGCCACGAAGGTCAGGAGAGAGAATACGATATATCATCAAAAGAACTCTGACGGGGTGCGACTTTGGCCACATTATATATCTGCGGTGGTCACGATGTTGTGTGACCAACAGCCAATCACGAGCGAGTAAAGTGACGCCGTCAAAATTAAATATTTCTCCACTATTTCACACTAGTTGTAGTGGTGGGTGTCGAGCTATAGCAGGTAAATTATGGTGGGGTTGGTGGGATCAGAATAAGTCACTGAAATATAGTGGTAGAGTAAGGATGTCCCAAAAATCTCCATACATAGCGAATATACACACAACTTTACAGAATGTTCTCAATATGTTGGCTATGAAAATGCAGACACCAGATCAACGAATTGGTGTAAATTTTTGCCGAACATCTCGAAAGATGTCAGGCTTTTGTTGCAGGTAAAGTGTCGTCATGTCAAGANTGTTGTGTGACCAACAGCCAATCACGAGCGAGTAAAGTGACGCCGTCAAAATTAAATATTTCTCCACTATTTCACATTAGTTGTAGTGGTGGGTGTCGAGCTATAGCAGGTAAATTATGGTGGGGTTGGTGGGATCCGAATAAGTCACTGAAATATAGTGGTAGAGTAAGGATGTCCCAAAAATCTCCATACATAGCGAATATACACACAACTTTACAGAATGTTCTCAATATGTTGGCTATGAAAATGCAGACACCAGATCAACGCATTGGTGTAAATTTTTGCCGAACATCTCGAAAGATGTCAGGCTTTTGTTGCAGGTAAAGTGTCGTCATGTCAAGANCATTGGTGTAAATTTTTGCCGAACATCTCGAAAGATGTCAGGCTTTTGTTGCAGGTAAAGTGTCGTCATGTCAAGACCGCATCGAGATAATCCACCTGAGTGACGCCTGACTTCTTGCGAGATGTTCGGCAAAACAGGTGCGAATGCGTTGATCTGTGTCTACTATATAATGACCAACATATTGAGAACATTCTGTAAAGTTGTATATTTCCTATGTATGGATACTTTTGGGACAACCTATGTAGTGAGTAAATGGAGCAATTTGAATTGATTGGAATTAGAGAGGGAGGGATGTCGTGGCTTGGTGGTAGTGGTGGGAGGGAGAGTTGAGCTTTAGCGAGTAATCAGTCGATGTGTGGCAACTGATTGGTGGGCGTGGAGAGGAACCATCAAATCTATCTTACCATAGTGAGTTTATTAAGTGGAAGAAATAAGGTAGAGAGATGGGGAGGGGATGGTTGCTGGGTAATGAGGGGGGGATCGGTTGAGGTCCGGGCAGTTATGATTAGGAGAGGAAGTGAGGGAGTGGATAATCATGTGGTGGATTGGTGGCGAGTGAATTGTTAGGGCGGTCGAGCTATGGATAGTAGTTGGTGAGGGGGAGAATATTTCGGTGGTGGGTTAGTGTCGTGGGTGGATAGTGATGGGGTCAAGCTACCGCTGGAAACGAAGGGGGGCAGGGGGTGTAGATATTCTAATGGTTTGATTGTGGTGTGTTGTTGGTGGGGGAATTGCCTTACGTAATGCCAATAATTCGCTTTGGAGGGGTCCCATCAGATTGATAAACTATTTAATAAATGATTAATTTGAGTTAAGGGGAACGGAAAATACTAATCAGTCGTGAATGCAAGTTTTTCCACGATTTTTAAGAGTTTTGACAATCTTTTACCAGTTTACTAGATTTTTAAAGTTTATGTCCACGAGGTACAATGTCGATGTCACCCAAATCCAACATGGCAGTCAGGGTCAGTAACGAAATGTTTCGTCAATGTTTACGATTTTTCTTATTTTTTCGAGCTCAAGGTTGAATTAGTCAAGCTCAAGTTTACCCTAATCAATAATGGTGGTTGTAGTCAACGATTTAATTTTTTCCTTGATTTGTAGGAATTGTTTCGAATTTTTACTATTATGTTTTTCGTTTTTTGAGTTTAAGGTCACTAGCATCAAGGACAAGGTCACTAACATCTAACATGGTGGTTGGGGGCCAGTAATGTAATTTTTTCCCGCGATTTTTGTGTGGTATTTTTCAATTTTTTACAATTTTTTCTGACTCTTCACAATTTTTCGAGTTTAAGATCTCTGGGTTCAAGGCAAAGGTTAAGGTGACCCAAATACAACATGGTGGTTGGGTCAGTAATGTAAACAAACATGAAAGCTTACCCACCTGATCCGAGTAGCTTGACTTGGAGACATTAGTCCGCTTTGCTGCTTTTAGTAGTATATGGTTCTTACATAGAGCAGCATCGAACTCACTTTGCTCTTTGCAGAATTATTGGCTTTAAGATCGGGGAGCCTTAAATCCGTTTTGCTCATTTGAGAAACTGACCGTAACCTATTTCTAATCTTTGGAAATTTTTGGGGAAAAAGGCGATTTTTGGGGCAAAATCACAAATTTGTACAGTTATTTTTCTGGTAAAACAAGATATTTTGTTGATAACATGGCCACCCCAGGTCGTCGAGCCAGACCCCCTTCTGTGACAACGATGATGGCGGATGAATCCTGAATCCTCCACCAAAACGAAGAAATGATACTACTGACACGAATTCTAGAATCACTTTATAGTCTGTCTGTACATGTCTCCCATATTTTTTTCAGAGATTAGGCGAAGCTGACTTNCGAATTCTAGAATCACTTTATAGTCTGTCTGTACATGTCTCCCATATTTTTTTCAGAGATTAGGCGAAGCTGACTTTCGCAACGGCATTGGCCATGTAGCGTACGATAGAATCATAAATCTCGAGAGAGCCAGTGATACATTTCTCGATATGACTAGTAATGTGTTTCGCTATGTACTTTACGACTTCAATACTCTTTGCCTAAAATTACGGAACTACTAGATTCATGGAAATTACCCAATCTGTTGTCGTCAAAGAGAATCTATTGACTACATATATTGTGCATGACCTTAAAATCGAGTTAGGGACAATACCCGCGCTCTTTTTGTTTGCACCTATTGTTCGCCAGTGGCCTGAAAGGCAATTTGGTATCTACTAGTTTTCGTTTCCTAAACTGTATTCCAGCCAACGGAATCAAGACCACTTCATATACGAAGTATATCGAATACAAACCATTGTTATGTACGAAAAGTAATACTGACATTTATGTATTAAAGTTGGCCTTCTGTGCTGTGGCAGCTTGTAAGCGATGTTGTTTTTTCGAATGTAGGAGGGAGGTAAGGCCTTTGCGTTTGATTGTTAAAGTATCGGGTAGCTCTCAGATATCTTTGTGATCTACATTTTGCAAGAAGGATGTTATTTTCTGCCAGAAAGTAATACTTATATACAAAAAGAATAAAATTATAATTTTTTTTTTAGTTTTGATTTATTTAAAGCCACGTATTTTGTATTTTAGTCGATAATTGTAACATGAATGGCTATTACAACTGATAAAATAGCTAATTCCCAAATATTGATGTGATAATGACCTCATTTAGATATCTCAAGCTTCACGAATTTGTTGGCAAAGCAGTTGAAATCCTTAACAAGTTTATGTACATTGAATAAAAATCTTTATTTAATACATGATTATAATTATTGAGAAAAAAAAATTAATAAGCGAATTATCGAAGAGTATGAAGTTTTAAATTTAATAATGAACTGAAGGAAACCTTTTAATGCAGTCGTTAAAAATGTAAATCACAAATAGGTAAAGTATTGCAACAAAGGAAATAATGAAAGGACATATAAATTTATTTGTCTTGCCAACATGACGATTGTAGAAATGTAATCTACTTAAATCGTAAAAGCGATAGCGCATGGAATTGCACGAGGTGGTAGTCAAGCTGTCAAAAGAAGATGTCTTGCTTGCAATGGCTAACTATCGATAAAAAAACGATTAACGAGTTAGCAGAACCGCTCTGCTGGTCGTAAACTTTGTCTAATATGGAGCTTCGAACTGTGGTGTTTACGATCGCTCAGTCTCACTACAACTTCTGCGCAGCACAAACACATCTAACATTGCGTGAGTATCACTGAACGTTCTTCTATTTGTGTTTTCCTGTTTGTTCTTGCTTGTCGACTTAGAAGTTTGAGAACTGTGACGTCAGAAGGATGAAGGCTAATTATACGAAGAGAAAATAATGTTCATTTTAAGAAAAAATAAATAAAGTTGAAGGTATGTGGTTGGACGCTCGAGACAACCCCCGTGCTCTAGANCGAATTCTAGAATCACTTTATAGTCTGTCTGTACATGTCTCCCATATTTTTTTCAGAGATTAGGCGAAGCTGACTTCCGCAACGGCATTGGCCATGTAGCGTACGATAGAATCATAAATCTCGAGAGAGCCAGTGATACATTTCTCGATGTGACTAGTAATGTGTTTCGCTATGTAATTTACGACTTCAATACTCTTTGCCTAAAATTACGGAACTACTAGATTCATGGAAATTACCCAATCTGTTGTCGTCAAAGAGAATCTATTGACTACATATATTGTGCATGACCTTAAAATCGAGTTAGGGACAATACCCGCGCTCTTTTTGTTTGCACCTATTGTTCGCCAGTGGCCTGAAAGGCAATTTGGTATCTACTAGTTTTCGTTTCCTAAACTGTATTGCAGCCAACGGAATCAAGACCACTTCATATACGAAGTATATCGAATACAAACCATTGTTATGTACGAAAAGTAATACTGACATTTATGTATTAAAGTTGGCCTTCTGTGCTGTGGCAGCTTGTAAGCGATGTTGTTTTTTCGAATGTAGGAGGGAGGTAAGGCCTTTTGCGTTTGATTGTTAAAGTATCGGCTAGCTCTCAGATATCTTTGTGATCTACATTTTGCAAGAAGGATGTTATTTTCTGCCAGAAAGTAATACTTATATACAAAAAGAATAAAATTATAATTTTTTTTTTTAGTTTTGATTTATTTAAAGCCGCGTATTTTGTATTTTAGTCGATAATTGTAACATGAATGGCTATTACAACTGATAAAATAGCTAATTCCCAAATATTGATGTGATAATGACCTCATTTAGATATCTCAAGCTTCACGAATTTGTTGGCAAAGCAGTTGAAATCCTTAAAAAGTTTATGTACCTTGAACAAAAATCTTTATTTTATACATGATTATAATTATTGAGAAAAAAAAATTAATAAGCGAATTATCGAAGAGTATGAAGTTTTAAATTTAATAATGAACTGAAGGAAACCTTTTAATGCAGTCGTTAAAAATGTAAATCACAAATAGGTAAAGTATTGCAACAAAGGAAATAATGAAAGGACATATAAATTTATTTGTCTTGCCAACATGACGATTGTAGAAATGTAATCTACTTAAATCGTAAAAGCGATAGCGCATGGAATTGCACGAGGTGGTAGTCAAGCTGTCAAAAGAAGATGTCTTGCTTGCAATGGCTAACTATCGATAAAAAAACGATTAACGAGTTAGCAGAACCGCTCTGCTGGTCGTAAACTTTGTCTAATATGGAGCTTCGAACTGTGGTGTTTACGATCGCTCAGTCTCACTACAACTTCTGCGCAGCACAAACACATCTAACATTGAGTGAGTATCACTGAACGTTCTTCTATTTGTGTTTTCCTGTTTGTTCTTGCTTGTCGACTTAGAAGTTTGAGAACTGTGACGTCAGAAGGATGAAGGCTAATTATACGAAGAGAAAATTATGTTCATTTTAAGAAAAAATAAATAAAGTTGAAGGTATGTGGTTGGACGCTCGAGACAACCCCCGTGCTCTAGANTATGTTCATTTTAAGAAAAAATAAATAAAGTTGAAGGTATGTGGTTGGACGCTCGAGACAACCCCCGTGCTCTAGAAGTTTAGTTGAACCAGTTATGGCGACACATATTACACTCTAAAAAAACATTCATAGTTTTCTGTGCAGCAAAGAAAACCATTTATTTGAGGCTGTTTTATTTTTAATAACACGTTAGTGCTGTAATTCAAAGAGAATTTTATAAAAATATATTTTTGCTGTTAATAAACGTTTTATACGTTTTTCGTGTAATGGCAATATAACCTATCTTTGTAGCCAAGAAATAATCGTTCTTGTAGCTGCTTTTCTTTAGAGTAAAGAAAAATTACTTCGTACCAAAGATAAATCTTTAGCGACATTAAGGATCCCGCCTAACTGGTACTTGAAATGCGTTGCAGTGTATATGAAATACTCGTTTTTCTATGAAACTATTAAAATTGCGTCCAATATGGTCATCTACGAAAAGAACACACACATCAAACGAGGGCTGTTGAATGCTTTCAAGACGACACGCACATTACAAACACTATTTGAGAGCACTCCAAAATTGATATAAACGGCTTTTTCAAAGTTTTCTATCCCAAATATACGCTTCATATACATTCAAAACTACTCAAGGGCCCTGAATTGAACCATCCTACAGACTTTCCACCAATAAAATAATAGGGTCGCCGCTGAAGGTCCTATAGGTACACGCAGAGCCACGAGAACACTGCACGCTAGTTGAGAGCCTTGTGCTTAGCGGCGATGGTGCACTTGATGCGCGTGGCAGTGTCGCCCTTATCGCTTCCGCGCTTCTCGGCCTCAAACGCGGAAAAGGCTCTAGATAGGCGGGGGCCTTAAAGGTTTTCTTCCGTACATTGCAATTTTCAGTATGTAACTGTTGTGCCGACGCAGACATTCATAAACCAGTGTTTACTGCAGTTACAAAACTTCAACTAAGTAAATGTACAGTCCTCCAGCAGACGTTTATGTCATTTTGAAGTGCAGTGATTCTCCGAATCATTACTCAATATTCTTACTAAGAGGCGACGTTATATTCTCCCATGTGTTACTCTCTAACTTAACCTTCGTATCAAAAGTAATGTAAACACAGTCAGACATAATGGTCGCATGTGGTGAAGGGAGTTAGGCTTACTAACACGGAGGATTTGGGTTCGAGTCTCAAAGCCTTGCTAGTAAATTTTTCTAGTGAATATAATTTAGAATTATTTGTTACTTCTCTCTTATTTACTAATCGCGTTTGTTTATCAGAGCACAAATTGTCTTTACAGTGTTACTGACATTGCCACAAAGCTGTCTGCTGATCTATTATAACGACAATCCAAGGTCATCATAGTCATTACTATTTAGATCAAACAAAATTTACGTTTGTAGCAAACCTACTTTGCAGTGATTCATAATAAAACAAATTTTTCTTTGCAGTAACGAATGGTGTTTTAGCAAAGAAAGCGTTTATACAGTTTAGAAGGTTAGCGGAAAAGTTATTCCCCAGTGTTCCACGGCTCAGACCCCCGGTTCGATAAAGGTGACAGCCGTTTTACAAATCTTAGGAACTATCACATCGAGACATAATAGAAGGCAAATTCAATAGAATACAAGAAAATGTGGGTCCAGCAGACATCGGGACATTCCTTTGAACCCTCAAAAACCTAGAAGCAGGCCCCGCCTCCAGTGCACAACGAGAGCCAATGAGAAATAATTGACTAAGACAGCACTTACGTGAAGGGGTGCAAGAGTGGACAGGATTGCGAGACAGGGAATCGGAGCAGTGTGAGAGTGTCAAGGGACGTGGATGGCGACCATGCCAGGGGGCCTGTGCTCGACTTATTATTCGAATACGAACCGCACGCCCTACTGTTCGAAATGCGCCTTTGCTATGCTTGAACATTTCCCGTGCCTTCGTATACGAAGTTAGTATACAAACCGCTACTCGTCTAGTGGCGGGCACTCGAATTGGGACACTCTATGCCAGCAGTCAGGAAAATAATGATGACAGGAGACGATGATGGCAACTGCATATTCGTGGAAGCGCACTCATTAAAGTTTAGAACGAATAAATATTTGTAAAAAAAACCAGTAAATTACATTNCTGCATATTCGTGGAAGCGCACTCATTAAAGTTTAGAACGAATAAATATTTGTAAAAAAAACCAGTAAATTACATTTATGAAATCGTTTACGTACATTTGTCTATATTTTAAACAATCGGACTGAACTCTTTTAAACAATTTATTTGCCTTANCTGCATATTCGTGGAAGCGCACTCATTAAAGTTTAGAACGAATAAATATTTGTAAAAAAAACCAGTAAATTACATTCATGAAATCGTTTACGTACATTTGTCTATATTTTAAACAATCGGATTGAACTCTTTTAAACAATTTATTTGCCTTANCATGAAATCGTTTACGTACATTTGTCTATATTTTAAACAATCGGATTGAACTCTTTTAAACAATTTATTTGCCTTAATGTTACATGAACACTCATATCATTGTTGATATGAAACAAAAAAAAATACTTCTACACATCATGTAAATTTCAAATACAAAGAAAACCCTCATAATTATAGCAGTAAATAAAAAAGACTTATGATTTATTGAAACTGGAATTAGATACATAAATGTTCAAGTTAGGATAACTGTCGCGCAGTTAAAATTAATTTTCTCACTACTGTTAAATGCGACTGTTGATGTTGCACAACTCAGTTATAAAGCCTCATAAAACAACTTTTTGAGACATTGATTCTATTTTGTGGTAAATTTGGAATTCTAAATGATCTCGAAATGAAACACCTTATTTAAGTATACAGGTGTGCGAAATATTTCGCACAAACTTTACAAAAGCTATAAGTCAAAATTTTTATAAACAAAACTGTTTATTCCTCTCTTTAATACCGTCGCTTTGTTGGCCTTGCATATACTGAAAAATTGTGTTAAATACCAAAACATTGGTGTCTGTGGAAGGTTACTTAGTAGGTAAAGTTAGGAAATTTTCTGTGTCAAACCACCATCCGGGGAGTAGATTTTACCTGTTTAAATCATGCCTACATATTAGGCTACTACACGTCAACGTAATGTAAACCTGCCGATTGTTGAATAGGTAAAGATTGCTGAATATTTATATCTGACTGTAATTGCAATGTTAATAATAAACTTACTTGTAACTTTGGTGCATCTGTTTTGTACTTACTTGTTGTACCTTCACAGTATGCACGGCCAATTAAAAAAAGCTTCAATGGGGATGGACAAAATAATATGAACACCATGCAATATAGTACATTTTGTTGCATGTTGGCAACACTGCATCCGTGTAAATAATGCGACGCGTATGTATTGCACAGTTTACGTGCCAAGTCTTGTAGGTTATATTTCAGTGTATTATACGCATTGTTATGCGACGGTTAAAACAAGCGATCGGTGAAATGTGTGATCTCTCAGACTTCGAAAGAGGGCAAATCGTTGGTGCTCGGTTAGCGGGAGCGTCTGTGACGAAAACAGCTGAATTGGTAAACTTTTCACGAGCGACAGTATCCATGATAATGACAGCACACACAAAACATGGTAAAACATCATCGGCGAAGAGGAATAGTGGGCGAAACCGAAAGTTAACTGACAGAGACCGACGAACATTAAAAAGAATTGTGGCCTGACAACATAAAACTACGCAAAAGTGACAGCATAATTCAACACTCATTTCAGTAATACTGTTTCGACAAAAACAGTACGGCGGGAGCTCCACAAAGCTAACATTCATGGAAGGGCTGCAATTGCGAAATCCTTTATAACGGAAGCATACGATAAGCTACGAAAGAAGAGGTGCCACAACCATAAAATCTTGACACTTTATGATTGGAAGAATGTGGTATGGTCCGATGAATCATCGTTTTCATTGTTTCCTACAAACGGCCGGGTTTACGTATGGAGAACCCCAAAAGAAGCCTACTATCCGGACTGCCTGCTTCCTACAGTCAAGCATGGGGGAGGTTCCGTTATGATTTGGGCGGCTATATCGTGGTATTCAGCTGGTCCTCTCATTCACATCACTGGCCGGATTACTGCGAATGAATATCTCGACATCCTCAATGATGAAGTTCTTACTATGACTAGCATATTGCTGCCAAACACTGCCATATTCCAAGATGATAATGCGCCCATACACACAGCCAAAAAGGTTCAGTCTTGGTTTGAGGAGCATCACACAATCATCAAACATCTTCCGTGGCCAGACCTCAATATAATTGAACCGTTATGGGGAGTTTTAGAGCAGATTGTGAGGAGCAGATTTCCATCTCCAACATCATTGAAACAATTGGTGGATGTTTTGGTACAAGAATGGGACAAAATTCCGTTGGAAACTATTCAGACACTCTGCGAATCTCTTCCGCGAAGAATTGCAGCTGTTCTAAAAGCAAATGGTGGCCCAGCACCTTATTAATTAATAAATAGTTTGTATTTTTCCGGTGTTCATATTATTTTGTCCATCCCCTGTATCTGGGGAGTTCATTATTATAAATTTTATTTATATATTTCGAAAACTACAGTTATGCTGTGCAATGATACGTGATTTATACAAAAAAAAATATCTCCCGGTTGACCGCGATTTTAGGTAATATGCCGTCACCTTACTCTTTACTCTACTACAGCCACAAAATAAAGCTGAGGGAAAAGTTAGAAATCAAAATAGTTAATCCTATGTGTTTTTCATTTCTACGCTTNTAATGGTGGCCCAGCACCTTATTAATTAATAAATAGTTTGTATTTTTCCGGTGTTCATATTATTTTGTCCATCCCTTGTATCTGGGGAGTTCATTTTTATAAATGTATTTATATATTTCGAAAACTACAGTTATGCTGTGCAATGATACGTGATTTATACAAAAAAATATCTCCCGGTTGACCGCGATTTTAGGTAATATGCCGTTACTTTACTCTTTACTCTACTGNTGACCGCGATTTTAGGTAATATGCCGTTACTTTACTCTTTACTCTACTGCAGCCACAAAATAAAGCTGAGGGAAAAGTTAGAAATCAAAATAGTTAATCCTATGTGTTTTTCATTTCTACGCTTTAATTTTTCATGTTTGGTTTATTTGGTCACATTATTATTATCGTTTACGTAAATATTAAGACTTATTATTTACTCTGATAAACGGAAATAATGCATTAGTTGTCACGTAAACTAATATTTTTAAGTAGAGTTGGCATTTGGAGTATCCGCCATTTTGATGGTCAAGGCTCTTCATCTCGAGCGCTCATNTAATATTTTTAAGTAGAGTTGGCATTTGGAGTATCCGCCATTTTGATGGTCAAGGCTCTTCATCTCGAGCGCTCATTTCATATGAGAGTTCTAGCGAGTGCAGCATACCGGTTTCCGGGAAGTAGAATTAATATGCGGAAAATTAACATTCTAATTTTTTCGAATACGAACGCTCGAGCTGTATTTTCGGCGGTGTTCCTCCTTCTAAGCGACTAGTCCAGATTGCGAGACCAGATGAGTTCCTTCTTTTTATGATTCCTCCAAAATAATGTAACCTTCTTATTATCCTTTTCTTATGTTGGCCCAGTGGAATGACGTATTGTAGTAATGTGTTTGTAGTTAATTAATTAATAATATTTATTGAAATCCTATTCGAGTTTTATTTATCTTTTATACTAATATGTATCCCTTTCCACTTACTAGACTCGTAGGAGTTAGAGCAAAACACAGCGCAAAGGGTATTTTGTTGACGGAGATTCTCATGTGTTGAATGTAACTGAAGCAGCTGTCGTGTTTTTTTTTATTTCCCCCGCGCACTAACCGTTTTGTTCTCCGTTTTCAAACCGCCTTTGCTCCACCCCTATATCCTCTCATTTGGTCCCATTTCCGGGCATGATGGAACAACGCACGTGTCTCTCGGGCACGGCAGCCGACTCTAATTAGCACTCGCTTGCTCTCACCGGCGTTATTAAACCTTGTCCGGGGGCGGGTGGAGCGTTCATGTCAAGTTTCTGTGATACCGTCCATTCATGGTTAATTCCAACCTTTCTGGAGCCCTGCTTAAGTTCTACTTTCGGGCTATTCCTCCACTGCGTGCAAAGAAAGCTTAAATACATCTAGAAAAGTACACCCAAGAGACACTGCACCGCATTCGGTTTAATAAAATGCGAACTCTTTCTTACTAGATATTACCAACACACCTATTCTCTCTCTTTTTTTTTCTTATTAACTATGAGTGAATTATTATAACTGATATATAGACTGTAAGTAAATGTTCAAATTAACCAAGACTAAGACAATTTGATATTAACAGAAGAGTTAAGTGCTTGCAATACATGACACATTTAGGAAACAACGAATCATGTAACACATGGGGCAATTTTCCAAAGGTTTGATTCACAAAATCTGAAGATATGGAGAATGAACTNGAAGAGTTAAGTGCTTGCAATACATGACACATTTAGGAAACAACGAATCATGTAACACATGGGGCAATTTTCCAAAGGTTTGATTCACAAAATCTGAAGATATGGAGAATGAACTATTCAAGTCTAGTATGCGCATTTTTATTTTTCCATTTATGGAACGACTTCTATGTAGTTTATCACAACGCAAACTATTCCGCAAGAAATTCAAGTGATAGAAATATTAAACTTATATATATTTTTTTCATTAAGATTGTTCTTTATACATTTATTCTGAATAGGTATGAAGTTCGGTAATGTTCGTCATCCTTTACACTAAACGAAACCCAAACTTACACCAAATAGCATTTCACACACCGTACTGTTATCCGAACTCGAATACTCATGTGTGAAATTAATGATTTAATGAACTTGACAAAGGAGTTCGCCTTGTCACAATAAAATGTTATTGTAAAATAAGAATTAACTGAAAACAAAAAAAAATAATAAAAAACTACGACAACTTTGGCACTATGCACTTAATAATTGTCCCTATAAAATAAATTTTCCCCTTAAATCAATTTGCGAGTTCCAAAAAAACCAGTGAAATTGGAAATAAATAAAATATTTATCCGGATGTTGCATATCAAGTTAGTTTGGTTATTTTTCCTCTAAACTCATATTCCCAGATTAAGCTTAAATATGTCAGCAATTTTCTTTTGTCAGGGATAATTAATATTATTAATTGTTGATTCTCATTACTGCCTCTAATGCCCTAATTTTTGTTCGACTTTATCCGTCTTTGGAAGAGAGCATTGATAATTGCATTCTCTGGTTTAGATGCAGCTATAACATGTTCCTGAACGACTGAAAATACACGGCATTTCTTCCGCCTTGAACCAAAATCATTATTTGAGTTAGTTAAACGGTCTTAATGAGTTGGAAGTAAATATAAAACTTTAGTGTACACTGTGAACTGGCATAGCATTTGCTGTGTTAAATTTTTCTATGTACATTTTTGCTTTTAATAATTCCAGGTGACAAGCCTTCAAATCACGGATAACAGTTTGTAAAGGGCGTAATACAGCGTAAAGGGCAGTTATTCAAAACGATTGAAAGCATTTTGAATTAAAACTGTTGATTTTTCAGAGCATAATATTAAACTGCCTCAAACAGGACACGGAAATTCAGGAATATAATAGATTGATCTCGGTTTATATTTCCCTTGCAGACTTATCAGTGTTTATTAATTAACTTTTGAAGGTGCATATAAAAATTATTGTTCTTTTATTAAAACGTAAATATGCTTATGTGCCTGGTGAATTTTAGTGTGCAGTATTAAAAAGTAAGACATGTAATTTTAATATTATTGATACCTAATTTTCAAAAAATTTAAGTCTACGACAAATTTAAGCATATTACCTTTATAACCTTTATGAAATGTGGTTAATAATAAATGTATTCTACTTTTGAGTAATATAAAATATGTTTAATTTTTAAATGCATTCAGTGTGTATAGTAATTTAATATGACACGTCTTATATTAAAATAAAAATATCTAGGTTTTGGTTTACTCATTTATGTAAAATTTGGTTAGATAATTGCAAATTTTGGTGTAGTTATATTTTATTTATGTTTATTTAAAAAAGTTGGCTACACAGGCTTTATTTCTGCGGTTCGCAAGTTACTTTTAGAGTTGGGTTCGTTGCCAGCCGAGCCGAGCCTCGTACGAATTGTTACTCTTCAAACATGATGATAGCTGCAATATAGAAAATTCCTCAGGCCGTTGGCTGTAAATGAACTTCATCGCACTCGCTTACTGCAGGCGTGCCAGTGTGAAGTTTTGCTAAGAGCTGTTACGCTTTCAGAGCATGATATTGGCGAAAAAAAATATCGGATATTCACATGTGTGTTAGACCTTCCCCTCCTAATGATCAAACGTGGGGGAATGAATACTATAGTGCACGCATACAAGTTGTAGATTTGTTGTGAACTCGTTTGACTGTTGTCATGCTTTGTTCACGAACTTCTCGGATCGCCGTGAAGCGGTGATTATGATGTGTTGTTGCTCTGGCCTTAGGGGCGTTTTCCGGCTTCAAAGTGTCAGNCTTTCAGAGCATGATATTGGCGAAAAAAAATATCGGATATTCACATGTGTGTTAGACCTTCCCCTCCTAATGATCATACGTGGCGGAATGAATATTATAGTGAACGCATACAAGTTGCAGATTTGTTGTGAATTGGTTTGACTGTTGTCATGCTTTGTTCACGAACCTCTCGGATCGCCTTGAAGCGGTGATTATGATGTGTTGTTGCTCTGGCCTTAGGGGCGTTTTCCGGCTTCAAAGTGTCAGGAAAATTATATATATATATATATAGTTTCGGCATCGTGTTGTGCGTATAAAAGTGTTTGATGTATTTTCTGAGGGGTTTATTATAAGTATTAGAAGAGTTTTGTAAGATCAACGTAAGTTCCGATGTTCATCTGTTTTCTTCCATAGTGGAAACGACTACACTTTCCTTGTTCAGTTTCATTCCTGTATCCGCTATTAAATATTTACTTATTAATTTAAGTCCATAATTTCTTGTTCCTGACGTAACGTTCTCAACTTGTGTTTCCTGTTTTTTTATACTTAACTCCTCCATTGCCAAATATTCATGATTGTCATATCCAACTTTGTGTTCCGCATTTGAGGAAAATATCTCATTTTCGCCGAGGGCTACATTCGCCTGTTTCTGCGGGTTAGAATCCAACCTTCATGACTAAGTACTATTGAATTTATTTTAAGAACTTAATTATTGTCTACTCCTTTATCAATTTTCTTGTCACGGCTATAAACACACACAGTTCTCTTGAAGTTTTAATTTTGAAAGGTCATATAATTTAGGCGCATTAGTTGTTTGAGATGTATCCTAGGTTTAGATTTTCCAGTATATCGTTGGTATTAAAAAAAAAAATTTGTCTTAACATTTATAAAAGTTAATTTTAGTATTCTGCCATACACAAGTTTATTACTAGAACAAACACTACAAATCTGTTTGCAGTCAACATTTAATTTTAGAATGAAGCTCGTAAAACATATTAATAGCAAAACAAATAAAAGTATTGCCAAAATCCATCTTATCTGGTTTGACAATATTTTGCTATAAACAACCATATTCACGTGATAGCGCCTTACAATTCAAGCAACAAGGCTCTAAAACCTTAGCAAACAAACAATTATTATAAAAGGCCACCAAAATATATTTTCCTGACAAGAAAATAACTAACACACATAATATTAAAACTGTACCACAACGGATAGCCGCATACACGACGCGCACTCTAAATTCAGCCGAACAAAGGCGTCGGCATAGGCAATTAAAACAAAAAACATTGACGTAAAAAATACCTAGGGGAGTTGCTCATAAGGAACCAAGACTAAAACCCCTTTCTATACCAGCGTACCAGAAATACGTTGAAAAATTAGGAATTATTATAACTAGAATAACAAAGCGCAATAAAGAGCACCTTAAAATCACAACACGTAAGACTCAATTAAAAACCTGCAGGTGGGTGAAGAATAGACTTCAACTCGATGCGACCAAGTGAAAGCAGTGCAGTACATTTGACTTCCGCATTGCGTTGCAACACATCACCGGCTCGGGTTAACCGAAGGCAAAACATTAAAAAACTTCAACAAGGTAATACCAGAATATTTACAAACCCGCCACTGCACTGCGTAAAATAGACCGAAATTAAACTTAAAACGGGAGGCTAAAAAGGAGTTTTGAATACAAACGGTTAGCGAAAATCCCGGTGAAATTAACTAGCCCTTACAAAATATCATAAAAACTTTTAAAAAACACTCCGAAACATTCAATCCGACTGCATGGTAAAGCAGTGCGTCCGTTTACACCAGTAAATCACATAACTACATCAAGGCTGGAGAAGTGCCGACGATTTGGTGCCCAAACGAACAGTGAATGTCAGAAGGCCTGTGCAAAAATTAACACAACCGAAAGGAGGGTAAGGCTAGCTATCGCGCATGCGTGGAGGGACGGATATCCAAGGAGGGGGTAAAGAAGGAGCAGGGGTACAGGAACCGAGGTCCGAAGAACGGCGGAGTGGCGGCAAAATTCGAATAGTCTGAGGAGCGCGCTGCGATCAGCGCAGTATTGAAGTTATGTTGGATTTTACTTGTTTCTGACATCTTTAAGAATAATTTTATGTAAATTATTGGTTTAAATGGCATCTTTTATAAAGCAATTGATATTTATTTTCCGTGTTTTGCCAGAACACTTGTGAAGTTTTAATGGAAGTATTAACTTGTTTTAACTTATTTTAGATATTTTTTGGATAAAAATAAACAAGTTTAAATACCGTATTCTTACGACACAACCACAAGTCCTGATCTGAATGTTCCTATGTAAATAATTTACCTAAGGTTTAATTAACTGTAATAAGGTAGGAATTTCTTCTCTGATTTTGTGTGCACATTTGGGCCAGCACAATATTATCTTTAATTTAATGAGTTATTGCTTCCTATTTATTGTCGTGTTTGCAGTGTCGTTGTAAATTCATTAATTTATGTTGTTTGTCACTTGCCACGTGGCTCGTTGTATGAATTTTATTTGTTTCCAGCTCCTTACTGCGTATCTGTAATGATATATAATTGTATACTTTAATCTCTCGTCGTACATGGGCACATTAGCGATAATCCAAAAGATCGCAACTGACACACCTCCTACTTTAAAAGAGATCAAGTGAAATAATTACGTTGGTACATTTTGTGGGAAATTATCCCAACGCTATTTAGGGCTTTAAGCAAGTAGATTTGAGAGAGCTGGTAATAGCACGCATTGCTGGTGTTTGTTTTCACATACATCCGTTATGGCTTCCCAACTGGTTTGTAGCTCTTGGATGAGCGCCAAGGTAAGTTAAACATCATTATCTGGAATATATCTAACTATATTTAAACATTATTTATTTTCCTGACCTAGAAATTTAAATTCATTGTATCGCCAGAATAAAACTCGTTACTACTTGCTACTGCCGACATGGAAACTATAATGCAATTACTGGTAAGCGTTTGCCCTTGTTAAACGTGCATGCGCCAGCTGCAGTAGTAACTGTACGTAACATGTGTCGGAACTAGTTATAGTCGTTATATTGCTCACCCTGAACTAAACTGTGATGCGGTTAGTGGCGAGGCGAAGTAGTTAAAGACTTAAAGGGGTTGTCCTCTCTGGCTCTCTCTCTCTCTCTCTCTCTCTCTCTCTCTCTCTCTCTTTCTAGAACCGCGCATGTACGGATGTGATTATAACTGGGCGTGGTTACCGATTTGCTGCCCTTCATATGGAAACACATACTATTTACCAATGATGGGTGGGGGGAGGGGGAGAGTGTGGAATCGGTTGTGCATGTGTTATTGCTTGTAAAATTCTAATTGAAATAAAACAAAATTATTTTATTTAGACAAAATGCGACTCACAAATTTACTCTTTTTCTTATATGTGTATGATTTTTTTTAAAATTACACTTGCCTTTCTAAGGTTTGCGACATAAATTCAAATAAATATGGAACTTTTTTGCTTTATATAGATATCATCATTAAACACTTATATGCTAAAAGGACAGAATTTTTTTTTACGTATGAAAAATAAATGTATTGACTTAAAAGCTGAAAAAATGTCAAGACCCATATACTTGTCCTTGCTACATATGTGTCATTTCATCATATCTCTCCTAGATTAACGAATATTTCTGGCATATTAATATTGAAATGTCATACATGTTTCTATCTTAATAACCAATACCTTTGTCGTTATTAGATTTCTAAACTCGAAACTGTCCAGAATCGATGTTAAAAATTTTGACCGTACAATATCTATGTGACGCAGTATAATATTTCGGAAAAGCAGAAATACTTTTTTAACGTAAACACACAATAACCATAAATATATAGTCAAAACGTTTTCCTTGATCACGGGCTGCGTAAAATTATTTTGTAACTTTACAATAACAAAGGCAAGATGCACTGTTTCAAAAACAGTTTACCAATGTAAATAATAAACGCATTAATGTACCGAAACGTTAAAATTTAGATCATATCGTAAATTAGTTTTCTGTTGCTGGTTTCGGTTTAGTAAATATATTTACGAAGGTACGTAAATAATTTCACTGGCGTGAATAAATGCGTAATGTACAATTGATTTCCCGGTAAAGTCCGAGTTTACGGGNGTACGTAAATAATTTCACTGGCGTGAATAAATGCGTAATGTACAATTGATTTCCCGGTAAAGTCCGAGTTTACGGGTTTGCTTTCAGACAGTACCGCTGAGATATTATATTTGGTTCCACATACATGTACAGAGTTTTTTGTTTTATTTTAAGGACTCCCGCTCACGAGTTTAAAGTGGATCCAACTGAGTTTCTTTGATTAAGAGAAAATTTACTTACATAGGTAGAAACTACGGCTGTTCAATATCATAGTAATTTAATGTCGATTTTTTTCCAAACAGTTACTTGGTATTTATGATATATCTATAATATATAAGTTATCGATAATATAGAAATTATTGATAATATTGAAATTATTGATAATAGCAAAATTATAGATAATACCGCAAGTATTTGATAAATACCGAAATAATAGAAAAAACCGAAATAACTGATAATACCGAAATCGTTGATAATATCCAAATCATTTATATTATCGTTTATATCGTTATCATCAGTATCAGTATCATTTAAATTCCTGTATCGTTGAAAATATTGGTATCTTTTGACTTCCGATATTACTGAAAACATTTATGTGATTATGTTTAAATACTATCAACAATTGTAAACTACCAGCGACATCGGTATCACATAATGTAACACAAAATGAAACCGATACATTCTTAGTCCATATAACCATAATTAATGATATTATCAATGGTACAATTATATATAAATAAAGACATTTATTACCTACAAATACATAAACGAGCGACAATGTAGCCATTCTAACAACCACTGACATAAGTTGTGGAAACGTGTTTTACTGCCTCGTGTATCTACAATAAACGTGACGCACGCAACTACGTGATCGGAGTATACAGTGCACAATTCAAGCAGCGCCCACTCCGCCTGCGAAAATCCACGAGACGCAACTGCACTACACAGTGGACGTGTTATTTAGTCAAAAACCATATTAAAGAAATGAGTGAGAAGTAAAGATAGTATCTGCGTATGTGCATATTAATAAAACTTAAATTACAATTTGTGTGTTTGTATATGTATGTGCGTGTGATAAGACTGTTGCTAATATACATTTGCTGCAAATAGTAAACGTTAATTTTATTACATAGCATTACAAAGTGAAGAGTAATAATCACAAATTAAGTTTCACAGCAATCTTTATATTATTCAATACAGAATTTAATAATACTGTAGTAATTTTCAACAAATATTAAACAATATTTTTAAATAACCCAAGTTCTTATCCTTGGCTGAAAACAAATGAATCGCTTATTATATAAAATACGTAACTCATTTCCTTAGGCTACCTTCTGATGAAAAGGAAGGCTTCTTGCTGTTTACATGTTTGCCGGTGGCGTTTGCCTGTATACGTACCACCACTCCGCTAAAAACTTGCGATTCTATGCACCGATTTACAGCAAACTTGCTACTCTGATACACAATTGTAGACGTCCAGGACTCAAATCGAAGTTATCACAGTGTGAGGCGATACACTTATAGTACACAGTAATGACACCTGATTGTTTAAGTTTTCGACCATTCTGTGCAGTTATTTCAAATATCTCTAACTTTCAAAGAAAATTAGACGAAGTGTCAAAATTGGTACCTCAAAACGACATGTTAGCATCGAAATCAGAAATTCACATATAAATTAGCCCACCATTTTTGTTAGATAACGCCACAAGAAAATTTAAGCTGAAAAACAAGCTGCTGAAAAAATAAATCTTAAGAACTACTCAGTCGATTTCACCCAAATGCAAAGTAACAAATTTGTTATGGATTTTCTTAAAATGTAGTTTCAACTCACAACCCTGTTTTCGCAGAAATCTCGGTAATGGTTAAGAAAAACTGGAAGTACGTTTTTATAATAAAATATAATTTTTAAAAGGTTCATTGTGAAAAAAAACTATATATTTAGTCTTTAAATATAATAAATCTCACTTAACCGAAAAAAATGGGTAACATTTTTGTATGAATTGGCACCCATGTAGTTGAACAGGAAAGGACTCTTCATTCTCGCTCATAGTAGAAGTTTGTTCAGTATGTTGCTCTATTTTTAACAACTATAATATTTTTTGTGTTTATCAGTAAAGATGTCACATTGTGTTAGGACTCTTGGGTCCCCCCTTATTGTCACCCCCTCCTAATTCCGCTAACATCACTACAGTTAGGTAACCTTGTATAAAAGCCAATACATTACCTTCTGTCAATAAAATTGTAAGGTCCTCCGGCCAGGCTAAATGCTGATGTATTTCTAGTCTCTAAATAGTATAAAACAAAGTCGCTTATCCGCGTCTGTCTGTCTATTCGCTTAGTACGTCTAAACTACTTGATGGATTTTGATGCAGTTTTCTACATCATTTTGAAAATTTCTTGAGGAAGGTTTTGATGTATTATTAATTTATATTTAATGTAAAGATAGTAGATAATTGTCAAAAGGTTTTTAATCAAGTCGTAAAAACCGCTCTTAGTGCACTTACATGGCTTGCGCTGACTAAAACATAAGAGATACATAAAATTAATGAACTACATGATTGTAGCTCTCAAAAAAGTCTACAGAATAAATCCACGGTAGCATATAATTATCTTTTATGGATAACCCACAGTTAACATTTTTCTTTTAAAGTATTGCTGTAAAAACTAAATTGTTACCGGGCGAAGCGGGGCCGGTTCGCTAGTTGTTTTATATTACATGCCAACTCATTCCTTTTTTCAGAGGTAATGGCACACGTGATGTGCATTAGCGTATCTGCCATGCTGCTGATAATTATGAACACACAAATTATACTTTTCTCGCAGGTCTATAAACCACAATAGCGTACTTTAATCTTTAAAAAAAATTAACATATTTGAAGTGAAACCACTTCAACGCTATCAGTAGCATATATTTTTCCGAAAATTGTGTACAACCTGCCAGCTTTTTCAAAAAACATGTATAAAAAACCTAGTTGAAAATTTAATATGAAAAATTTTTATAATACCGAAAACTTCAATAATATTTAAAATTTCGATACTACAGAAATCTCTGATGATATCGAAAACTTCGATAATATCAAACCATCGATATACCGAAAATTTTTTAAATTTAAATGTGGATCATTAAGTTATTTTTTATGTCGGTAATTATCGATGTATTGATATATCGAACAGCCCTAATATAAAATTGAACGAGCTGTAAATACCCATCAAAGTTCAGTTCATATTTCCATGTTTTTGAAGGGATTTAAAAAAAAATCGTCCTTTATATTGGTAAAGTATGTTTTAAAAAATTTACTTTATTGTTCTGAACTCTTATTATATTTCAGTGAATAAAGTTATAGTGGTAAAGAAAATGAAGTACCATTACGAACATGACAACATCATTCTACCCCATAGCACCAGCGTTTTACAAACGTCCTCGATTGTTAGTCTCTCATTATTAATGTCTTTGTTAACGTGACGAAATATTGCTGAAATTTTTCTGATGCAACAGAATAATATTTACTACGAAATAAACAATATAATAATATTCACTCTGAACTACTTTTTGCTCAATTATCAGTTGGTTTAACGCTCCGTATTTGGATTTTCACTTCACTTTGTTGTTATACAAAATGCTGCAGTGTGTGGTGTTAAAAAGTGTTTAATTATCTCCTTACGGAATAAGACCTTTAGTAATTCAAGTTAGCACCAACTATAACTTTGCTTACTTTCGTAAAATGGCTAAACTTAAACAAGGAAAATGCATTTACCAATTCCTCTTGATGAAGAATGGAAGCAGTCGAAACATGACGACCAGAGTAGTAATTATTTCTGTTTTATAATAAAGTCTAATTTTCCATTTCTATTGCTTTCCTTCGTTGAATTTATTACAGCTTAAATATAACAGCTTAAATAAGGACAGAAACAAATCAAGATATTATATTTCTGGGCAATTTCTATACCATGCAATTCATGTAGATGTGCCAAAATCTTAACAGCATTAAGGAAACTATGTAAACACACCAAACACTATTGTAGGAAAAAAATGTTTTTGCGAAAGTTGCGAAATGTATGAGTGATTTTCACGCTTCATATATTTGTTTTCGAAAATCTGATATTCAAATAAATTCATCCCGATTTTTATTTATGCGCTATAGCATGTGGTTTTCAACTCTGTTGTTGTCTGGTGTTATTTAATTTTACAATTTCCGTATACTTTACTTTGGGCACCTTCGTCACTAGCAGACATGTAAATGTCAAGATCCTTAAACTTCACCGAGATATTCAGAGGAAAACAATAGAATATTATATGACAAAATCTCTTCCTTCAATGTGAGGAACTAGGATGTATCTCTCGAAGCAAAATCGATTTCATGTTTGCAGCTGTAAGAGAAGATTCATTTTTAAAGGTTATTGATGTTCTTGTTGAGTAATATAGTCACTTTAACACATCAAAACCTTTCGTATACTTTTTATTCATAAACACGAAAACGGATGGACACATACAATAATACGTTATTCGCTGTTCGAACCTATCGTACATCGTGTAGTGAGCTCTTATTCCATCCATCAACGAAACAGAGAACAACTGCATGTCAAGATACTGTAAAAACCGTAATAAATGGAATGTTCACAAATATCGCCAACAAAATCCGCCAAGTGATTCCTCACACAAATATAGACCAAAAATTACACGCCAGCAAATGTGGAGATGAGCTATGGGTTTACTACGAATATCGCGGGACCAAATTTTCTTCTACTTCTGAAAGTACTTGTTGTTTACCAGTAAATGAACATACACATCTATAGAAAATTACTGTCGGCGTACGTAAGTAATAGGTTATGGATAAAATGGCGGCTGCCACCCAGGTGTGCCCAGTCGTATTTAATGCAAGTGAGATGCCTCCCTAATGCGTGTGTGTGTGCCTGGTACCGCATTTACTGGTACACAACACGTACTTTCAGAGCTCCAAGTAAATTTGGTCCTGTGCTATTCGCAATTAACCTGTCACTTATTTCCACCTTTACGGGTGCGTATCATCGTTAGGAAGCGAATCAGGATAAATGTCATGTATATACTTTTCACGTATATTTATTTTAGGAATAACTTCTCGGAGAGTGTCAGCGATTTTTGGGAACACCCTAAATCAGCATGGCGGTACTGTAACAAAATTTTTTTTTTTTAGTACATATTATGTAGGTTTTCTAAAATTATGTCATTCACCCACAGTTTAAAATTTCACACAAAAATGCAAAATGATAAAAAGCCCCAACTCAAATCGGAATCGCTTGCGAGCCAAGTATTACATGCCAAAGAAAATTCTTTGAAGGAGTGCTATAAATATTCATTGAGGACAAAAAAAAATATATANTAGTACATATTATGTAGGTTTTCTAAAATTATGTCATTCACCCACAGTTTAAAATTTCACACAAAAATGCAAAATGATAAAAAGCCCCAACTCAAATCGGAATCGCTTGCGTGCCAAGTATTACATGCCAAAGAAAATTCTTTGAAGGAGTGCTATAAATATTCATTGAGGACAAAAAAAAATATATTTTTTTTTGTTACACCATATAAATTAGAATCGTACTTTAAGTTATTTGCCAGTGACTAAAAATGTGCCCTTTTATTTTCTGTACTCTATCCAATATTTTACGAACTCCAGCGTTTAAAAAATAAAATATAACGTCATTGTAACTTGACGTTCCAAGAAGCGGCAGGATTGGAAAGCCATCAGTTGAAATGCATTCCCTCGTACCGGCGCTCAGTTAATCAGACGCAAACAGAGGGTCGGGCGACGAGAAAGAAAGAGAGAGAGAGAAAGAGAGGCCTCTGTTGACTGACTGGCCGGGCAAGTTTGTTTTGGTCACGTTGCCCCCGCAGCTCTAATTAAAGCCTAGCTGCCCGCGACGACGTAGCAAATAGAAAAAAAAAAAAGAATTTAATTGAGGATGGCGTTCGGCGAGAGCGACGATGTTTGCAGTGGCATAGTTCAGGTCGACCGTCAAAGGCGAACTGAAGCGATGTGGTCTCTCTAGGGGAGAAAAACAGAGCGCGGTGGTTGATGTTGAGCGCGTGCCAATCGGGCTGTTCCCTTTGACCAACGATGCGCGCCTTCTATAAGCACAGTAGCGAAGCTTCTCGAACTATTTGATACTTCCCCCGCATTCTCTCAGGAGACTGTGGCCGCCACGGCGGGAGCAACGGTCGATCCACATTGAAGTAACATTGAGATCATTATGCTATAGGATTTTCACGGTATAGTGTGTGTGCACTTCTTAAGGCCCTCCCGACTGGCCTAACAAAAAAATATTTTTTGTGCTCTCAGACATTTAATTTTAGAAGGCACAGAAAAATGTGTTATTTTATATTTGAGCCATATAGTATATGATTCAACTTGTAGGCTTTGTCTATCAATACCATATTCTCATATAAAATATTTTTACACTGCATGGTTTCGGCAAAACTACACGTCAAATTCAAAATTCTACTGATTTTTTCAGATTTTTTTCTGCACACAACATTTGCAAGCGACAGCTGCTTAAGAGAACGGTAAATTTTCAACCCTGAAAACCCCACTGTACCAAAACGAGAAAAATACATCCTAACATTGACTCAAACAAATAAGCTACACCGAAATTTCTTGACACCAACAATAAAAAGTAGGTAGAATGCCCAATGTTGAACCAATGAAAAAATAAATCCAGATACTCTTAACGGCGAAAAAGGTGACACAGCCATTTAACTTTGAAAAGTCTTGTCACATCTCAATTTAAAGCAGAATCATAATTCCACTGATGAAAAAAAAAAATGTCGACAAACCAAGTAGATGTTAACAGTCCACAAAAGAAAAATACATTAAAATTGCCAAGACCAACGACGAAAAATATTTGCAGAAAGATGCAGGATTATACACCAACTACGACAAAAAATTGTAGAACCAATGACGAAAAATATTAACATAAATATTTATAAATATACGCCCCAAACACGATGAACAGAACACAAACAGAAAATATTTACAAAATGCTAGCACCAACGATGAAAAATATTAATAAATACAGAAGAAAATAACGCCCACACATAGGTACAGAAATATACAGATGCCAATTAAAAACGTACCGTCTGAAGCCCCTAACAACAAAAAATACAAACCAAATGTCAGGACCATCACTGAAAAATATCAACAGAAATATTCAGAAGTATACGCCCCAACAACGATGAAAAAATATCAGGAGAAACGATGAAAAATATTCGCAGAAAAATGCAGAACGAAAAAAACAAACAAAATGACAGGACCAGCTTTGGAAAATATAAATAAATACAGAAAATAATGCCCCCACACACACCCAAGCACAGAACTGTACAGACGCCGATGAAAAATGTTTAACCCGAAGCCCCTAACAAGGAAATATACAAACTAAATATCAGAACCAACGCTGAAAAATAGTAATAAATACAGATAAAAGCCCACACAGTACTTTACAGGCACCATCGAGGAAACGTAAGTAAACACAATAATTAAGAATCATACACACATCAGAAGCGAAAAAAGCACCATAGATAAACAGATGGTTCGAAGAACCACCGAGAAAATAATTACCAAAGTACTGTAACCTGGAAACGAATAAGTAGAACAATATAGCATAAAGATATAAAATCACAGAAAAACAGTCATCAAGAAAAAAATTAAAGAAATACGACTGCCGCAGAAGCAAAAGAGATTTATAAATAAAGTGTCGACTCCAAATGTTTTCCACGGGTACGATATAGCTACCAGTTTGCCCCTCGCAATTCCAACGGGAGCACCGGAACCCCCTAAACCGTAGTCGGAGATCCAACATTGAAGCAGAACCCATGTGTATGTGTAATTGTGAATATGAAATTGTGGAAGCAAAAATTGCCAGCACATCTCATTGTAGTGCATCGCATTAGCCCTTTTTATGATGATCACATTTATTTGGTTGAGGAAGAGGGGGAGTGAAATCGCTTCAGATTTGACAGCCCCGAGGTGAAGAACTGCTCTTGCATCCCGGCCTCATTCATTCTCTCCCAGGAACCAACAAAACCACTAGTGATTAGGGTGAAAAGCACTAGTGGTTAGTAGGACAGCAGCTCATGTCGAACTCGGCAAAGAAGTGTGCGTCTGAAACCATGTCTTCGTAAAAGTCCCGGGTTCGAAGCTGACACAGTTACGAGTCGGTGTCTGTATACAGTAGCACGACATCTTCGTCGTACCGAGCCTTCATCACATCATAACGGAATCTGAAAATAAATGTTTTTGAGAGGTCGAGCACTGAAAAGTCGGCATAAATAGGTTTATCAAACAGTAAGAATTTGTGCTGCAGATACAGGAAGGAAAGAGATTCATTATAAATTGTTCGGTCTAGGAATATGCTCTTGGCTACTAGTTTCTATAGTCGCTTTTCACTCCATACTGGCAATTTTTTTTGCGTTTTCTTTTCTGGNATCACGATGTTCTTCGCGCAGGGCTGCGGGGTACTTGACGTCGACTTCCAGAATATAGCCAGCATCAGCATCATCTGCCACGGACATTACGTCGATGTTGGTGACGACCCACCTGAAGTTGCGTGCTGGCAACGGCAGCAACATGGCCCAGCCGTACAGGTTGTTTGCGTCGAGTTATTGTAAAAACGTGGTGAACTTGCTGGGATCGTATGTTTCTTGTGAGAAGATGTTGTTGGCTACCGCATATCGCTTTACACACTGGGCCACGCCCGCGAATTCCATTTTCAATAAACATATGCATGTCGTAATCTGTTAGAAACTCTAGATTTACCCCCGTAGTTTTTAACATTGCATCGAATATGAACCCCGGGGCGATGATGTAGTGTGCACAATCGAACTTGTATATTGACATGCACAAATTTCTGAAATTTTCAAATACATCTGATAGAATTAGCACGTCTATCTTTAAATACAATTGTGAATACTTTCCCAGGGTTGCACAGTTTGCACATTTCCCATACTTCCTGAGCGTGGACGTATTATTCGTCACTGATTCCAGAGCCTGTAAGCCTGTTACAGAATTCCTCTTTCGGAGGCAGCTGCAACTCGTCCAGCTTCTCCCAACTGTCAACATAATCATATGGAAACACGTATTTGCGCGTGGCAAGAGGTAGTTGGCCAGCACTGAAGAATTTTGCGGTGTTGATAAATTTATTCTGCAGTAAAAACTCGGCCAGAGACGCCAGACTTCGGGCCATAAACACGAACGTATCGAACAAACTGCACCGAAAATCTGTCTCCCAGCTGCTTCGAAATTGTGATCATTTTCTCGCTCATATGCGGAATGATAAAGATGTCTTTCGTATCGTATCATAGCTGCCTGACGATAAAATTATCACGGTAGCTCAAGTTGTGGAAAAATACGACGAGTTTCTTAGGGCGGTGGCACAGAAAATTGCAGCTGGTGCATGCAGGCCCAATGTATCGCCGTGTGAAGTGGTCATGGTCACGCACTTAATAATTTTCTACAGTGATTGTCGATTTGCAGTAGCAGCATCTCGTCGCCCGTGAGTAGCTTGCCTTTTCTGCGGGTGGTAGTGGCTCCATATTCTTCTTAGGAACATATAGCATATAGATCATTTTTAACCAATATCTACAATTACCTCCATGAACTATTTATCTGCATCTTTCCCCGTATATATGATAGGGTTCTGGCTCAGCGTGGATGTTAGTGCCGCAGGGATGGCGTCGTCGTCCACGTGGACGTAAATGCAGAAGCTATACGCCGCGTGCTGCTGATAGGCGTATGTGTAGGAGCGGCTGGGATCCGGTTCGCAGGTGTGAATCGGTTTCAGAATGGCCTCAAAGTCTGCGTTAACAGCGATTGGTAATTTATCAATGTGGTGGAAATATTTAAATTTTGTTACTGGTGGCCTACCATCCTCCTCCGGCTGGGGCATCACGACTCTGGCTGGGGCATGGTCCTTGCAATATTTTTTGTGTTGTTCCAGGCACTGCTGTCCCATCAGTCTGGAATTTCGTGGTAAATCATGATAATACGAGAAGCAGCGCTTGCATATTTGAATTTTTTCCTTTTGGGCCACCAGCTGAGAACATATCAAATGCTCGAAAAATTCTATACGCAGCAGAAGTGGGCGTTCCCATCTTCGGCGGTGAGGAGGAGGAGGAGGTCAAAATGGTCTGACTTCTTTTTTTGTCACACGTACGGGGAAAACATTTTCGTTCTCGTCCAGGGCGTAAATGATCACAGATTCTAACGAATAATATTTTTTCAAAATATTTGATATAATCGTGTGCGAGAACTCTAGCTCTGAAAAATAAAATTTTTATTCCAGTTCGTGATAGTGGTTGTCGACCCGCTGCGGATTTTCGCCTTCGACGTAACGTGCCAGAATGGACCATTTAAAGCATATGCGGTCGTTTGTGTTTTGCGTGTTTATGGTAGCATGTCTATTCTTTATGGAAGCGGGCAGCTCGATGTACGGCGATACGCGAAGGGGGTCCAGCTTGTTTATGCGGAGCTGTCTGTGGTTGACTGACGACAGTGTCCACCCGGAACCGCGTTATTCGTATTGCGCCTCTTCACTGCATATTTTTTCTAAGCTATTTTGGATGGCCTTCTCAATATCGCCGATTTCATGGATTGGTATATTTGTCATCTTGAGTTATCTTTTGTATGTACCTTCATCGAACGGAGCCGGTTTCGTATAATTACGCTCGAGCCAAATGTTAAATTTTATTGTTCCATTTTCTCTCACTTTGTCCGTCACTTGGTTGATTATATTTTTCTTAATGTTAGTGAAATAATAACAAATATCTTTTGCTGCATCACTTGCGTTTTCAGCCACGTACGTCTTCAAATTGGCCCTGAATACTGTTTCTGCCTCGAGGAACCCGTGAACGGTTGGCTGGCCAGCGCCGACAACGATTGGTGGTAGCGAAGATCGAGCAGGGGCCTGATCCTGTAGGGCTACGGGCTGTTGGGGAGCCACGTCGAGTCGCGTTCGTTTGGCGGGAGGAGGGGCTGGTCCACTGTACTTCGTCTTATGTGCCCTAAGTGTATCTGACCTAGTAAACGCTTTGCCGCATTCTTCGCAAGTATATGAGCGTTTGTCGAAGTTAAAGTGGCAGCTTGTTTCGTGTCGTCGCGCATAACCCATATGTGTAAATGCAGCATTACAGAATTTACAATTCAAAGTTGGAACCTGTTTAATAGTTCCCTTTCAACTACGCGCATGCTTATCTGTATCGTTCTTGTGGCTTATTTGTACTCCACATTTTTCACAAATCTGATAATCGGCTTTGAAGGGATTGTGTACGCAACTGGCCTCGTGTTGGAGCCCATTTCAATGGAGAGTAAAATGCTTACCCCAAAACCCGCAGAAAAACAAAACTGCACTTGTAAAAAAAATTCACGCTACTGATTCGGGCTCCTGCCGCTGTAATATCGGACGGTAGATGTTCCCTGACATCCGGCCGGTATCATACCACACGAATAATTCTAGCAATGTGAAAGATTGGTTGCACACCGATATTTCTGTAAAAATGCTAAGGGGCTCGCCTACCTACGATTATTTCTGACACTGCTGGTGATCTCTGGCCATACAGGCTGAAACTTTTATACTTATGTTCGAAATACATCGTTTTTATGTGGGATGCAATGGAAATCAAATGGCTAAAACTATTAAGAAAACTGTACGTTTAGCGTGTGGGTATTTTAGTTAACGTGAACACAATATTTAAGTCTGTGTTTACATTTTATCTGAAATATTCGTATGAAATTGTCACACCTCTAAATAAAGGAGCGTGTATACTAGATGCATCTTGCACACAAAGAAATAAACCTATTATTAATTATCTCAAACTTATTTTTTTCTGCTACGTAGGAAAGCATGACTACTTATATAAGAAACAAATTTTCCTAATACTTTTGAGAAACGAAGAGTGTTTTTTCTACGCTCTTCAAAACAATTCACCTGGCGTAACGGGAAATAATTTTTTTTTTTTGCGTTAAGCAAGTATTTCGACAATTGAGCCGAGATGAGGCGAGAGTTTCTCCGTTAACGAATAATTTTAAAAATCAATACGTATTTCGTAGCTCCATTTTTAAGTATAAATGCATAGATTGTTACTACTGAACAGGGAGCACGATGCATGTGAGTTGCGGTTGACGGCCTTGGTGCGAGCTCCCGCCAGGCTGGGTGTGCCTAGTCATCACGGTCTGTTCTCCTCACCTACATTACGAGAGGCACACCGCAGCTACACGTCCATTCACACTTATGTATGCGGAGGGAAGAAATGCAGTTATACATATATTTTTAAAAGAAAAAAAAAACACAATTAACAATTTTACACCCGTAACATAGAAGTTATTTTTGTCAAGAACTTTACTTATAATGCTTGAATGAAATTTTTTATTTTAACAGCCATTTTAAATAAACGAGACGCGCTCTTGTAATCATTCGCAAAAATAGTTCAAGTTCTAAAACATTTTGCGACAGTATGTAAGGTACTTACCTCCGAACTGAAGGAAGATTAATGGAAGTAAAAAATCGCTGAAAACTGGAGAAGGCTTGGAAACGCGCGAAGCTGATTAACAAGACAGAATGGGAAGAAACAGGCTCTTTTCCAGCTTATGTTGTTTACCAGTACGATATTGATGTATTCTTCCGCAGATGAGGTGGAGGTGTCGATTCTCCTCTCAGCGTAGTTTCGTCCGCGAAACGAAAATAGTCTGAAATCATGATTTTTTTAATTAAATTAGAAATTTTCGTACAAATAAATAAAAACCTATCAAATCAATTAATCGATGGTCTCCATTACGTAAATTTTGTAATTTTTCCAATATAATGATTTTGTAAAAATACATAATTTTATCGATGGATAGCATCTCCTGTATGCGATGAAAAATGAAGATGGTTGGGCCTCTCACACGTTTTAAGATTTCTCAGTGCCCTTCGCGNAAGGCATCTCCTGTATGCGATGAAAAATGAAGATGGTTGGGCCTCTCACACGTTTTAAGATTTCTCAGTGCCCTTAGCGAGACTGACCATGCATTGTAAATGGTGGGAACTGACTACTGTAAAGTATCCTAGATTGTGCAAGTGAGATGAAAAGATAATCTTCCGTCTCTCACGATATGACCTAGGAAATTTTATGCACCTCTCTGTGAGTGTACACCATGGTACGCATATGGGAGAAATGTAGAAACAGAGAGGGTAAATTTATTTTCTCTATCTTCCAACATGACTTTGGAAATTTTATGCACCTCAGATATAAGACTAGATTTTACCGGGAATTCTTACCCCTCCCCCTGTTAATTTCTCCTCAATTCCCGCACTCAGACTTTTGGCGACGAATAGGAAATTGGTGTGAGGGGGAGTAAGAAGTACAATTCCCTTCGTGACCAATGGGAGATCGGCGTTTGTTGATGGGGGAGGGGGAGTGCAAAGTGCAATTCCCTTATTGACCAATGGGAAATTGGCGCTTGGGGGGAGTACACAGTACAATTTCCTTCGTGGCCAATGGGAATGGGTTTTGCTCATGGTACAAGGTTCCGTCTCCCTCGCAGCCAGATTTTGGTTGCAGCCAATGGGAATGGAATTTGGAGAGGTAAGGTAGGCGTGTCTGAAAATAGTTCGATTTCCCTTCAAAATACTGCAGGCAGAACGTCATATTTCTTGACTGCCAGGACACAGTCAAAAGTCAAGCCCTGCTAGAATTTTCGGCTCGGTACGGACTACCTAAATAGCGTAGAGCCAATATAAACGTAATATTCAATATTAATAAGCCAGGAAAATAATATTCAATAAAAAATTACAATAAAAGCGAAAAAAAAGTACATGAAACGGATATATATTCCACACCTTGGGATGTACACGTATTTTTTTGCAAAAATTAATTTATACCAGTCACTGTTACATTAGATGTAAAAATTGCAATAATGGGCTTGATCTATGTCCAGCCAGAGTTGATACTTATTTTTTCTCAGGTGTTAAACTTACATTTTACAAGAAATATTTTTTCATCAATATTAATATATTGTGCTAAATACGCTCGTTATATCAAATCCACAGACAAGACAAAAAATGCATAATTTTTTTTATTAAAGTAAAGAACGCCTTATTTTTTTCCTACAGGTTTTAGTGAGCCATGAATGTATTGGAGTCGTGATGATGAAAGGTTACCTTGTCCAAGGCTGCAAGTTTCCAATATGCTTTTCCATCAAAACGAACAATAAATAAATTTATCTAGGAAATCTTACTTTTATTCCCCCGTGTTTTATAATATTGTATATTTGATTTTTTTTTAAATCCTGAAAATCTCCTTTTTTAAAATTCAGCAAACATACTTTTACCATTTTACCATGTATGTTTTTCATGGCGAACAAAATGGCACATACATATTTTTTTTTATAGGGAGTGCATTAGCGTGAAGCAGATTTTGAATGAAATGTGCAAAGACTTCTAAACATCATATTTTCCCTGTGCGCTGGCTTTAATTTTGTTTTAAATGTTTTTTGGAATATATGTGACGAGTATTTTATTTTTGAAGGCATGTACTCTATTTGTCCCCACCATTATGTTCTGTTTGTCCCCACCAGTATGTTTCGTCTTTTTTCATAAATCAGTATGGTAATGGGTATTTTTTTCATCAATCAGTAAGGTGACGGGTATATATTTTTCATCAGTATGGTAACACGTGCATTTTTCTCAAGTGTCGACCCTGGACCCTCTCGTATGTGTGCCTTGTGTGTATTCTGGAATGGGCTAAAGACAAAACTGTGTTTCTATTTTCCAGCGTATTAAAATTTGTACGATAAAATAAATAAGCATTGGTGAATAATTTTTGTAACATATTGAAGTTTTACATGATAAATAAATAACCAATCTATCTCTGTTGGATGTAGCTAGGGTGAAGCCACCACTGTAGGCGTGCTGCTCGCCTCCATTCCCAGGCTCCAGGTGAACCGCCCGCCAGCTGCGTGTCCAGCTGGAAGATCAAAGAACATTTTATGCACGGCTGCCAAATTGTGAATACAGCACGTGATGCCAACTTAAGTCCGGCCGTATTTGCCGCTGCTACATTGTACATATAAGAATAATTATCCAGGTGGTTTTCATTGGCAATGTGCCTTACCCCTTATTCTTAATTTATTTTTATAATAATTATAACCATACATGTAAAATATATAATACGTCTTTTTTGTGATGGCTAAGAGTCTCATTAAAGATTTTAATATTTTTGATTCTTTAAATTATAACAAACTTGATATAAACTAAACCATTTTTTTCTTTAACAACAGTGTTTTTTTTTTACTTATATGAGCAGGGGATATCTCGAGATAAAAAATATTTTTTTAAACACATTTAATGATCCGCACACATCACAATGTTATTATTCTTCTGCATAATACAAGAAAACTTTTTTTTAAATACGAGTGTCTTCTCTGAGTCTTGGAGCGCATCAAACACGTAATATTTTTTTTAATGTACAACGGGTTATCATAACTCCACAGTCTTAGGGTTTCGGAGTTGCACAGAGGACAGAAATATCTTTGATTTTTGCACTCGTGAAGTTTTGTGGCGTATGTCTCGACGAGCTCTCGAAACGGTGGGCAGCGGCAATGCTTGTGAAGATCTACAAATTTAGTTCCGATGGGGCACGCATTGCGAATCGCTGACTCTTGGCGTCTTCCAAACACATACAAGGGGTAGTAAGGAATTATGGCAGAGTCCAGAATTGTCGGAATTTCCTCGTATGGAATATTTCCATCATCCCACCTTAGTCTGTGCATTTCGTACGTCTGCAGGCGGTATGTCTGTTGCGTAGTGCGGTACAGGTGCTTCCATGGACACGGTGGTAAAAAAGTAAAAACTTTGGTTTTCTCGTTTTCGTCACTGTACGATATGGCAATCTGCTTGTTGGCGTATGAGTCCAACGAGCGAAAACCTTGGATCTTGCAAATAAGTTCATATGATTTTTGTTATATAAAAAATCTTCAGTTCCCATGCATACACCGAGTTTCACAAATTTTTTTACATAATCATTTAAAACTTCATCGCTGTACATACACATCGGGCACCTGTGTTCTGGATTGGTTTCCTCGCTGGGTATTGCTTGCCAGTAAATTTATTGAAGGGGAGCATCTTCCACCGGTACATCTTGTGAGTAAATAGCTTGCACAGCGACATTGTCTTCTATGGGGAGGGCGTCTTAAATGGGGGCGTTGTCTTCTATGGGCGCAGACGTCGCGAGTGTTACTCGGCGGGCCTTGCATCAAACCCTGCGATGCGGCGTGTCGGGGACCGAGGTGGTGCAGCCCTCTAAACCCTCCTTGCATGGAAGGCAGTCCTATATGTCTTCCTCCTGCTGCAGGTTGACCGGCAAATGCTCGAATACTGTCAAAATTTCATAAGGTGCATAGACCAGGAGAAATTCTTTCGGCAGGTATTGTAACTAGTCCCGTTTGTTCAAGGCACTTACCGAACGCACCCTTTCAAATGCCAAAATGGCCGAAAGGATTTTATGGCCGCTCGGATAACACTCATATTTCTAAACGCTAGGAAAATGACTGATTGCCCGAAGGGGATAGGGGTGCATCTTATAAAGAGTTTTATAAGGGGGGAAATAGTACGCCCTCGTTATTAAAGTACGCCACCAATTGGTCGAAAATGACGGTTTCCGAAAACACCCGAGGAATTATTGAATGCGAAACATTGGCGGAGCAATGAAATAAATTGGAAGGGGGTGGGAAATTAGCCAATTAGACTCAGTGGTTGGATAATAAGTCAATTAAATATATTGGAAGGGGGAGTGGAGGGGGTCAGTCGTCTGCTGTGCATGGTGCTGGGGACACCACCAGCAATGTAAAAATATTACAAACGAAATAAACCAATATGGTGGTCGAACGAAGGTGAGAAAAACAAATGACAAACGAAAAAACCAAGATTGCATAAGGTGGCTGTGATGCCTACCAAGATGGCGGACTGCACCGACTAAGATGGTGGATGGCTGCACCTACCAATATGGAGGACTGCACTGACAAAAATGGCGGATGGCTGAACCTACCACAGTGGATGATAGTGGCTGCGACGCCTACCAATATGGCGGACTGCACCTACCAAGATTATGGACTGCACCAATCAAAATGGTGGATGTTGGCTGTGATGCCTACCAAGATGGTGGACTGCACCTACCAAGATGGTCGAATGATTATGGGAGGATCGGGGTGTGGGGGACCTCCGGAAATGTAATTTATTTTAATACATAACTAAAATACTTTTTTATTAATTTTTAATTAATTTTGAAATAGTAGTTTAATATTTCTTATTATAATTTTTTATACATTTTTTGGACTTTTTAAAATTTTTCGGATTATCTTGATTTTAAGGTCAAAGGTCACCGAGGCTAAGGTCAGGGTCAAGGTCACCTGGATCTAAGATGGCTGTCGACAGACCGGAATGACAGCACGAACAGTTTCGATGCTCCGGTCCCAGGTGCTGATGTGCCAAAGTCCCCATAATCCCTCTACTCATGTGTATATTTGCAATTAAAAATACATTTGAACTGTTATTGTAATATTTAAAACATTTTCCTCAAAATGCTAATGATAGCCGCATTTTTCACATAAATGGTCGCCAATTTACACCAAAATGTTATCCTTAATGACAGATATTTTTAAGTCTTTAATTTGTTTGTCATTCAAATACACATGAACAAACTGTTAACTTTAACGTCTGTTGCAATCATGTCATAATACACAATAAAATATCTAGTCGGAAGTTAAAAGGAATAAAATTTAACACAGAAAACAAAATAAAAGAATAGGCCCTTGATATTTATTGACTGAGTACCTTACTTTTACTTTATATTACCTTTAAAAATTTACCTACTGTATGTGTCACTATTAATTCAATGTGAATACACTGCCACGTGTTCTACACCTGAACGTAACGAGTTGGCAAAGTTAACACAACTAGCTCCATGTTAAATTAGGTTTGAATAGGCCATTCAATTTAATTTAGTCATGTTGTGAAGCTCAATGCCAATAGCGTGGCAACTAAAATTTTCGCCACCAAGTAGCACTGATGTTGCGTGTGTATCGTATTTTCATTTTGAATATAAACAATAGGGACAGTTGCAATTTTCATAAAATTAATATGTCTTAAATTCTTCCGATTGGTGTTATGTTGGAACCTACGTACATAATAAACTTATCTCGCCCTATTTTGAGGGAAAATTAAAGAAATATGTCCACATTGTTTAATATTCGATCGAATAACTACATTTTAAAAACGTATTTCACAGTATTTTAATTGAATGTGGCAACAGAACATAAAAATTCCTTTTAATGGCAGCTATATTTATTAACACTCTTAGATTCGTAACATTGTTTCACTGGAATAAGTTTGTTTATGAAAGTTAAATGGCAAACATTATTTAATATTTACTGTTTTCGCTCGTAGACAGCATTTAAGGGCCTGAATAAGTCAATAAATTAAAACCTATTATTTTAGCAGTGGCACATATTTATCACAATTCGGCGTAAACACGAATTTTTACACAATTATATATAGAATTTCTCAATTTTCTGCTTGCTTAAAAGAGATACCAGCGCACATTGCAGGGGAAATTTTCCCCGTGCTAAACTCTACCACAAGGGATTTTGTTTCGTTCCTAACCTGAGTAGAATAAACCTTATCAGGAGCAACAGCATCAGGCACACCGCACCGCAACAGGTGCGCATCGCGGGTTTGAGTCCAGCCACGGGCACGCACCGAGATGAAGTTTGGCTTCGGCCAACAACATACGCAGATATGATGCAAACATCTATTTTGTTCTTGTACACATTATGTTGGCTCTGAAACTGAGTTTCGTCCACTCAAATGTATATTTCGTTAAATGAAAAAAAAAACAAAAACCTGAATACGTTAATTTTTTTATTTTCTTCAGCCATCAAAATGTTTTATAAGAACAAATTCACGTTCGGTTGGCCGTACAAAGAGAAATGTTTTCGATGCAGAAAAAACCTCTCTGTAAGCCCAGTCGCTAGGTTTATGAAGCCGTTTTCTTATAATAGCTTAATTTATGTAATATTTAGACTCATACATATATTCATACATATATCGCGGGGCTGATAATTGCTACACTGAGAATAATTACTCAAAAATATTAAAAGTTATTTATTTATCTACACAGTAATTACATGTAAACTATTAAACATTATTATTTCATTTTAAAATACATATCTGGTGCACTAGATGCTTTCACTTTAAATTATTATTCATAGAGAAAAAATTGAAAAACCTTGATTTTGACACCAAGGCTATCCAATTCTCCTATGTTAGGAAAATTATATATCCATTCCGTCGTTAGTTTCTGAAAGTATAAGGTAAAGTAAAAGTTTTGGCTGATCTAGTTTTCCTGAATATCTCTTTAAATTGAGTTTTTAACATACATACATGACAGGTGAATGAGTAACAGCTCATAAAAAGAAAAGTTTTACTTTAGTTCTCAGGTGCGTATAGAGATATACAACAACATTAATTTCCACGACGACGTGGGAGAACGATAAAAATATCCGCCGTTCTGCGCACGGCAGAAGCTCCATGATCTGCAGAAACGTGTTGTCAGCTAAACTCCAACCCTACCATAAGCCGTAGTTGCCGGAGTTATCAGAAGCCCCGCAGCGATGAACTTTGTGAAGGATTTGGGGGTCGTGAGTTGGAGGAGGAACTGAGTGCAGCTTTGGTTATCGCCACCAAAGCCGCCGAGTTGTAGAAAGTTTTATGAGCGTGCACGTATCCGCTCGAGACAAAGGGCGAACTTCACCCGCCAGTATTAGCGAACATCTGCGGCCAGGACCACAGCCCGGGCTCTAATGAGAAAATTCCCACTGTGAAGGCGCCTCATCTCAGTGACTACTTCTGCTACATGCGGATTCGACGTCAAATGGAAGATCTCGTTCAGGAAGGCTCGCAGACCGAAGTTAGAACTGTCACCTTTGTTAATGACCACACGAATAATGTGCTTGTTGCATAATGTCCGTCGGCAACGCCCGAAAAATACAAAGTAGGGAGAGCGTGGGCGTTCTAAACTCATGATGTCACTCCACTTGATAAGAAACCATTTTGAAATTCTCTTCTCGCACTCCCAAGCTCCACCAATCCCCATAAAACCCTGCTCAAATTCCTTCCTTGGGAAGATACCATTCATGTTGTGTTTCATATCTCACGCCCAGTTCCCTATCTCATTTTCTATGAAGATTATGTGTATGCAGGGACCCGGAGAACAGGGCGGCTCACATCAAAGTCAATGAGTGCTGGATAAAACTCTCTTGTTGCAGTGAGTTACTGCAAGATCTTTACAAATGAGTGGAATAGTGCAACAATTTGTTGAACGATTTTGACAGATATTCGCATTTATTGATCAAATATAACAAAATACCCTAATTTGCCATCCAATTAAGTCGCAAAATGACAGGTGTTATGTATTTATGTTCGCCAAAAGAAGTCCAGCAATTAGAAGGTAGAAAAAAAAAATTATCAATTGAGTAACACACTTAAGATACCACGTATTTTAACTGTTAGTGCCTGTGTACCGATTTAATGGTATATTATTGTGGATTTACAAACATGTTTAACTCTCGAAATTGAATAATTGCTACAAAGTTGTTGACGAAAGTAGCCACTCTTGAATGTTTATTACAAGTGAGTTGACTGTTATTATCAACAAAAAAATTCATAAGCGAATAATTTATATAACCAGAAACCGAGTATTATTCACAATATATCATTACGAAGACCGTACACGTTGGAACTTTTTTTTGCCCTAATTATCTGTTCTATACATTAACCAGTAATTGCAAAATTGTTTCAGACATTTCGAGTAATGGTTAAATGATTCCCTCGCGCACGACTTATAAATAGCGGAAGTTGTGAAGAATATAGGCCCAAGCACAGACAGGACAGAGTATTAACATGTTATTGTCTCAATGCAAAGTTCAGTTATTGCGAATCCAGTGTATGATTGGAAAAGAAGATACATGACCTCTTTGTAACGGAAATGATGGTCGGTAATCGCTGAGGTCTCGGAGAAGAACCATGTTTTAGTATGAAGAAATTGTCAAACATGGCTATGGAAAGGGAAGCTGAAGCATTGCAAATTGTTCATTCTTGACCACTTTACCGTCTGGTTCTTCGCGCCACCTCTATCATTAACAAAAAAAGGCTGCTGAGGGCGGAATTCACGGCACTGGTGCAACCACTACATGAGGTGCTTTTCGGAACCTAGGTCCGACTTTTGAGTAAATTTTTATAATTCTGAGCACTCAAGCCACTGAGGTCCAAAACGAAAATGTGGAGAAACTGCAAAGGGCACAGTCGGCTCGACTAGCTGTAAAATCCACAAGTGCAACAGAAGGTTTGGTAAAAGTCCGGCATGGTCGGCTAACCCCATCAAAGCCTCTCTCTCTCTCTCTCTCTCTCTCTCTCTCTCTCTCTGTGAGCGATCAATTGGGAGAGGATTAGCGGCAGCAGTGTTCGAAACTCTGCATGCTTGGAGAGATCACAAAATAAATCCCTGTCGTGATGAAAAAGTGGCTCAATGAGCGGCGACGCAGCTCCGGCACTGACCTGACCGGACCACAGGTGGTTTTGAAATCAGATGGATCTCAGCACGAAGTGGCGGGGATACCAACAGCGGACCACAGCACTAGACTGGGACTTTGTTGTCTGGTAGTAGGCATTTTAGCCAGACTTACACCGCGCTGATTAAAATGTATCTCATTTTCTTTCCCATGGAGACTATGCTAGGTATTACAACAATGCGAATAGTTGCCATTTACAGATAACTCATTTATGTTAAAAAATAATAATTTGTGCGCTTTTTGGTTAAAACTAAACAATATACAACATACACTTAAATATTATGCTGGTTGGTCCATTAAAAACATTATTACATGACAAAGAGTGAATATCACTGGGGAAAAGAGACTGGCATTATAGTGAGTATAAAATGGACATAACTGAAAAGGTGTTTTATCTTTATTATTTATTCTGTGGAATATATTGCAAGAAACAGAATTCTANACAACTAAACAATATACAACATACACTTAAATATTATGCTGGTTGGTCCATTAAAAACATTATTACATGACAAAGAGTGAATATCACTGGGGAAAAGAGACTGGCATTATAGTGAGTAGAAAATGGACATAACTGAAAAGGTGTTTTATCTTTATTATTTATTCTGTGGAATATATTGCAAGAAACAGAATTCTAAATGTATTTGAAAACACGTACATTAACAATGTGTATTATGAATAAGTTGCAATTTGCCTTTTTGTAAAATTTATTTACACTCTCTGATCGAAAGTATCCGGAAACCTATGCAAACTCTCCTATGAATGTTCTTCTGATATACTGGTCAGTAGCGGACATTAATACAGGGTGAGCCTATGCTTGACATTTAATACAGCTTTAACCCTGCGGGGGAGACTGTCAACCAGGTGTCGGAACATCTCCGGTGGAATGGCCGACCATTCTTCCTGCAGATATGTAGCAAATCTAGTAAGTGATGTGGGTCGTTGTGGTCTCGTAGGCAGTCGCCATTCCAGCTCATCCCAGAGGTGTTAGACGAGATTGAGTTCGAAGCTCTCGGCTGACCGGTTCATTTACGGAACCATATTGTTTGCAATCCACTAACAAACAGGCAGTGATTTATGAGAGGGAGCAATGTCAGGCTGAAACACACAGTTATCATCTCAGAACTGGTCTTCCACCGTAGATATAATGCAGCCAGTCAGAACGTTTCTATAACCCTCTGCCTTTAACGTGCCCTATAGTATTACGAGATGATCAAGTCCCTGCCATGAATAACACCCCCACACTGTCACCCCAACTCCACCGATTTTCACAGTGCCCACTACACACGCTGGCATGTAATATTCCATGACATTCGGCACACAGAAACACTCCCATCGGACTGTTAATGTGGTACAGTACGATTCATTACTCCAGAATACGCGTATCCAGTCGTCCGCATTTAGTGGTTGCGCCTTTTACACTTCCAAACGTGGTGCTTCAAATTCACAAACCAAATGTGCGTTTTATTTGTGGATACCTGAACTTTGAACTCAAGTCCTTGTAACTCCCAGCGGATAGTCATGGTGCTAGTTGCCTACTTAGTGGCACTGCGGAATTCATTGGTGATGGTATCACATGGTGACAAGCGATGTCCCTGTACCACCTTAAATGCTTGACGGTCCCTGTCAGTCAACACGTGGCCTATCTGGTCATTGTTTGGTTGCAGTTGTTCATTTCTATTTCTACTTTACATTCACATCTCCGACAGTCAACTTGAGTAATTGAATTAAAATAAATTTTTATCATCTATGATTAAGTGTAAAGCGTTAATTATCCCTCAAGCATTAACTAATTATAAACGTAGTTATATAAACAAGGATTAACCAAGTTAAATCATATGCTTATCAAGTGTATTAATTTTTAATCTAAAATGCCATAAAAAAATAGAAAATTCTTATACATTTCTTGTGCCTTTAGGAATTCTTTGAAAACATAAACGTACGACTATGTTTAAAAAACATTGCATGTAGTTCCTACTTAACTTATTTTTATGTGAGATTTTAACTGTTATAGTCGTAGACTTTGCATATAAGTAATCAACAAGATATAAACTTCTTCTTGCGAAAAAAACAAATAATATATATTTCGACATTACGAACTTTGGACGCTTGTAATATTATTAACAAGTTAATAAATTATACCTATTAACACTATTGTTAGATGTAATTATGTGGAAATACCCCAGTAACTATGCTATATATTTTCCATTAATTGTAACCTTAAACCTAAAATATATTCAAATAATTGTGATACTTATTTTTAATTATAGCAATGTGCAACAGCTGTCTATCCTAATCAATACTGTAAAATATATTATTAACGAACATACAACTCGGAATTTAATCAAAACTTAATTAATACTTTTATCGATAAATATACAACTCAATACTTAACTGATACTTATTCATTTAACAACCAACTCAGTAAATATCCAGTTATTAATAAATGCTCAACATTCAATAAACTCTCAGTCGGCACCAAGTCAGCAGCTATAGGAATGATATTTTAAATCATAAGATGATATCTAGTAAGCAAATAAGCGATGGTAAATATTATTATATTGAATACAATTTACACTCGCGACAATTTTCTATTAATGACACGCCTAATCTATGAAGTATCTTACGAACATTTTTTCTAAACTTTATTGTTATAAAGATGACGTCTTTGAGCTAGAACGCACTGTAGTATACATTTTAACTTTTACATAAAATAAATTAGGAATAAAATAATAAATTCATGCCATTTTGATTATATTTAAAACAGTTTAATTTTTTCACTGTACGTCAATGTTATATCATTAATACGAAATTTTTTATGACAGCGAGTAAAAACTATTCAAGATAAAACACACCAGAAATTAAATTTGTGTAAATATAATCATTTAAATTTGGTCAACAGTTCAAAATATTTTATCATTTATCCATTCCTCATCAAACGAAAAAAAAAAAAATTGTATGACTTCACATTGATATAAATATGTCTATATTTTTTTTATAAATATGAATGATTATGTCAAGGTCAATTTATCTAGAGCTGAAAGTAGTGTAAGTGTATAGTTATTAAATAAAAAATACTTCTGAAATATATAACGGTTCAAATAATTTTGGTTAAAATAAATATTGTTTGAATTTTAACTTTTTACATCTTTATTTACAAAAAACATATATAATTTTAGTGGTTGTTAAAGGTCAAGTTTAAGAACACTTTCCTAGATAGATATCTGAGGTAACAACAGTGAAATAAAAAATGTAAATACAATTTCCCACTGAAATTGTATTACTTTTAATACATTTTAATTAAATTACAATAAGAGGCTATCAACATTTTTATCAATATTAACGTCTAATTTTTATGGTTGTAAATTTTTATTGAAATAATTTGTTAAGAAATATAGCCTACATTATAAAATTTGTAATAAAAATAATTACTTATATTTTTTAACGTCTTGAAAATAAATAAAGTTTATATTTTTTTTCACAATAATATAATGTATTTATAACTATTTTTATGGCTGTTATAAAGTTAGTCAACTTTGATAGAAATTCAAACCCTTCAGGACTTTTATAAACTCAGATGTCTGAATAAATTTAAGAGCAATATGCCTATAATGTAATAAACATTATTCTAAGTAAAACACATATAATTAATTTTGCTAGACACTTTCACTAAGTATTATCACTGCTCGTCACCAACATTTTAATGTATAGCTATGAAAAATTGGCAATAAATTATTTAAGGCAGTTCTGCCAACTGCATTTAGTTACATTTCTTTTTATAGCAGCGAAAAAAATCTCTCTGTACATAAAAAACATGTGCATTTTAGCATTTCCTTGCATAATGAAAGAGTGCACTGGCTAGAGCGAGAATACTTCGGGTATGCAAGCATGAAAGTAAAACAGAAAACGCGCAAAAAAATATACTTGTAACTAATACGCCAATTCTCGTACAAAGCCTGTTTCATTTGCCAGCAGTTTTAATAAAGTGTTAATACATGCAATTACTTCGCCAAATTCACTGCGAACATAACAACGAAAGTATCAGCCATTGTTTAAGGTCATTTTTGATTTTAAAAAATAGGTGCATATACAGTGTTTATTTTTTTGAAAAACGGTTCATTCAACGTAAAAGCAGCTTTAGGTGTCATTTCTATGTCTCTCAAACACCTTCACACACATGAATGTGCATTGACACTAAACAGCTTATTTGCCATCTCGTAGGCAACGAGGCTCTTTCAAATTGTGGAGATAAAATACTCCGCGCATATTCAAAGCTCTTCAGTAGAGCTTCCTCCAGGTGACGTACCTAAACGAAGTTCACACATATTCCTATGTTATTTCAAATATAACCAAAGACTTCTTGTAATGGTTTTATTCAAATCTTATTAAAAAAAAAGAACTTATCATGGTTTGCTTGTCGATTTAAAAAGAGCAAGGTTGCATAGGGCTAGTAACGATCTATTATCTGCATTTCTCACCGATAACTGCATGATATACTCCCGGCATTATAAATTTATATTTTCATAGACGAACTGAGTTAGCCAATTAGTACATACTACAGCACACTTATTAAACGGTTTTTGAAATAAAAATTGTGTCAGTTTTGAAAGCTTCCCATTTGATGTGTCTGGGCTATAGTTTAGAAAAATCGTTCACACACGTGCGTAATGTGAAACGGCGGAAACATACACGCTCAGTTAAAAAATCCATTGATAGACAGCAGGAAGACCACACACTCAGTTTAACAATAAGCGAACAAATAGCGGTAAAGTTTACATTTTCGTATACGGTAACATATTTAACTCATGAAAAATTATCATCTAAAAACTTTCACCTGTGTGCCAAAACTTAAAATTTTGAGTCACAATAAACTGTAAAGAAAGTCAAAGCAAGCCATTACAATAAAAATTTCAACACTTATTAATTGTGCATGAATTTTACTTTTCGATATCACGATATTTAACGTACGTTACATCGGTTATGTTGATCGTGCTTTGAAGTTAAAATGAATAATATTCGGAATAAATTCAAGTAGTTGAACCTCAATTCGCAGTGAAAGATTGCAAGAGATTAAAAGTTAGAAAAATATATTTTTATCGTTTACTGGCCAAAAATCAAATATTCGAAGCATCACTAGCACTAAGTTACGCAAATTTTGTAAGGCATGCACGCCATAGTTACGACGCCTTCGGCAAGACGAGGCAGTAAGTCACTCAGAAACGTAATCGATGTTTCATCACGCCGTGGCGTCTTAATGAGTTCGTCATTCGTACGACACGTTTCATGGCCCCTTATACAATACACGGATACTTAAGGAAATTGACTCGGAACACGTAAACTGAATGAGCAGACAACTGGAGATTCCTTCTTAACTATTATACAATACGAAAAAAAAAAAAAAAAAAAACACACAGTCCTGCAACTAACGAACTCGGAAATACTCAGCAGTTGCAATTTACTTATATAGGTTTTATAATGTACACCCCTTATTTAGTATATTTTCACAGTGCTTAACACTGCGTAAATACTTCTGCCAAGCCACGTGCACGTGCTTATTAAAACAAAAATTACAGTAGTTGCGGTAAATCCATGGACTTCTGGCCGTGTATACTGTAATAGCCACGTAAATGAACGCCAAGAGACCAAATACTCGATTCATATTGGCTACACGGATTCATGGACACGGAGGAGTTGTGCGTTGCCCAGATTTCTTACGTGTATCCGTACACGTAGTTAGTTGCGTGCTCCACTTCCGTGACCCGTATCCACATCCGTGTCATTGTAGAACGCGCCGTCGGTGACGATTCGATTTTTTGGACCTCGGCGTTGGGGTAGCGGCGTCATTTTGTGTTTGTGCCGTTTTGACCGTTTTCGTGAGTTAAATGGACCTTCGATTTTTGGATATTTCGTCTTATAAAGATTTTGTAATATTTTTTGTGTTTCGTTTGTAATCGTCGATAATGGCCGTGGATGCAAGTCGTATGCCATTATAACTCCTAAAAAATGTCTCCCGCAGAGAGATCCGTGATAGGCCTGCTGGGAGTGGTTACAGGCGGGGAGTTCGAAATTTATTGACTCGGGTTCAAATCTCGTTCAGGTATACCCTTTTTTATAGGCAGTAGAACACCCACTTAACAAAAATTTAAGACTTTTTATCGTTGTGTCATTTTTAAAAACCGAGTACAAAAAAGTAACTAGTAAATGTACGGAGAGGTTCCATGGATTCATGGAAAGTCATGTGAAATAAACGGAAATAACTTTTTTTTAGTGTCCGTAATAAACGGATATATATATATATATATAATTACCGTCACGTTTCCGTCAAGTTAATCATTTTTTTTATATCTGATATTTGTGAAAAAATATATGTGGTTTCTCTGATTGATTCTGCACGTACTTCGAATAAAAATTAGTGACACAATTATCTTGACGGTTTGCATTTGTGTTTAGATTAACAATTATTTGCATAAATAAAATGTATATATTTTCAAAGTTGTAGAGAAGTATTCGAGTGCATGATCTGGCTTTATTTTAATCCAATTATTAAAGGATATCATATTAACATGCTGCAAATAAGGCAAATTCACGCACAAAAAAATTATATTATACTGTTGGATGAGGCCTTAGTCAAGTATTTCGTCTCTTTCGTCACTCTACATTTATATCAAGTATTTTTTTAAAAATAAATAAGCTCAGCTTTGTCATACATTTCTGACTAAAATATTCTCAATATCGTGCTTGTATAGGCGTAAATAAAATGTTTGTGAAAAATGTTCTAGTTTCTTCAAAATTGTTAAAACACAAGTAATTTTTTACTGAAAGCGTTATAAAATTGTTCTCGTTGTTAAAGAAAATTTACTTAGATTTACTGAAAAGTGCTGGTAAAATATTCTCTGGAACTCTCCATAACATTATGGACCCAGTGCTTTAAAAAAATTAATTTCCGTGTATTTCACATAAAGTTCCATGAATTCGCGGAACCTCTCCAAAATTTTTACTTTTTCCAGTTAAAATATAAACAGAGATGGAGAAAAAAAAATTTCGTTACGAGGGTGTTCTACTGTGCACATAAAAGTAACTAAAAAACGAAAAACAGATGTTCTAACTCAGCGAGTTTGACCCCCGAGCAAAAAAGGTCGAAGGTTTGTGGTACCCACCAACTCACCTACGGTTGTCTTGTGATAAATGTCAGTATAAATTTTCATATCTATAGATGTCACTTAAGCCACTTTTTCAGTTTCTACTAAAGCTTGTGTATTTTAAACGCTGCTAAGTGCTACAGACACCTACTACTTATTGATTTTTGATGGAGTAGCTCTAAGTGGCGTGGATATCCTAACAGCTGCTGAAACGATAATTTTCTGGTTACAGTGGGGAAGAAAACTTTGCATGGACTCGGTGTTGTTCGTTGCTGTAACGCGAATCTATAGGGAACGCTGACACTTACCATATTTTGTATTAACGCCGCTCAGCTACGTTTCACGTCATTGCGGATTGCGTTTCCGTATAGTTACTATGAACGCCTACTGTTCTGTAACCATTTCCGTAAATACACTAACATTTGTTTTACAAATTTCTTTACTTTACTTTTATTTTTTACAATTTTTTGCGTCACACTTTTGTCGATATTCGATTGCTGTTTCACTCATATAGAGATAGTCAATTATTAGTGTTCGTTTGAAAACAGTAGAAATTGTTGCTTTATCAACTTTTCTTGCCAGGATGCAGAATTTTTCTTGTTAAAATTGCATTTTGGTAACGTTTTTTCTCGTGTTGATTTTGCCTTTTTTCTGTTACCCAGGAGTGGAGTATGCCAATTAAAAATTTTAAACGTAATTATTTTACATCAATTACGAAATCACTTACTTTTACTGCTAACTAGGTGTCAAGCTTCCCACTGCCGTCTACGTGTATAATCGCCTTTAAAAGCATTAGTTTTAGTGTTGTGTGTTTGTAATAATGAGAATTTTTCCTATAGTAAATACAAGCGTTATTCTTACAATAAGCAATGCGTACGTGCCTATATATGTGATCCCATGATCCGAATTAGCGAGGGCCAGCAAAACTGGAATAAGAGCTACCGTCTTATTTAACAAGCTGTTATGCTTATCTTGCAGAACGGAAAATGTTCGAAGTTCAAACATGAAATATTTTCAACACCGCATTCATTACAAAAATCTTGAACTAGCTTCGGAAGCCTTTACGAAATTCATTTACACAGGTAATGACATTTTATTGCGTAATTAGTTTGGTGTTACAGATTTCTAAAGGACTTTTGTACGTTTTTGAAAAATGAGTTAGCCTTTTTTTGGAAATTAACTTTATGCTAAGTTTTTTCGTTCCTATTTTATGTCCCGGTTTGCTAATAGTGTATGCATTAGGCGGTGTAACATGAAATAGTCCGAACTTATTTCTTCTTATACTAACATTTGATAACGTATTCGCCTGCATGTTTTCGGACGCTTGCATCGAAAACAACACAAACCGTGACGTGGAATTTAAAAACAATTTGACGTTGTGAAATGTTGATAGAGCGGAAATGCTCTTGTCTGTTGGCTAAGAGGCGTATGGCGTCGATCCTCCAAATTACATCACGGCGCCTCGTGAAAATATGGCAAGGTTTTGAGTAGTAAAAATTATCCATATGCATATACTTTCATTTCCTCGGAATTGCGGATGCATTTAGAGATATAGCAGGTTTCACACTTCCACTTAAAATCCTAAGACATGTACAGGACCAGCTATATAAATAATACTACACCTACGAGTAATAAATCTACTACTGTGACGTGATTTAAGAGTACTTACATTTTCGCAATAATAAGGAAGCTTCCTTTTGGCCTATTCTAAAGACTGCATTGGCTCTCACTGCTTTGTTATTAAGGCTCCTGCCTACAAGACACTCGAATGGCGTTGCAGTGTGTTTGAAGTACTCGTTTGACCACGAAACTATTAAACGTGCGTCCAATTTCCTGATCTACAAAAAGAACACTCACTTCAGACGAGCGCTGTTGTGTGCTTTAAAGACGTAACGCACATTGGAAACACCATTTTATGATATTCCAAAATGGCTGAAACGACTTTTCCTAAACGCTGTATCTCAAACTTTACGCGTCATATATATTCAAAACGACTAAAGGTCCTGCCGTGACCTTCCTATAGACATACCAACAATAAAATAACAGGGTCAACGCTGAAATTCCCATAGTTATACGCAGTGCGGCGAGAACACTCCACTACACAATAGCCTTGCGCTTAGTGGCGATGGCGCACTCGATGCGCGCGGCATAGTAGTTTTTTATTGCTCCCGCGCTTCTCGCCCTCAAACGAGGAAAAAGGCTCAAGGTAGGCGGGAGCCTTAAGAGCTGCTCAAATATCTCAACTCAACTAAAAACTGCAGCAATATGACAAAGTATTACATACAATTTACACACAATTAAATCAAAACTTAGTTTTGTGTATAACAAAAATAAATATATTATGGGTATTAATAATAAATAATAATATTTAACATTAGTGATATAGGTCTGGAATGTACATTATTTTTCTCACCTTCACATTTTTTTTCAATATATTTTAACTTCGAAACGCAACGAGTTACTGCGATAAAAAAAAGTTTATATACAGTATGATTTACGAGGAGTTACCACCACTCACAGGGCCAATTCCTTACATAATTTGTAGCAAAATATGTCATATAAATGTGGGCCCTAGTCCCAATATTTACAGACGAAATCGAACAATTTGAAAAAAAAAAAAAAAAAAAAAANTAATCACCGTTTCAGAAATAAATAGATTGATGTGTTATCAGACGGTATTGTTTAGAGTTGAGCATCACAATTGTGTCTAACAAGCTTACAAAATATATTAAAAAATATTTCCATCTACTTCCATTCACTTGGCCACACGCTTGTGAACCGAACGTGTTGATGTACTTAGCTGCACACTACTTTCTTTGATTTCTGTAGCGACTTGCATGATATGCGCAAGTAGTTTCCCACATGTTTGTGCAGTCGTATGGTAAACAATATCCTTCATCCATCCCCATGCGCAATAATCTTGTGGTGAAAGATCTGGTGATCGAGGAGGCCAGGAGTGAAAACCGCCTCGTCCTATCCATCTCTCAGGGAAATGCACATTCAAGTGTTTAACCACAGCACGGTGGAAGTGAGGAGGTGCACCATCATGCTGGAAGATCATACTACGTATCACTGCTAATGGAATATCCCCAAGTAACAGCGGTAGTTCTTCTTGCAACAATTACAGATACACCACATCAATCAAGCGTCCCGATAAAATGAACGGCCCAATCAACTGATGGTGTAGAACATCACACCACACATTGATGCTGAAACGGCGTTCAAAACTCCTTTCCACTGTAGGGTGGGTATGCTGATTGTCGAATTACACTGTTAATATTGGGAATGGAACCCACATGTGTATTACATATTTAGCTCCAAATGGTATAAGTAATAAGCCCAGTGAGTGGAAGTAACTCCTCGTGAATCATTTTGTATATATATGAGTTTGACAGTGTCTCCTAGTGGTTCCATTAATTATAAGACAGCATGCCCATGGCGGTGTTAGTTTAACTTTGTGGTTGGAAAGATGCATGNATTTAAACCAACAAAATCGTACGAAGAACGATGATATTTCCTTTTTTACACTCGTGATTTTAAAAGTTTATAACATGATTTTCATTACATTTTGAAGGGAGGAGGAAATATCTATCATTTGGAACGAATTAAATGCACAAGTAAGCTTAAAAAAGGCAGGAAAGTGTTTCCCTTCATGAACTCGTATTCATGTTGGGTCAAACAAGAGAGTTTCGTATCGAAATCATTAGCACTTTCGTGGAGAATATAAGTAAATAGAGGGAAACTTGGTATTTCAACATACAGAGTGCCCATAATAACATGATGCAACATCTCAAGGAAGATAGGAGAATGGAAATAGAAAAGTTTTTTTACAAGGAATTTGTATTCGGATGGATATTATGTATGTTAGAAATGGCGATCGTATTATACAGCGACTGGCAAGTAACTGTAAAACTAATTACATGCATAATATAAAGATAATTTTCTGCTTATTTTTTTACGCCTGCTCAGAAGAGGGAAACTAACAGCAGTATGCGCTATAAACATATGTTCGACTGCCAGTCGCCCATAAAATAAACATACATGGAGAACAGCATTGGATGATGCTGGACTACCTCTGAAATTTACCGTTATGTCATTGATATGCCAGTGGAAGAAAGTATACTAGTGTTGCTGGTAAAATAAGATGGGTTTCCATCGGGTTGAAGGTACACCACCTGACGTGTTTCCAGTGAGACTTCCTTAGCATTTATCGGTAGCGCCATTTCAGAATTTCGATGCTGCATCCAGTATCACGAATACTGAAGAATACAGACGTGAAACAGCCGTTTATTTTGACTTCAGCTACGCACGCCAGCAAAATGTCGTCACTTGCCACTATCATGTTGGAACTTTATTTTCCAATCGTCACCATGTAACTTACCTGCCAGCCGGCAGAACAGGCATTAGGGAACTGTTCGGAATACGCAGAAGCCAATCAAACCTAAGGCCGGTTCCCAGAGCCTCGCGCAGCCCATCAGAGAATAAGTACACCCACATAAAAGGTATGGCCGCGCCATTTCGCTTCTGTGCACTTATCTACTCTATGATCAAGGCGAGTAGGAAGAAATGTTGAAGGCTGTTCATAATAAAGTGAGCACTTTTGAAATCAACCTTAGAAAAAAAGTAACTCCCCTTACGTGAACCTATTTTAACGGGTGCACTGAGTGACATGCGCCCAGTAATGTTGGTAACGATGGAGGGAAAGTAGTTCTATGTCTTAACGTCACATGAAAAGTGTTAGATAACGATTTGTGATATCTCAAATTATTTCTTTCGCTTTCTGTTTTTTTAAATGTATCTAAGTGTAGAAATTAGGATATTCAAAAAAATATTTACTTTTCTAATAGTTTGACAGTTTTACTTGGCCGACGCATGAATAAAGTGACGAGGCCCAAGACGTGTTAATTTTTCTTAACGCGGGAAAATACACAACGCGCATACCAGTAGATCATAAGCAGGGCTTCCATGAGATCTCAGATTACTGTAGACAGCCTATATCTAATTCTGACGTAGGAAACAACTCCAGTTCAGGAAGCGACAGGAATACTTAAAATTAACTATCTTCGCGTGGGCCCATTAGCAAGGCTTAAGAGAAACAATTAAGCAAGTTAGAAAAGTTTTTACATTTGCAATTGTTTTCCTTCTTACTTTGTGGTAGAGAGGGTATTTTGTGATATCAAGTGATTTACCGCATTTTTATTACAATTACATTTTTCCATTGTCAATCACCAAACCAGCAGGCAACCTAGGAAATAAAGTAAATATCACTAGCGTTTTAATTGCACACTGATATAGTGCTTCTAGCCCACAATTCTGCTTCAAGAATACCTTCACGATCTTCAGAAATGAGTCTAATATGTCCCTAGTAAGTATAAAAAGTTCCTTTTGGCGCTGGGTTCGAAGTTGTAGCCAACTTGGTTGGCGCGGGCGCTGGCCATGTTAGGCAGTGCCGTCCGCCATATTGGTAGGCGTCACAGACTGGCCTCGATGCCATGTTATCGAGATAATCACTTGTTTTACCCCAAAAATCACTTCCGAATGTAATTATTTTACCCAACAATCACTTCTACCATTCTAATTTTTTCTCCCCCCCCCCCCCC
>NQII01001205.1:3473-293833 GCA_002778355.1 Clitarchus hookeri | reverse complement strand
GCTGCGGTGTCGTGTTTTTTTTGGTGGTGAGTTTATTCCTCCATACGGATTTTTTAATTCTTTAGGTGGAGAACTTATTTGCTCATCTGTCAACCGACACTCGGAATGCATAAATTCATGACGTGGCTCGCGACATGGGGACAAAGTCTGCCTATCCGATACAATACAGGTGTCAGGTGCGGAGATGGAGTCAAAGGTTTCGCGCTTTTTTCTGTAGCAAAGTTTTTTACTCATCGAGCAATCCAGCCATCGGGCCTATTTTGGGTAGATATAACATGAGGTGCAGACGCACCAAACACCAAAGCACACGTATCACATACATCACTCGGCCCTGTGCCTTGTGCACATGCAAGCCATGACGGGCTTATGCCAGCCGCGGGACGAGGTCGGATGAATATATATATATGCAAATATATATTATGCACATCAAAAATATATATATATCCATATGTACATCATGCACATATATATATATATTTGTTTGTATGGAACATAAACACTACTAAAAGTGGAGGTAGAACCTAACCACCATCGCGGTTTTTTCTGTAACGAAGTTTTTTACTCATCGGACAATCTACCCTTGTTAGACATAATGGCATATTATCCTGGATCCATCTCATTCAAGCAAGGAAAGCAGAATTTCTTCAGTGTGTCTATCATTTATAACACGGAGAAGCTCATTTAACATTCAGGGGAAATGAGCACAAGAAGGGTCCTCGATTAAGTTTGAGGCTAGTAGCAAGTGAGATCTCATTGTATTTTCGGTGGTGGGAAGTGTCTGCACCTCAACTGAGATCATTAAGTTTTTTCTTTTGTGGAGATAATCACCCATCGCGCATACGACTTTCGTCGCACGAAATGGCATTGCACCTGGGACCCCTCCTTGTGCGAAATGGGCAAGTGGGATTTTTTCAGAGCATCTCAATTTCTTGTATTTAACAAACTATTATTAATTCCAGTTCTGATCATTATAATGTAGAAGAGTTGAAGACTCCAATGGCCACTAGCAGTTTCGTGTTAAAGCCATGTTTTGATTACAATGTGCATTGGTAGTGTAACTGGCAAATGCTAAAAGCCATATTTTCTCTGCATGTGTATGTGCAGGGTCTGTGTTCATCGTGTAAGGAAATCTGGTGTGCCCTATCGGGAATCGAACCTGGTTCACCGAGATGAGGACCATCTGTCCGGTAACTGCACAATATCATGGCTCTAGGTTTAGAGTGAAAGAGGTCGGAAACTTCGACTCCGAGTTGAGTTAGATTTGGGGTTTTCTAGCTCAAATTGAGGTCCTCTTAAGTTAATTTTGGTATCATCTGTTTTGGTAGTTATATGTGCTCGACAGTGACTCTCATGTAATACCGAGATGGAATGTGGGAGGGGGAGGAGCGTGCACATAAGTAGGGAAGCCTCCTCCGATTTCGAGGTTTACTTGAAGTCCGTGTTAGAGTTCTGAGATACGATTGCGGCCTAACCTGGCGTTCATTCGGTGTAAACATAGTAGCTGAAGGATCTATTCACCTTTGTTTGGCTGCTGGACAACAGACGAATATGCATGCATTTCGTCTTGAAAATATTTAAGACTAGCGATCTGGCCCGGTTTCGCCCGGTAACAATTTAGTTTTTACAGCGATACTTTGAAAGACAAAAATTGTTACTGTGGGTCATCCTTAAAAGATAAACATATGCAATCACAGACTTTTCTGTAGACCTTTTTGAGAACTACAATTCTGTAGTACATTAATTTGATGTATCTCTTTAGTCAGCGCAAGCGATGTAAGTGTCCTAAAAGTGGGTTTTTACGACTTGATTACAAACGGTTCGACATTTCTCTACTATCCTTACATTAAATATAAATGTTTTATACATTAAAACCTTTCTAAAGAAATTCTCTAAATGATGTTTGAAACCGCATCAAAATCCATGAAGTAGTTTAGAAGTACTAAGCGAATACACAGACAGACGCGGAGAAGCGAATTTGTTTTATACTTTCTAGAGAAGAAACTGCCATGTTCGGTCCATCAATCGACGAATTGTGCTGCTGACATATTGGCTACTTACACATGTTTATGGAAAGTGATGATGGTACCAGCACGTAGCACCGGATAATTTCAAATTTTCCCCCTGGCCGTTCGAACCGAAGCATCTGCTCGTGGTCTTTTGTGTGCCTGGAACATGCACCCAACAACAGTGATTCCTGCCAACATCAAAGATGGGCTTTATTTTATTTTAGTGATCACATGCGCTATCATAATCGACTGTATGGAAATGTCATCGCTCGCTTAGGTGTTTTGTGGCGACCTATTCAGGGGTGGGATCCTTTGTAATGCTAGCGAATAAAAGCCTGTGGTTATGAACTATTTGGTATTAAACAATCATTTTTGGTGACGACGTGCAGGAGGAGTGTGGCTGGTAAGTGTTAACACTGCTCTTTCCACACATGAAGATTTCTCGGTTACTCAACACCGAGCAGGTGTGAAAACGATATTGAAGCACGTACTCATGCGCATGTGCAGTTACCTGATGTCGTGCAGTTACAGACCTTTGAAAATGTTTAAACTGCAGTATGCAGACATCACAGCTAACCAACGCTGTGCAGGTGAGGAAACTACTTCGAAGCTCATATGCATGCACATGTACAGACTCCAGTTACTTGATGCCGTGCAGATACAGACATGTAAGTAACAATTTTGACAAGAATGTTTTTCGTACCTGAGCTCTTTCTTTTCGTCATTACCATTCCTTTCATATATGCATTGGCCTATTTAAATTAACACTTAAGATATTTCGTGACATAGGTTTGCATAAATGATTTTATATAAACAATAGTTTAATTTTATGGCTATTTATTTATATCGAAATTCATATATTTATCTTTTTAAATCGTAAACACATATTTATCATATACAATCAATACTTTAAACATTATCGAGTGTCTTTCCTGCTGCATTTTTACAACATAGAACACAGCTGAATTGTTTGCCCATATACAACTCGAGATAACTGAACATAATTATTATGTATGTCTGCAATGTATACACATATTTTTTGGTTATCATTTTTCTCATGCCTCACTATGGTTTTTCCTCAAACATGCACATACAAATGTGTTTCTATACACTTTGTGTCACACAAATGATTACAATTTGCACATGCAAAATAATTTTTCGCTATCATCACAATCTTTTTTGGCACTCCGTACCATCTCGCCAACCACACTGTCAATATTGTTTTCTCACATTCACTGTTCTTCCCCATCCACATCCGGCGAGTTTGTCTTTGCCTCTTATGGCAGGCTGCTACAAGTCGTGGTCCGCTCGACGAATGTAACCATTTCGGCTTCTTCTTCCGTTAGGACTCTATACGTCTCGCCATCGCATTCTTGGCTGAAGCGAAGCACTGTTTCTTGGCCCCTTCGTCGTATCTCGCAGCCCCTTCGCTAGCAGCCTTCTTTAATGACGATGGTTTCACCCTCGTTAAACTCCAACAGTTCGTCGGTGATGCATGGTAAGGTTATGTCAGGCCTCATGGTGTACAATTCACAGGTTTGATCGTCGAACCGGATTCTGTCCATTAAATAAACTTTTCACTTGCCTTCAGTGTTCATGATGCTCGAGTTGTATGCAGGTACCAAAGTGTAGTAGAGGCTGGCCTGATTCACATCATCGCTGGCTTCTATGTTTTTCATTGCATCCTCTTACCTTGGGTCGCCCAGCCAGTACTCCACACGACGGAACCCTGGGATAGCGTCGGGATAAACCTTCACCATACCTGACACGAAGGAGCTGGTGTACATCACCTCGTGCATTGAAGATCGTGGAGGTTGTGACATCGTAATATAATTATCCTGGAAATCACGAGTCCGTAGACACGTCACTTTATATAGTCACGTATGTAAATTTTAGAAATAAAATAAAATAATTAATTAATTACATAATTTTTATGTATAAAATTATGTTTTACCGAATTGATGGTTGTGACTTCGCAGTCGAAATCTCCTTGAAAATACGAGTCTATAGACACGTCGCTTGTTATCCTTATAAATGTATGTTTTAAAAATTTAATAAAATTCATTTAAATTAAGTAAAACATCAAATCCATAACTTTAAAATCTTTTTTAAATCCTTAATGAATAGCTATGATTGTTAAATATGAATTTTTATAAGTATATACAATTATTTGCTTTATGCAATGGGAGATACAGAGTTTCTTTAAAAATATATATAAATTACGTTATTAAAAATATTAAAAGTTTTTATATATAAAAATTTTAATTTTTTATATATTTTTTTCTTTCCGTTTACGCCAAATCGCATATACTTCTTTTAAAACATTCTCTTAACACATGTCCCAATAGCTTAGTTGGCTCTGCCTTCATAGCTCAGGGGCAGAGACAGCAGTCGACTTGAAGTCGGACGGTCGGGAGTTCGCGCCCCGGTTCCTCGACAGCAGATATTCACATGTGTACTGTGAATTGGTCATCAAATTGGTCTAGTTGAACTCGTCACATGGGAACACTCACACAAACTGTCCAACGGCAATTTTATCGATCAATGAAGTCAATAAAGTCAACTTTAAAAAAATTGGCTAGGGTATCCATCATGCTGGCGACTAGAGTTTCAGCAGTTCAAACCTACACTACCCCATACGATATTTTGAGTCGTCTTACCATAAAATATACACATAAGGGCGATAACCTAACATTACATATGAGGTGTCCATTTTCAGAGGGCGCCTTGTCCACAAAAATTCAGAAAAGAGTACCACCGAAATAGTCTCAACGTCCTCTACTCGTGGAACGAAGTTTTATTGTTTAGAAATGAACACTGAAAACTTATTAAAAAAACAGACGCATGTATCAAGGGGGTTCTTGTCCACGTAAATGATGGCGGTTTAAAAAAAAACATCTTGAACACGAACAGGAGGCTCGTTGTCCATCTAAACTGCTTCTTGTCGAATCTGTGCACGTTTGCTACAAAAGTTGCAACTTTTTCATATTTTTTGTTTTTTTGCATTTTCCGTCATTTCAGGTGTTTGTGTTTAGTATGCACGTGGCAGTGTAGCTTTTACCACTCCCGCGCTTCTCGGCCTCAAACGAGGAAGAAAGCTCCAGGTAGGCGGGAGCCAAGGAGCGGCTCAAATCTCTCAACTCAAGTTGTTTTCTGAGGAGTGCGAAGGGCGAGCTTGAGCTTTTTTATGAAATTGTATGCCCAATCCTTACCTGCCATTTTTGTAACAGCATCGAAATAATTTTGTATTTCATTCTGGTCAGCATAATTGAAAGCCAGGGGCCGCAAGTCCGTAAGTGCTACACCATAAAAGTGCTCGTCTAGATGACAACAGTGTTTAGCCAGTGTCAATTCATGTTGTTCATTAAATGTGTTACCAAATATTCGAAATTCCTTACCTCCAAATAACTAAAAGGGTGGAAAAAAAGTATTATTATGTAAACATTTTAAAATAAACAATTGTGCCAGCATAAGGGCCACAGTAGAATCCCTGGTATAAACTACCACAGTCATTATTTTCATTAAAATGTAAATTTACAAAAAAAATATCCAATTTTAAATTACTAGAAAAATATTTTAGTAGACTACAACATAGGCCAAAATTAAATAGTTAACGCTAAACGTGGATTGTCAATATTTACAAGTCATACATATAATAAAAAATTTAATAAACCTTACTGACAATTTTTTAATACTGGTCGGTGACTCCAAATGCCTAATATAACACTGTTAACATTTTTAGACTACTCATTACAATATTTATTTATTGAAAATGAAAGGAACCTTCTTGAGCCGATTTCTAAGTGAAGCCTTACAGATGCCCAGGAATTTTGCAATCTGGTGCTTTGATTGTCTATGCCCTAGTCTCTCGTGTGTATTTTCTAGCATTTCTGCAGTGCATGACTTGCGTTTGCTTTTTATTTGTAGGCCATAAAAATAAGACAATATTGCACAAAGTTAGATCTCTATATCACTGAATCATCTTCTAGGGAAATAACAGATTGCAGGAAAAAAACCTTTGTTATATGCATATTAAACCACCTACAAATGTAATTAAAACAAAAAAAAAACCCTCAACTATATTTAGGCTATTGACATTGTAATTTAATAAATTGAAGTAACATTATTGAAGAGACCCAAATACGTAAGTACACAACATACATAGCATCGAATGCTGCAAAACTAAATTTTACTTTAGTATGAAAAAAATTTGTTTGTGTGGCGAAAAAAGAGTAAACCTGGGACAAGAGTGCGCGTTGCGCATTTTTGCCACACTCTACATGCGTGCTCTTGCCCCACAAGTAGTTCTACAGTTCATCAACAGATTGTAGCACAATGCATAAATTGTGTGTTGCAATCGCCTCACGAATATTTTACAAAGACACCGGGAAATAAATCGCTGGTAAGAAAATTACACAATAATACACATACTTGTCGAAAAAACTAAAGTTTACAAAGGAGAACATTACCTCATAATATCTTTAAAAAGTACTTACCTCATTACGTATCTATGCATTCGTGACCTTCACTATAAATACGCCAAATTATTTTCCGTCATGGCTTCTTCATATGGCAAAACAGTATGATCAACTGCTGAAAATGATTTACCACCAAGAAACACCATGTTCGCACTTCTACCCTATGCTCATTCTTGCCCCATCTTACTCTAATTGGGTAGTTGGCATTTTCAAGTGAGAACTTCCGTGAGTTTATTTTGTAAGCAACTCATGATCAGCCTGCTGACATGAAAGGACGAAATAAAATAACACAAATTCATCATAGGCCTTAATTCAAATTTTTAAGTGGTACTCATTTGTTCGGACAAGAAAATACATAAGAATCATAACCCCTGTGATGACATAGGCCGAGAGATCACAATAAGTACAATATTTAAATGATTAAACTAGAAAAAGTATCTGAACCTATACCAGAGTTTTAGGAAATAACATAAACTAAATCTTTAAACCAATCAAAAGGACAACGAAATCAGGGTATTAAGAATCATACAGCTAAATTTTTTTACTATGAACCGTCGTTAATAATAGTGACGAAATTATTGTTCTGCGTATAAAAACATGGAAGATTTTCAAGCAGCGTAAGGCTATTTGTGAAATTATAAAGTTTGTGTTTGTGCTATTAAATTAGGTGGTACCGTGCTAACATTATGCGTTGATTTGGCCACTCATTTTAAAGAACAGCAACATTTGATATAGCGAAAAACTGAAAGATGCGTGTTTCTGTTTAAACTATTGAGCTTATTGTCTTTATTGTTTTGCAAAAGACCAAAGTTTCGACTGCGTTGCTTCGCTTCCGTGCTGCTCTCTACGCGTAACGAAAACGGGCATTTCCGCGCACATCGCGAAACTGCTCGTAAACTGTAAGGGAGAACATCGCGTCTCATTGCCTTTCAGCTGTGCTGCCACGAGGGGAATGGTCATCTTGCACCATCTGGCAACATTGCATTGTCGTCCTTTGTCCTTCCACTTTCCCACCCAAAGCCCCTTGGCAGTCAACACGAGACTGACCACATTGTCCTACATGTCATACTCGTTCCCTGCAAGATGCCAGTATGAAAAAAAAAGCCTCCAAAGGCCCAAATAGTACGCCTCGTTTCCGATAGGAGCTGCACTGCAAAGACTTCGACTGGTGAATTTGTCCCACCGATACATACCTTTTTCTCAATTACTCCCATTAGTTAAACTAGCTTACCAAAGTTTGTTATTATTGCCGATAATATTAACTTAAACATAATACTATGGACTGTCCGAAAGCTTTCCTTACATTCCGATATGGAAGACGTCCAACTTTATTGTTACATTTGCATATTTTTCAACCTGAAAAGTGCGCAAATGAATAAAGAAAGTACGAACATACTTTTATCTGTTCCGAACGAGCATATAATTACCACTGAGACTAAAGCTGAAAGTGTGTGTTTTCTGTAAATCTATGGAAGTGATCATTAGAAGCGCGAGCAATGGGACTTAATTACTCACCAGAACATAAACTGCAGAAAAATATCTACTGACTTTGATTGTGGAATATGTTATTTACTGTGCATTTTAGCTAAAATGTTTTACTGCAAGTGCTCTTTTCTGCTTCACCGCACGTTATCTTAGCGACACATTTAAGCTGACGTCCAGAGTCCAACATTATATCACAAACGATATCGCACCATCGACACGACAGCTGTCAGTCTTTGTTAAGAACTGCCCTACGAGAAAACGGCCACCCTATTTCAACCCCTCCTGAAAGCTTTTACCGAATCTGATTGAATTTCAGTGTGGAAGATGCATTGCACGTTGCTTCCGAAAACTCTACTCGAAAACATTTACCCTTAAATCAATCGTGACGTTGTTTGAAACGTTGACACTGAGTTAATTTTATGTGGCGGCGAAATGAACACTGCTTTAAAAACACAGATATTAGTCTTGGAAATGTTCAAAGAAACTTCGACTAAAAATGGACACATATTAGTGTAATGTCAAAAAATATTGACAAAGATTGCTGATTTCTAGGTGATATTTCTGTAAATTTTGGAACGTTGCAATATCATAATTGTTTTTATTTAATTAAAATTTTTTTAGAAAGCTTTCAACAATATTAGCAAATTATGATACACTATGCAACAATTTACCAAGATTTTTCCCATGAAAAACTCCTACAGACTGCAGCACGGATGAATATAGATTCTGATGGAAATGAGGAGAATTTAACTTTTCTATCAGATGTGTTGTATCTGTAAATAAAGTCTCCGTTAACATTTATAAATTACAACGAATTCATGTTTGTTACAACGAAAGATGCTACATTATTTTTAATTATTTATTACTTTATACATAAATTGAAATTGAAATGAGTGTTTGCTGCGTTTTATTATTACAGCTCAAATATAGTGGTTTCGATCCTAACGTGGATATGTACTTGGTGCTACAAAAATTTAACTGTATTGAGGGCATGCCGGAAATAATGAATTACGGAAATTACCCGGTATAAAAAGGAATAAACATTAAATTTCAAAATAACTATATGTGGTTGTAAATCTCACAGTTGAATCATTCAAGTTACATTTTGTTATACAAAATAAATATCAAATATGGAGGTTTATTTGTACTTTGCGTACGTGAATGACTTAATCTCTTAACATTCTGACAAATAACTTGCAGTTGTAAAGGGCAGTCTCAAGTTCTTACACGATTCATAGAGCGTGAATGAGACTTTTCCAAAGAGTCCTCGCTGCCGCAAATGGGCTTGTTTATCGCAGCTTCTAAGAACAAGATATGCTTCGGCATCAAGAGCAAAGATGATATCCAACTTCAATTTTGTTTTCCCCCAATAAATGCTAAGTCCTACTGATGAAACACCGCCACGTATAATTAAAGGCTTTTATTTTCAGTTCAAACTCAGTTTTATTATTTTTTGAAAGAGTGGCAAAATACGTTAAAGCAACCATACTTCACCATGGTATATAGTGACTGTATGGTTTCTTCACAGACATCAGATTCGGCAGATGGACTAGCCTTCCATTACTACCTGACCAGAAGTATCATCGTAGGAAGATCGCGAGCCAGCAGTAAACATTTTCCTCGACACGCCTGTGGGGCCGCGGTGGCTGAGCAGTTAGACTGTTCGCCTCCCATCAATGTGAACCGAGCTCGATACCTGCCCGGGTACTCTCCCGGATTTTCGCAAGTGTGAATCTTGCCGGATGACGCCGCTGGTCGGCGGGTTTCCTCGGGGATCTCCAGTTTCCCCCGCCCTTGCATTCTGGCGCTGCTCCATCATTCTCAGCTCACTTCACCTTCATCGGCTCTCAAGATCTCGTTGTTAAGAACCGCCCCTATCACTGAACTGAACTCGACACGCCTATCCCACCTGAGTACCTGATGCCGGCGGTATAATATTTTTAATACGGACAGAACATATAAAAAGTTCCTTTTGGCACAGGGTTCAGGGATAGGTGGTATGAGTTTTCCGCCTTTCTTCGTTGGCGCGGCCGGTGACCATGTTGGTCGGCGGCCTACGATGGCCATGTTATCCACAAAATCACTTGTTTTACCCTAAAAATTACTTCCGAAAGTACTTATTTTGCCCAAAAATCCTTTTTTGTCCCTTCAAAACCTTTTGTTTTTCCTCCCAACCCTCTAAATTTCCAAAAAAAATTTGAAAAAAATGTTTGCTTCTCAATGTGTCTGGCTGATTCTTCATTTTGGCTTAGGTTTCCCGAACATCAGCCACAATGAGAAATCTGAGGAGACAATTAAATTAAATTATTTAAATTATTATTAAATTTTAATTTTAGTGTATTTTTATAATTAAATAATTTAAAGGCGCAAGTATTGAGTGTTACATATCACCGGACTCGTATTTTCAAGGCCCATGCGATCGGAATATATTGATTATGTAAGCCAATGTCAGGACTACCATATTGGATTGAAGAGGTATGCCCGTACCCCAAACCCCCTAATGTTCAAAACTCATTACCATCACCCCATCATATTATTACTCCTCACCCGCACCTGAACCACTATACAATCCCGTCACCCCTCTCCCCGTCCACCAACCTCTCCACTCTCATCATACACCCGCTCTTCCCCNCTCACCACCTCACCCCCCTCCTCCACACTCCCGCGTTCACACACCCTACACCACCTCATCACCCCTCACCATCCTATCACTTCTCACCCTCCCCTCACCGTCCATGGGCCAAAAAATTCTAAAAATCGAGGATCATGTAACGTCACAACCCCGCTCACCCTGACACCCTGCCATAAAAATTGACCATAACACATTTCCCCATACCAATATTTAATATGGTTTTGGGTTTTATGTCTACCATATATATATATATATATATATATATTCATATATTCATTATCTTATAACCATTGTATTATTTGTTTAGTTCATAATCTCAATCACGATAACCTCAAGAGCTATTCTGAATAGGATATATCGTTTACAAGAATTCATAGTAAATTTATGGTTGTTTGCATTTTAAGTACATTTAAAGGTAAGCCATGTATCGTAGAGCTCGTATTTTTTTCAGTTGGGTATGTATCTTTAATCATAATATGCCCACATTTTTGCAAGTCAGGTTGTAAGCAAGCGAATATTTATGGTCATATGCGATTATAATTTGCGATTTCTTAGGGCCAGGTTCATGAAATTAAGTTTGCAAGCATAATTTATAGCTTCGGGAAAGTATGCATGTATAAGCCCTAATACCATTGATAGACGTAGTGATTAGCTAAATTGGAGATAATATTTGCATCAGTGTGCTTTTTTTTTTTTTTTCGAAATCAGATTATAACAGGAAAATAAAATATTGAGAGATAAAATATTGAAATAATTTTTTTTTTCTAATTTATCACAACAAAATTATTTACGTTCGTCTGTGTAAAGTCTGCATTCTTATAAACACCACCTTCAGTTCTAATTCGTTAAATACGAAACCAACTATTCGGGCACTCGTGAACTTCGTGCCGCCGTGCAGTAAGTTCGGAGGCACAGTCCTTGCAGCAGAAGCGACACCGATGTGCTACTGAAAAATCCGTATATGATACACTAGTGGTCCCAGATGGTTCGGCTGTCGTCAGGTTGGAAGGAGCAGGAACCATGTATGAAGACGTATTCGTTGAAAGAGATGTTTCTCCAGGTGATGAGGTGCCAGGTTCGTCGTTCATACTGGTCGCAACAGATTTTGGTAGTGGAGCCATATTATCGAAATCACCGCTCATCACTCCACCGATAGAGGCCGCAAGATCTCTCCGTTGCAGATCCGGCACCGAGTCATCGATGAGTCCTGCAGTTTAACTTTTCATGACCTTACATGTTTACCGTAAGTATTGTTGCGGTAGAAAAACGACCCACACCATAAGCACAGATATTTAAGGTGGATGGGATTGTTCATACAACCACGAAATTCATGGTGGCGTGCTGAGTGTTCATGTTGAAATACCTTGTCGCAGTAGCTGCAGGGATATGTTTTCTCTGGTGGTGGCGTTACAGGCGACGTCCCGAATTCTGCAGGAGACAAGTCGGCCAAAGAACGAGATGGTACAGCCGAAGATACAGATGTTGCAGTAAGAAATGGTGCTGTCAGTTCGTTCGAATTTGCATTCGACTCCACTGAAGACGTCTCAACCAAAGAAGTCGATGGAGCTGTCGGCATCATGCCTGAAGATGGCGATGATGGTGCTGTTGCTTATCGTGCCCGATCTCAATAACTTGATGGTGCTTCTGCTGGACCCACGACCGACATCTCCATAATATTTATGCCAGGTACCGTCACCTGCTGCGGCGATCTGCCACTCACCATTACCTCTATCAAACAAAGCTCCATAAAATGAACACAGCTACCTATATATCCACAGATGACATTATGGAAATATTGCTGTGCATCATAGGAGGCGAATGCACATTCACTGTTGCACCTGGTGATGAGTTGACGAGTGCAGCATTCGTTCTCGCCGTAGGCATTGACAATGTGGAGAGGTTTAGGTCCGGTACGAAACAATGTTACCGTTGTCACTCGCATCAACGACTGAGGTTGCAGCAAAACCCAGATAAACTTCATCTTAGCACTGTGGGTGCCTTAAAGGTATAACTTACACCGATCCTTGACTTCTCACATGCTTAGGGCCCTTTGCGTATATACACTTTGTTAAAACATAATATAAATATTATTCCCGCGAATTGTGGATAATTTTTAATGCATGTAATCGACACCGATGATGGGTGGACCAATCCCATTTGTTCTCAGTCACAGATGATGCTCTTTTCAACACCGGCTCAGATATAATCCGCATTACACTCAGGTAAGTTGTCTGTCTTTATTGCTTTCTTTTTGTATACATCTGGTTTACTATAGCTACATTCCAACCATATATGATATTTCACAGCTCAGTATTTCCCCACCTCCTCTGTTATTTTGTTTATTAAATTTTGTTTCATGCGCGCCAGAAATAAACAAACAACTTTTATCAAATTTATCGTATTTGGAGCTACATACGTTTTCAAAAGACACCTGAATGCTGATTCCTACAGGAAAAATCTATTTACATTCAACTTACTTTCTTAGCTTGCGGTGCAAGGTCGGGTGAATTGCTAGTTACATCTTCTGATTCACAGGTCGAAGTGGCATTGGGACCAGTGTGCCTATGTACGATGAAAAGACAATAATAAATATCAATTGTCTTAACAACAAAATGCACGAGTCCTTGGCACAAAGAAATCACACGAACGCCAAAAATAACACAAACAAACCAGTGATTCAAAAATGAACCACATAAAACTATAAACAGGCTAGTAAATAATAATGCTGTATGTCGTTCATGTGTACAAAAAAAAAAGAGAGGAAAAGTAAACACAAAACTTCTAGTGTAACCAATATAGGCCCACAGAAAAATTGAGTAATATCAAATTATAATAAAATACTTATGGTTGTGTATTACTAAAAATGTTGTTTATGTTTATTTAATTTCATCAAGATATAAGAAATATAACACTGAATGATAGTTCTTCAATAAATGATGGACGAAAAGAAAATCTATCAACAAATAAGCAAATCCAGTAAAAATGGAATGCATCAATAACATAGGTACCTCCAAAGTCTTTCTTTAAAAAAAAAATTATAGTGAAACTTCTCATAAATGTTACATTATTAACTGCACTTCAAACGCAAATCATATACTTTATATTAGAAAGATATTCTTTTTGATGTCCACGAAACTATATACACAACAAATAAAGTGCAGAAACATTAATTTTTTATAACTTCAAATCATTATCAAGTTAAATAAAGTTTATTACCCCTGGAATGCATCCCTAACATCTAAAACTCCTAAATCTCACATTAATTTAAAAAAAAATTACTAACAACAAATTTAATAGACATTACGAAAACCATCGAAAATCGTTCAGTCAAATGTTCATGAAGATAATTTAAAAAAGAAATATCTTATCCACTAATATTGAGTCCAGCGAACATGTGCAAGAGAACAGAACTGCTTTCGGAGACAAGGACTAGCTCCGAGAGCAGATAAAAAGCCCAAAAGCGATGCCATTCAGTCGTGGATAGTAGTTGTGAGGTTAAGGCAGGACTTCACCGCAAACACGAAACTTGGGAGAACTTTCAGTAACCAGGATTACGTGGATTACTTGGACCCTCTCTACAAGAGAGTGCAAAACAAATCAGTTAAATTACTAAGCAATTCGAAAAAGTGGAGAAAATAGTTATTTGAAAACTTTACTCACGAACGAGGGAAAAATACAAACGGAAAAAGTAATGTAGTCAGCATAACGAAAATTCCAAAATAAATCTAAATGCACAACCTAACTATGGCATTATTACCACTAAAGGACTACATTATGGTAAGACTACCAGTTCAGAAGGGAACTAAGTCCCAGTAGAACACACAGACGGGAACACGGTGGTCACGTGCTATCTTGCTCCCCTGCCGAATCAGAAGTCCCAGAAACAAAGCTGTACAGCACGTAGAAACACAAAACAAAAGAACAACGAAAAAGCTTAGATTTACAACGACAGATGTCGCATGCTGTCCAGAAGAGGCGATATGTGCTGAAGTGCACAGAGGCGGGGGAACATAAAACGTGAACAAAGGAGCATTTCTTATGTGAAATCACGCGCCAAGCGGCAAGACTACGCCGAGAAAATATGCAAATACTGCAGCTGCAGGGAAGAGAGTGGAAGGGGTAGCCTCAGACGGTGATTGAAAGAATTCGCAACGCAGCATTGCACATCCGGTTGGTAGAAAAACAAATCTCTCATGAAACACTGGTCTGCAGGCGAGACGGGATTATAAACTTAGCATTCAAGTACAGATTAAAAACGAATTGAAATCGAAGTTACGAGAAAAATATGTAAATGATAAAATATTGATAAACAATGATTAAATAAACTGAAGTACATAAATAACACATTGCATATGGTTTAATAAATAAATTATTAAAATATTTTCCAAGAAGAGTTATATCATAACACCGGACAAATATACATAAATAAATAAATTGTAAATGTTCAAACAGATGATACAATTATAATTAATCGCATTAATTAAATACCAAAGGTAACTAAACCATTAAATATTACTCTTAATAGTTTTTACTGAATTAAATAGTCAAAATTAGATTTCTAAACTGTTTAAAAATAGTTTACTAGCAGTGAAGCAACAGTAAAATAGTCGTGACGTATTTTTGAATGGCACACCAGCCTTTGCTGTAAACTACAAATAGGAAGGATAAACCGCTAGATCTGTATCATTGGATGGTTCTCCCTGTTCACACGGTTTCAGATAACTGTTTTAAACGGTCTGTGCGAGTAAACAGTTTAGAGCACTTCTCACATCGATGCATTGAACTTCTTACACATGCGTTCTTTTAATTCCTTCGTGCTTCACTAGCATTTGCGAAAGTCTTGTTGTAGTAGCTGCGTGGAAGGAATCAACGCTCTGCCCACGACATTCACAGCTCAAGTTTTCTGCTTCGATGATTCTCCAGTGTGTGTAGCGCCAGTTGCCATCTCTGTACATCTCCGATGCAATGTCGGCAGATAACGCTTAGCAGGCAGTGAAGGTAGACCAGTACCCGTTTCGAGATACCTTTTCAGGTTGCCACTTCGTCGACCAAACTACGATTTGCATTTTTCACATGCGAAAGTAACAAGCTCCACATTCAGAATACAGTTGATCCCATGTCACCGAGCATTGCTGCTTTCAGAGAATTTATTTTCACATTAACGACACAATTTTCTGGAATACGTTCCATCTTGGGTCGAGACGATGCTGCCGTCTTCACAGTCCGTACATAATACGATCCATCCAACCCCGATGTAGCTCTACGTACAAGCCGTCGAAATGTAACTCTTCATTCAAGTGGCTTATCTAAAAAGGAAACAGTAAAAAAAAAAAATGCGATTTAATATAAAGTGAGAGGCTTAAACAACCATAGCAGACAAGATTTATAAAAGAGTGCGAACAATTAATACACACCAACCGCAAGAACTAACATTAAAAATACCAATATAAAGGTCACACATTTAAAAACAGAAAGTGTTGGGGAAGACGACCTAGTGCACGATCGACATGAAATTACACAAGATTATGAAGAAACCCTCCAAATATTCCATCCATGGGCAGTTCAGCACTAAAAAAATTAGTACATTATACATATTAAATATTAGCACCCTAAGCGAGTCATAAAATAATCAGGAAATAAACCGGTGGGGAAAAATCCGAAACTATTTAATAAAAATACGAAGCCGTGACCGTAACATCGAACCGTCCTTATCCTGATTCGTACACTGTTTAGGAAGAAAATCACGGCATGTAAATATAAAATCATACTGTAAAATTCTATAAAAATAATCCTACACTGTTAAATACAGAGACAAATCGTCATGCCTATCACAACTCACATCACGAGTTGCCAGATTGTTTTAAGCAGTCCAAGCATTGCTCATATACAAATCAGCTCGTTATCAGCGAGAAAGATGTGTATATATATGGATAAAGACAAACTGGTCGAAGAAAGGAACAGGTAATTTCTGTAAAGCAATGGAAAAATATGGACCATGCCTGAAACTATTATGGTACCATTAAAATCGATTAAGGTAGTAAAATGGAAGAGAATACAAGTCCCCTCCACTTTAATATCGAATGCATATTTCTGAGTCGACGTGACGTGACCTATGGGTCTTACGCATTTTGTTTCCGATCGTCGGTGATATTTCCAAGTGGATAAAGCTACAAAAAGATCATTTTCGTCCTCAGTATTTAATGGCGTAAAGTTTATACCTTGAATTTGTCAGAAACACTTTTTTCACTCTTCGGCCATTCATCGACCATAGACATGTACATCTCTATCAGTAAAGAAAAAAAAATCTTCGATAAAGGTATCCAAACTGAGCCCGCATATTCCTCCGATGGTATTACATGCACGAGCGAAAAAAAAAAACCTGTTTGTACTAACCAATAGTGTTCTGTTTCCCACCTTCAAATGCAAATCATCATGTCTACGACACTGGTTCGTGTAAAAGAGGTCAGACACGCGTTCCCCCAGTGCTTGGTATTTACGCAATAGAGACAGTAATATGTAAAATGGACTGCGAAACACATTGTGACGGCCACGAGGCTCCATCCCACCGAAATTTGCAATGCTTACTGCCAAAAAAAACTCAAGCACCCGAAACCGCGAATGGAAATAAAATTTGCCGCTCAGCACCAATAGAAAAATGTCTCGCGGAGCATGCCGAAACATTGAAAAAATACACAGCTTGATGTATATATGGTGGCTTGAATCCATTGTAATATTCCAAATACCTGGCAGAAAATAATCTCAGCTCATATATCACGGATGCCCGATTTCTCAAAGACGAACAAACGTCGACAATGCTTCAGACAAAAACATTTCCATTTCCATGGCCTTATGTACTATACATTTGTCGAACAGCTGCCCCACTCCACCATTTACTCGTCATAGCTCGACCAATCAATCGCTTGTGTACGACACCCTCCGCTACCTACAGATCCCCCCATTCCCCTCAGTATCCACCTATCACATCCCTTCATCGACAGTGCCCCCTGCAGTGCACTGATAACTCATGTTCTCAGCATCTGCCATCAGAGTTCACCCATGTCGCTCACTTCCCAGCGCCTCTCCCTATCACACTCCCTCTACATTCTCTTCTTCCCCCTCCATTGCACACATATACAAGCGTATAAAAGGCCACGAGACCCAGTCTTACCCCCTATGACTGCCATCGTCGTCACCTGCTCGCCTTAGAGTATGCAGTTTATTTTTCGTCTGGAGTTTTAGAAGATGTTTGCTTGTAGTCCCAGTGGACAGAAAATAGTTTCGGCTATCGTCGGATACGGAAGGCTACGCTCGCTCGCGACCTTCGATAAGGAAAAAGAACTTGCATTTCTAGCGAGAGAGTTCTTGCTGACGTACGCACACCATGGATTTCGGTACATGTACAAGAGACTTCCGGTCAACCTGCAGCAGGACGAAGATATTCGCGACTGTCTACCGTGCAGGGAGTGCTTCGGGAGTTGCACAACGTCTGTTCCGGACACTCCTCATTCCCGTGCTTGGTGCAAGGCGCGACGTCGTGCAGCCGCAGCCGCCCCCATCACAGCCACCATTTTAATCGCAAATTCGTCACCGACCATCACCTCCACTGCCAGCAGCACTGCTTCCATCATCGAAAAGTCCGCAGAGTTAAAACCATCAACGGCTCTATAGATGAGACCACCCCCGACCTCATACAGCTGATCACATCATGTCTCCGACCCGGCACCAACTCCACCTGGCACCCACTCACCTCGACTACATGCGATTATTGGCTTAATACGCATACAACTCATGCGCGAATAGGTATTTGTAACTAAGAAACTATAAAACAAATGACATGGTAAGCACTGGAAACGAAAGATAATTAAAAATTAATATAAAAATATTATTTACAATATGAAATTTAAAATCTCTTGTTGCAGCACATGGTTTAACACACGCAGACATTTGAACAAGTTTATACTCTACCCAAATGTGTATCAAACACTTACTAAATTTTCAGTATTGTTAATGTTAATTTTTTACCTTCACTTCAACAATTTACGAAATTCTCGTGTATAACATGCATGCAAACATAACCGAAATAAATTTATTCATCCATACTAAATCTAGCATGGGAGTAAGTTAAAATGTAGTAGGTACTTGCCAATTTCATTTTCAAAAATTAGAAGGGAAACGCACACGCACACATTCGTTCTTGCTGCAGTGTGAGACACGAATGAAGTTAAGTAGATCACCACAACCAACATGGTGATAAGGCTCCGTGGGGAGGCACACATTCTTGGAACTCACATCTACCTCACCACAATCCACACTAGGCAGGTCACAGTTGTAATGGCAGGCAGAAACAAGCGAACTATCCTGCTAGCCGAATTAACTCTGCTGCTAGCTGTGTTGTTTGTGGCAAGTACCTGCGCAAGGTGGGGATTACTCATGGCAGATGGAAATCAGACGACCTAAAACACGCCACCGAAGCTGTTAAAAGTGGTACATCTGTTTGCAATGCATTTTAAATGTTTAATAGACCAAAGAGAACACTTGGAAGAAGACTTAAAACTACTATGAACATGGCATTGTAGAATTCCTTGCCCTGATCGGATTGCAGATAAGTCGATAAGCATCCTTCGCACACTACGTCATCTATGGCCTCGGTGACATTGTGTGCATTCTTTGTCTTGACAGGCCTGGACCCGGCGAATTTGCTATATGCATCAATGATGGTCAACATGTATTTGTAACCCTTGTTGATTTCAGCATAAAGTATAATCTTCACGAGGTCGGCTTGAAATAGGTCCTTCATTCCACATATCACGACCTTGCGGCGACGGTAGTTGCGTCTCGCAGATGTGTGCATTTAATTGGCGATTCCCAATAGACTTATTCTATGTTGCCTCCCTCCTACAGTTATTCGATGATTTAAATTATTTAGTTAGTGTGGCAGTAAATTCCAGCCCTTTGTGAAGCGAGCAGCAGTCGCAGCCTATCGACCAGATCGTTAGGGTCGTCCCAGAATATGTAGTCGGTGTTCTTGTCGTCATCTATATTCTTCAGACATTCGCCACTTTTCAGTGCTAGGCCACTGAAGAGTTCTGCAATAACTTTGATTTTTTTCGTGCTCTTCGTCCTGATATACACCTGACTCAGGATTGTTATTTTGGTAAAGTGCATTTGTGAGTTAGAGCAGAGTCTTGTATTCCAGGGGGTCGGATTCTTTGTACTCTCTTGGCTTCTTGCGAAGTAGAAGTTCGTAAAGCCCGGTGGTTCCATTTGTCATGTTATTGCCTACTTGTATGTTCGCACCTGTTAGAAACTCTATTTCATCAGCACCAAGGAACCATTTATCATTATGCCTGTATACACCATATGTAGTATCATTATTGCGAGATGTGTACGATTGTAGGTAGCAACGAATCAGAGCATTGGATTTGTGGACTCTCTCCCATACTTTTTTTATGATTGGCAAATCCGCATCCGATCCATCGTCCCGATCTCTTTGTACATCATCACGTTTTCGCTTTTTGATAGGTTCAGAAGAATAATCGATTTCGGTCTTCACGACTATGGGGGCTTTATCGCTCTCCCTGAGTACATCGAGACGAGTAATGGGCTTAATAATTTCTTAATTTATAAGGTGGCGTGCGATTTGACTGTATCGTCCGATGCAGGTCGCTGGCAATGTCTGACATCACACTGAATGAAAATTGTTACTGTTGCTCTCTTTTATAGGTTTAGTTTTGAGTCTCTGCCAATATACTTTCGATCTTGCGCGGAGGGCTCGCTGCAGACATAGTATATGTCCCTGCTGTAATTTTGAATATTAGTTTTCGTGGTGAGTTGGGAAATCGAGGTAGTGTATGTACATTTCATACATCCTTCTAGGTTTTTAGATTCTCTTCATATTGCGCAGATGCCACATTCTATCGGTTGGTAATTAGCCTTTTAACACTTGTTATGTGCTCGTCCATGGCCATCTTATCACGGACGATCTCCGTCTTTACGCGCTCCATTATCGCCCCGAGCTCGAACAGGCTGTTCTGGAAGTATTTGTTTTGTTTGGTCAACACACTATGCAATTCCAAGTAGATGCCATTACCAGTTTCGAGGACGAAATATTTAGTATAAGCATCCTCGGATCATTCAGGTTCGCCAACATTTCGAATTATTCTTCTGCCAGCAAAACAAGTTCCATCGTTTCTCGGTACGAGACAACCTCTATCTGCGCCTTTGTGAAAACTCATCTTGATGTTACTTTACCCGAATTTCAATATGCAGCTACTCATTCGCGAGGGTCGGCGATGAATTGATTGAATCCCCTTCGGTAGCTCCCATTTTATAGGGGCCAGTCCTTAAAGATCGTCAAAAACCATTATTTCTCTTTCCATCACAAAGCACACGAACACTTGAAATCTAATAGCATCATGTCTGTATTTACGTGATCGTCGTAAACATACCGCAGATTCCTATCGTCCATGCGTAACAGCACCAACATGTTTGCATTGTCATGGAGCAGCTGTTTGGGTATGCTCGAATAAGTCTGGCCGAGGTACACGCAGTCCACCTTCGCATACCATCCCATATTAAAGTACTCCTGGATGCAATTTTGTTTCTCGCTGGCTATGTTATCGAACACAAATATCGAGTTTGGAAGAGCATTATTCGGTGGCGTGATTGCTTTGCTATCACTGAAAGGGAAACCACCCATGCCATCTACAACCTGCAGTATTCGTGTCAGTCGTTAGTATTTCGGTTGCTGGAGTGATTTTGAATAAATGTACACATTCTCGTTCCAAAGGCCATTCTATTCCTCCAACAGGCTCAGTAGGAGGCATGTTTTCGCACAGTTTGATGGTACCACGATGATGCACCTTACTGCTTTCAGAAATTTGCTTCCATGTCGTGATTTGTGGGAGATAGCTTCATCTTCAGTAGTAATGTGTATGGGTATAGTAACATCTGGCTTCATAATATGTATGTTACTGCTACAATCTTGTATAGCGATTTTTGAGCGATTGAGGAGCATGTGGCACAGGTGGAGCGATTGTGGAGTACGTGGAGCAGGTGGAGCTATTGCAGAGCATGTGGAATAAGTAGAGTGATTGTTAAGCATGTGGAACGATTGTGGAGCGATTGTAGAGCAGGCGGAGTGATTGTGAAGCATGCAAAGCGATTATGGAGCGATTGTGGAGCATGTGGATCAGGTGAAGCGATTGTGGAGCATGTGAGATTGAAAATTATGAGATGAATGTATTTGCATAGAATCAGTGCTGCAAAGTTTAGAATGTCAGTTTAAAGCATTCCTCCGAATAAACTACTTCTGGCCGATTTTGTACAGAAAAGTCACTCTTAAAGTTTTCATTCTGCAGGTCGTTATTTTATGTCGTTGCAAATTTCACAAAGCTGTAAATACATTACTGTAGAAGCTGCAAACGAGATGCATCATTGGCACTTTGCGCCCGTCCGCACTCTTCCAAGTCTAGAATGAAACTTACTCGAAAATGTATAAAAGGGGGATATTTATACTATTCTCGCTCAGTTCATCGCGATGCCTCGAAGATGTAAGACCGAAGCTGGAAGCGGGATCGTCAATACGCTGATCAACAATCTACCATTCGAGTTGCACATTCCAGGATAAAGGTTCTGCATGCCAGGAACAAATATAGTTAAAAGGCTATCACACGGTGACACAGGCATCAATGCACTGGACGAGGCATGCAAGCAGTACAACTTCACTTACTCCATAAACAAGGATCTAGAAACCTGACACCAAGCATACAAGATATTTGCACAGAAGACCGACGATAAGAAAATCATCAGATTATGAGCTCGAAGAAAAATAGCCTCCTGGGGCATATCAAACGTGATGAAGGCAAAGGTGAAGATGGGAATGGGAGATAAGAGCAAAATAAAGGCACAGGTTACAATGGGAACAGGTACAGAGAGCAAGAGAAAGGCACAAGTCAAACAAAAAGTTTGACAAAGGGAAGAAAAGCATGCAAGGCCAAGAAAACATCTACCAACAAATTTTTTCCATTGCTTTTACCTGCACTTGGGGTCCTCGAAGGCCTAATCGGTGCCACGAGTGGTATCGTCCGAGTCGTCAACACAGCATCGAACGAGCACAAGCAGTTGTCCGAGGACCAAAGACACAGTGAAAATATGGAAGCTAGCGCCATGAGTAAAAAAAATTGCCAAGGCCTCTATCTAAGGTCATATCCAGTAGGAGGCGGAAGTGTGCAAAAGCAACGCAGCAGGTAGAGGCCTTAATGAAATCTCTACCGAAACGACAGCTCACGAATGTTGATTTCGAAATGTTTGCGCACAAATTGGAAATACCACATTTAACGGGAGTGTTTATAAGAGATGCGTTGGCCCCTAAACCCAAGAGAGACGAATGTGCCATTATTAATATGGATATGGCAGCTGGGCCTGGTACACACTGGATAGTTTACGTAAAATGAGGCTAACGTGCAGACTATTAGAACAGTTTTGAGAATTTGCATCATCCACCCGAACTGCGATGGTATCTGAAAGGAACATAACTGACACACAACTACGATATGGAGCAGATGCTTAACACATGGAACTGTGGACATTTGTGTATTTGCTTCATGTTTTTTTCTTATGAGTAGTTGTATAAAATGGCTATGCATCGACAGGAAACCATCAGTTATGTCGTTAATGTTTATCTGGTTGTGTCGTATCCCCGAGCTGCATGTGGTACACTTTCCACCATATGAACAGGAGGGGGAATGGTGCATAAGCCTTGTCAATTTTTAAACCTACAATGCGATACCGAACAACTTTGAAAAAACTGCAAGTTATACCTCTTAAAATGTGGTAATGTCTCCCATGAGGTGTCGCTGCCCCTAGGCTCATATGAAAAAAACGGCATAGCAAGGTACATTGAATATTCACTGTCCGACGACAAAATATTCTAACTATGTGGGAATCCCAATACTTCGAAGAGTGTTATCAGATTAAGTGAAATAATCGACTTTACGAAACCGGATAAAATCAGTACGATGCTGGGGTTCGAGCTACGCATCTACGAAACTGGCAAAACATGAGTCGTCGCAGTCTGTAAACATCTTGCTGGTCAACTTTATATGAATTAACTGCAATTTAGCGAGCAGCACATACCACAATGGCAGGCCGAGCAATAAGCTGTATGAATATTCGCATATTGTCCCTCCAGGTTTTAAACTGGTGGTAGCACTGCAAAGCATCATTTACGTTCCGGTCGTCGCGAAGAGAGCACACTAGGTGGTCATGACAGTTGTCGACCAGTGCGGAGAGTTGGTGCAGTTTCGAAACGAATAAATTACACTATGCCTGTATTTGAGAAGATGGGAATAAGATTTACAGTGACCAGAAGCAATAAAAACCAGTGTCGTGGAAAACCTGTACTCAGTACACTACACGTCTCGAAGGAGTTAACACACGCAAACAAGATTTTCTTCTGCAGTCTCGGTTTCAAAGCCGGTCGTTTTTGAAGACAGCAAAACGAAGGTGGAACTTCATGCATACCAGCCATTCCTAATCGGACATTAAACACTACCATCGGAAGTCCGGATAGCGGTCCAATAATAAACTTCTGCTTTCTTCCTTGCCAGTCCTTCCTGCGAATTAGGGGGACTCTGACTACAGAATATGGAACCAAAACAGCATCGACGAAAATAACGAGCAATGGAATTCTTCATCTGATCGGTCGCATCACGTATTTTCTCAACGGTATCGAGGTGGACCAGTAGCGAGATGTGGGCATAACCTCGAGGATCAAAAATAACCTTTCGCTCATGACGAACGAGCTGTCTGCGACCAAGATGGCAGACTTAAGAATCTAAGATGACTACAGTGTTCCTATATACCCTGGAAGCAAGTTTGAAGTGTGCATCCCACTCTCCATGCTATTGGGATATGCTCCTAGCATATATGCATGTGGGCACCATCGTAGGTACAGGAGACTATCTGGAGACAATGGAACTGAAACTACAGTCTATGGATGCTGCCTCATGTGCAGTTGAGCACTGCTGAACGTATCAGGATGCTAGAGAATGTGGAAGATCGTAAAAACCTCAATGTGGCTTTCAGATCGTGGATTCTGGAGACATACCTTGGTTTGCCAGCAAGCCGGCACATCAACTGGATGGTGATGTCCAGCTTTGCTTCTGAGAAACCGAGGTGCATCGTTGGGCTACACATCTGGAGACAGCACACAGTGAGATTGAGCAGTTCGCAGTTAGACGCATGTAAAATAGAGAATGTGAAATTATTTTTGAGTGTAGAAAGCCATCAGTATGTTGACATGAACATCAACTTTGAAAATGGGCAGTACCTGCTGATATATCAAACGTATGCTCAATTCCAATATAATATTGTCATCTCTCCTGGATATGTGAGTGAGATCGCTAGGGTTGTCTTAAAAAATTTAACGAAGTAGTTTTTCTATCTTTTATATCACAATTCACAAATTCAGTCTATTAAATACAATTCGCCGGAAACTAAAACCTTTTATATAAAAAATAATACACATTTTTGTTACTTAAAAACTACGTCCGTATACCTCGGATTTACCCTAATAAATATGGCGCTACTGATTTTCATATTAGCACTTTTCACTGATATGGGGCCATTTGGACTGATTGAGTTTTAAAATGCAGAAACACGAGTGGGCGGAACGAACGGGTAGTTCATTCCGCCCACTCGTGTTTCTGCTCGGAAACAGGGCTGTGTCAACACAGATTCTTCCAGCTGACGTACGGTTCACTAATGAACCCATTAATTCTTGTGTACAGTACTTGATAGATTCCTTTACCCCTGAAACACCGAACTACTTCAACTCAGAGTGTCAGACGATCTAAAACAACTATCACGTGCCGCTAATAATAGCTTGCCTGTTCGCGCATATAAAAATTAAATCGCATTTCTCAGTTCGTATACTTTCTATTATTAACAACTTCATGTATAAGTTCCGTCTGTTCATTTCATATCAGAGGTGATAATGCTTGCCCGTAGAGTATAAACAGTGAAGAGAAAAATGTTTAATGTTGTGACAACAGTATTAATGTTACAACAACAGCCAATTTTTTTTTATCTGTGAGCTGTGTTCCAGTTGTGTTGGCATTTGTTTAATGTCTCTATGTAATTCTGTTAATTCTTTTCTTATTTATTTGGTGTTTCGCCAAGCATATTTTTTTTTTACTATTGGAACGTGCTCTAGTTTTGCTTAATATTTTTGTTTATTCACTTTGAAGTTGTAAAACAATCTTTATCATATGAAAAATTTGTAATGTTTAAATATGTATATGTTTATTTTATGTTTCTTCTTTAAAAAACATTTTTCTTTATGTCTATTATATTTACGTACGTAATATTGTGTGATATCTTAACTTACAATTATCAAAACGAAAAACTTAATTTGAGAATTGTTATATATACATATTTCTAGGCTTTCTATTTATGTGTCGATTAGTCACGCGAGACCACGAAGTCCGGAGCATACCTTTGTATATATAGGTTTCCGCTCATGTAATTTACTTCTTTTTCGTTTTCTCGCCATACAGCACGTGGTCGACTTACTATTGCTTACTTTTTGGAATGCTTCATTATCTTGTGATAAATAAGTTTTTATCCGCTGTTTAGGGTAAGTTTGTTTGCAGATATTTTATTTTGCGACGTGGTCATATTATTTTTGTGATAACGGTCATTTTCAAGCTTTATTTTTGCATTTTTGTAGCGGTTCGCGGCAAGGTCGCTTAATCTTGTGGCCAGCCATTTCATCCTAGAAGTGATGTGAGCCATACACCCAATCGTGACATGGTCGTTTTGACCATGATTCGACTTCCTTAGGCTGGCACAGCATTAACTCCTGAATTTCTGAATCTGGAATCAAGTAACCTCTACAATTGTTATTTGCCTGCTGCATGTGATCGGGAGTGCTCCAAAGTTTCTGTTTTCTGACGTGACATCAGTTGTCTAATAATTATTTTGGACTGTTCAATGACGAAATTATTTTGTCATTAACTTAATTAAAAGTAAATATAAAGTAATGTAAATTTTCAAATGAAGCGAGGGCAAAGACGTTTTATATAAATTTTATATTACAAATTATAGGTGTGCAACGTATTTATATTTACAAAACTTTTGAGTGTGTTTTCAATTTTGCACACAGTATAATTTAGTATACCTATTTTGTTTCTCGTAAAATACGTATACGTTTATTGTAATTGCAGTTACATTTGAAATAAAATACATTTTTTATAAATAAGTTGTATTGCGTCTAGCGTTATCTAGTTACTAGTTTTTAATTAGTGGAACTTAAGTTCTGCTATGCTAATAACGTTAAAAAATTAATGGTATCTGTAGAATTACAGTTCTGCTAATAATTTGTTAGAGCAGAACTATTTAGTCTTTCGTCCAAATGCGTAAATAAATCATTAATCTCAACCTAGCATATGTTATTTTATGGCCATTTCGCAGAAATCTTCGCTAGTTTGACGTATGAAGTTATCCAATAAACATCTGCTGTTAAAAAAAAGTCTGAAGTTACCTCTACAGTAGGCTAGTGGGCTTGGCGAAGACGGGCTTATTTGCCGTCTTAAGCAAGGTCTCGATGACTATGAAAAGTTGTTCGAAATCGCGATCTTCAAAAGTGACTATGGAACAGAAATATTCAATCTTAAGACATCCACAAATAATACAGCCTTCGCGAAGACAGCTTTGTTTGCCGGCGCTTGAGACAAGAATAAGCAATGGTCGTGAAATGTAAGACACCTAATAAGATAATCTTGCCGAAGCTAGTGCTCAAGATATGTTTATGAATAACGCCCTTAGTCTTAAACTATGCTTTGAAAGTTCAATACAGTGGTTTCATTCTACTGTTCAACGTTTTACAACGCCAAGTCAGTGTAAACTTGTTTTGGTCGGACATTTTTTTAATGTCGCAGTAACACAACATATTTTGTTATTCCCGTTATTATTAGCGTAATACAACTTTTGGTTGCAACAACTTTACTTAGATTCTGTATTAAAATTAATGCTTCATCAGTATATTTGCATTTTAGTAAAATAATATTATATAAATGGTTAACATTATTAACACGTCCTAAAATTACTCATTTTACTATAAAACGAAGCATCAAAGAAATGCCTCAATTGTATTTTTTTTGTTGCAAGAACATTCTACTTTTTCCTGTGTATAAATTAATCCAAATAAATTGCATTAAACTGTGAAATCGTGCCTCTGAATACTGTCAGTGAATACAAAGAATACTATAGAACGGCTGAGGCCATCACAAAAATTATCTTGCGTCTTTCTATCCTGGATAAACCCAATGTAAATATGCAATACCTTCCGATGCCATTGACACGTAACCGTTGGTTAAGGTCTCCACTACGTTGCAACATTAACTGGCACATGTGTTCGACTCTCAGAAGCCGGTTGTACATAAGAAGTTTTTATAGCCATTTCAAGCTTCCGTTTCTGCTTCAGTAAGCATTACACATCAGCCCCATCCCAAGGTGTCTGGCACCGGATATGACAGCTTTCATATCAACGGCACGCCTAAAAGTTTAACACAATGAGTTTTAAATTTCTTATGTGCCCACGAGGATTCGTAATCAATATGGCGGATACCCCTGTAACGCATGAATGCTTAAGACGTACAAGTTTTGCGTCTGATTTATTTTCACGAGACTTGGTATGAGTATTTGTGTTTTCGTTTGTTATGTTAATGATACAAATTATAACTAAATTTTAATCGAGGCCAATTTGAAAGAGTTTTGGCGGAACTCGTGATGTTTTTAAGAATGTTTTAACATAAATTCTTCTTGCAAATGGATATGACGGCGTGCTAAAGGAAAGTGCATTTGATACAGGCAGATACAGTTAAGTGTTACATGTTTGCTGTTTACTATGCTAACAATGGTAACGAGAGTGTACCCTTGAAGTGTCGTAGCAGGCTGCGTGACCACAAACCTATTGCAAATGTTAAAGAGTTGTTTTTTAAACAAAAATAAACGAGAGCTTAGACCTCTATAATGGAAGGAGGATGTCCTCTCAGGGCTGCGCGGACTTGAGGAAACATTACGTCATCCGGGTTCCTGTTCAGCGAGATCTACGCGCAAGCAGAACATTTAATTGAAATGAATTCAAGTAGGATCGTTTTTGTACTGAGGCAGTAGCTTGACAGTGCATCTAAGGTACGCCTGCGTGTACCTTGAGATGCGTTCTCGTATTTTTCACTCATAAGCCAATGCATATTAAATAATAGAAACGATAATTGATTAAATTGGTGATAAAGATGAATTTTAGTTTAATTTAAAAGCAATAGTCTGCCACGCCTCACATGCTCTAAGACTTTAACTTAAGTTATCTTAAATAAACTTAATATTAGGGAATCTATCTGCCTTTAATTATTTCTCTATTCAGCAGTTATCTTCTGTAATGTAAATGCAGTTTGAAAAATGTGGGAATGGTAATTGTACATTGGAAATTGTGTTCACATTGAGGTATGTGTGTTATCTTATTAAATTTTCTGTCCACTTATAAAATTCATGGTAAAGCCAATCATGCATGCCAGCTTTTCCGCGTTAAATAAGAGTAATTAATGAGCAAACTTTTTATAAGTACCTAGTGGTTATTCGAACGCTAAACTCAAATAAAAACCTCGAGCCGTATAATGATCTTTTATGTTACATTTGTGGGTTGCGCAAAACGTATTTGTGCATAATATTAAAAAAGCGTTTGTACAAATAACTAGCAACACACAGTAAATTAAACGGCTGCCGAGTTGCTCGATAAATGGATATGGTGTATTTCGAAATTGTATGAAACTTTTCCATCAAAAATAGCGTGTCCATCCGTTGGTCCTTCCCACTTCCCTGGTTTAGAGTGCTTTGGTGCGGCCCACGCCAGATGGTTTTATATTTGAATTTTGAATGGCCGCTCCTGACATTAACTCGTTCGTGGTTCGGAATATTTTAGTACAACTAAAATCTGCATTTTCTTTTTTTAACCTACTCCCCGCAGATATTTAAATTATAAGAGCAAGGAGCCGTGAATAATTTGCTGTTATAAATCTATATACGGAGTGTTCGGGATTAAGCGCCTAAACTTCGGGAGGTGATTCCTTATGAAAAATTAAGTCAAAAATAGGACACCATATACTTAAACAGAATATCAAAGTAGATATGAGACTGTAAAAATTGGGTTTTAAGAACGTATTTTCGCTGAACGACTTCTACTATCTGCCAGTGGTAAGGATGGCGACGATTTACCCACAGAACGTCCCACACGGTTGAATGGGACACGCCAATTTGGCGCTCTATGGAGTGTGTACTAGTGGAGGGAATGTCGTTGGTGTGCTGAAGTATCACTTCCTCAAGCCGGACAGTGCGCACAGACCGCGGACGGCGAGCATTACGCATGTGTCTCTGCAACATGGGAAGAATAAGTCACCTTTTTGCTTAAAACTTTCTAAGCGTTGTGCAAAGAAATCGGCAAAAATACTTTTTCAAACATCCAATATTTAAAGGATAGTATATCCATTAATATTGTGTTAAGGTATATAGTGTTGTATATTTTCGACTTTGTTTTTCATGAGGAATCGCCCCCCGCAGTTTGGGCGTTTATTTTCCGAACATAGTTTTTTTTTTTTTTAGCAAAAAAACATGTCGAATGGCGAGTAAATTGTAAGAGCTACTTAAGTGTGATCTGAAATAAAAGAAGAGAGATTAATATCAGTAATGCACAATTTTATATTTGGCAGGGGTTTATAATAATTATAGAATCTGGAGAAATTTTATTTTATATATACATATGTATTAATATATAACAAGTGAGAAACGCTTCGTAAATTAGTTAAAGTCAAGTAAGTTACCCCTCTGTCTGGAAGCTGATGACTGATTAGGATATGCGGATTACGGGGGTTGGCAAGTCCATTTTCTTGTCCCTTTCTCGAGCGCCTTCGCTGACTGGCGTCACGGCGAGAACAGGCCCTGAGAGAGGTAATACAGACCCCTATATCGCCGGGACTTCACGCAATCCTGGCCTGGTTTTAGTCTGGCGGAGGGGATTCTTGCAGTTTACAGTAATCAGAGGTTCGAGCAATAGCGGTCCGTTTGCGACATTCTGCTTCTAGCTGACCGGTTTGCAATCATACAGGCGATGGCGCGTTCAGACACAGGCTGCTGAATGAAGTTATGCTCGTGTGATTAAAATGTAACTGTTCATACTCAGTCACTGCACCAGCATGTTCTCGAAGAGGTGATGGTAGACAACGTAGGAAACTTCATTCTGGTTTTCTCTGGCCGGGATCGAACCAACGACTTTCTATTGCGAGTGGGACACGCTGCCGCATAAAGAGGCGTGCTAGGTAATAAGATGGGAAAGATAACAGCACAGTACAGATATGCACACACAACGCGTGCAGACACGAACATTTTAAGGTACTCGCCTAGTGAAAATCTGAAGCACTTGCAGAACGCCGGATATGTATATTCCCCCTAATACCATGTACTATTTCAATCTTTAGCCTTCATATTGAAAACATTCAAGTACTATCCTATATATTTATTTTTTTATTTTTTTATTTATTTGCTTTGTGTGGAAGAGCGAAATTTTCAATTAAATCTAGCATTAACTTTGTTGATTTTTCCGTAGGGAAAAAATTAGGCCCACGGCTTTAATTTCCCGAGGAAAAAAATATTTCATGTCCGCCCACATCGTCGAGTCTTAAAAAAAGGATATGTAGCCGATCCGATTGCAAAGGTGAAGTCGGATCCTTTGCCTCAGCCACACACGTGCACCTTTAGGTAGGCGGTTCACCTAGAACGTAAACGAATGGGAAGTCACATCTTATAACTCTTAGAGAGAACTTAAGAATACAGAAGTGAAACGTTAAGTACGTACTTGCCATCTTCTTTAATCTACCTGTAACTCATTTCTTGTTTGCTAGGCACGCCACTGGATGCCAGTACCACGTGCCTGTGTCAGATTCAAAAAGCTTGTTGCCTACCGGCCCCTGCAAATTCACTTTCACGTGTGGAGGAGAAGGAAATGTTTGCGACCCTAGGTTCTTTTCGTCAATATTTTTCTTTTGCACTCACGTTTTTAGCTCTTTGAGTTTTGCGCGTGTATTATATAGTTCGCGGCGTACATTGATTAGATAGTACCGCAGTAAATAACGTAAGGTGAGATAAGAAAAATAGATTTTTTGTTTAGGTAAAGGTGTGTCTACTAAACTAGCCATGGCGTTAATTTTTTAGCTTATTGCAATACTTACATAAGAGTGCATGCTTTAAGAGATAGCTTTCGGAAAGAGAAAGAATTTTTATTGTTTGTATGGTTACGCGCGCAGACTCATGATTATTATGCGTGGTCCGGCACTGTAGAAGGTGACTCGTCTCGACCTTCCCTTCTCCCCAGGCAGACCCGCGCTCGCTTTTCCGTCACCCGGTAGACGGGGGAATCATTGACAACCGACCTGGCTGGCGTCACAGCCCCTTCCCTATGCAAAAGTCGACAAATTTAGAGGATGCGCACGAATATTATGGGAACTAGGACCCTCGGCACCACGCGGCATTTAAAGAAATTTCTCGACTATTGCCGACGACATTATAAATACCGCCACATCTGGGTGGTTGGCAGTCTTGTGGTAGCCATTTAGCTGGAGTTCGGTAATCGGGTCATATTCGGAGTGGACGGATGACGGCGGAGGATACGAGACGACGAAAGACGAGTGTTTCTACTGTGTGGACGGACGAGGGGGCGTAATACCCGACGCGTTGAAGGCCACCGTGCGTGAGGGCGCTCGGAGATCTCTAGAACTGCGAACTGCTGGGATCTGGACAGAAATGAGGAGAAGCTGTATGAACATGTGATACGGACTTTATTGCAAATATTGGAACTGACAATATAGGACATATAATTTATAAAATAATTATATGGCTTGTTATACATTGTTTATTGGGACTGATTGTAGTTCTTTATTACCATTTTTTTCTTTGACGCATTTGTAAATTGTATTTATTGAATTTATTAATCGTAAATATCAAGCGATTGCAATATATCTTAGATATTGAATCAAGAATACTTAGTTTTTAGTCATTGTAAATAAATTGTGATATTGTAATTAACTTATTCGTTTAGTTAAGACCTCCATTCCTTAAAAACCTGGTTAGGCTTACTGATGTTGAGAAATCGTAACAGTATAAAAAAAATCAGAAAAGCAATAATTTTTATCATTATGTAGGAATCATCCTTAACTGATATAATTATGTAGTATATTTTCGTGCACTGCACTTTAAACTGAATTTCCATCTCGTCAGAAATACCAAATTTAGACAACAGAAACTTTTTTTCTCTCTTTTCCTTTCTTATTTTTCAGTTTTACTTTGAAATGCGTGTAAAATGCAGTAAGTGTAAATTTTTCAACGTGTTTATATATGTATACGGCGTTAGTAATGATTTTTGAAATACATTGCAATCATGCAGATTATTAATTTTTGCTTTTTATATTGATTAAGATTTACGCCATTTAACGCTTGGAAGTATTCTAAAACGTGGCTTGCAAACTACCTGGTCATTCTAAAGCTAACTGTTTATGTAGTCAGCATCGATTCCGTTTCTACAGCTTGCGTGAAGGCGTGTGTTCGCCCGCTGGACTGCTGGTAGCAACTTGATCGCACGGTCTTGGCAACTTGCTTCACTCTCATGGAGGCAACGCGAGGAGAGGCTTGACAATGTTACGCGAGGCGAGAGAGACGACGCGACGAAAGTATCCGATCACATTTTCGCCTTTGCTCACTTACTCTCTGGACGCAATGGACGCCTCGCAACTCGTGTCCGACACCAGGCGCAGTGCAAGCGAGGCGAGGCGGGACGAGATGAGAGGACGGAAGTGCATCAACTTCATTCTCTGGCTCGACTCCCCTCGCGACGCCTCTACGAGAGTGAAGAGCTACCTTTAGACCTTTCGCAGCGCTGTCTCGCGAGAACACTGCACGTCTCTCGAGCTCATTGTTTGAGCGGGTCGACCAAAGGCAGCAGCATTGTTCCGCGGTCCCGCGCTTCTGTTCCAGCATTGTGGCACTTGTGGCCCTGGGCGCTGAATAGCACCACCTCCCGTGCCCTCACCGCAATCAGCCGCAGCTGTTCCTTTGTCGTGCAGCGTTCGAGTCGTTCGACGTCGTCTCCAGACAATTAACCCTCGTTTCTCGGACGTTATCACGAAATACAATCGCTGCAGGCAGTTCTCCACATAACCACACCAAGAGAAAGTCTTTCCTAGTTCCTCCTTCCCCTCATCCCCTGGTGACCAAGGTGGTGTAGTGGTTAGACTACTCGCCCCCACCTAGGCTAGCCGGGCTCGATTCCCGGCAGGACCTCTCCCGGATTTTCGCATGTGGGAATCGTGCCGGATGATGCCGTTGGTCGGTGGGTTTTCTCGGGGATCCCCCACTTCGTCCGTCTTTGTATTCCGACGTTGCTGCATACTCATCTCACTTCACCCTCACCGGCTTTCAAGACCTCGACGTTAAAAACTGCCCAAATCTCTCCACTCGCTGTGGACAAGCTGTTCAGCTCTGCCTAAGCAGAATGCGCTAACTCAGCTATGTTTTATTTTATTTACGCAAATAGTAAGTTAAATATTTGGTTCCTTACAGTAAAAGCCTTCCTCGGAACAGGGGCAATCCCCATGTATTCACAGAGTTAAAAAAAAACTTATACATAAATGTCCGCTTTTAAAAGACGGTAACCAACAAAATAAGCTCAGTTCTTTTAACTCTTCAGTCGCCATATAACGCTAATTTGTTATTAATCATGTGGCCCGGTCGTAATGTTATCCTTACAGTCACTGTACGTTTGGGACAGCAAGGCTCTGTATCGCCATTGACCGTGCTGACTCATCACTACGTGTTGGTTTTCCTTATGTATCAAGATGATTCTTTACATGTAGAAAATTCCTACTGGTGCTCGGCGGTGGACTGTCATATCTTGGTACCCTCGTGCTGATGACATTCAAGATTAGCAACACGGCGGTAGCTCTTCCTCACTACTTCTCTGGCTTGCATCGCGTTGCTCCTGCACTTTATACATTTTTATAACTCTCCTGTAAGATACGTAATGCCTTCGTAATAGTTGTTTGTCTCAACAATCTCAGCGGCGACAGTAAAGGCTAAATCGATCAAAAATATTATTAATATTGTAACAATGCTCAAAATGAAACCAATTCAAGAAACATCGAAACGGAATTTGTACAAAAACTGCCGATTTGCCCGACAAAACAGCTATTTCGGTTACTAATGAATATTATTAGATTATCAAACCTGAATACTTAATCTCAATACAAACGTTAACTGGAGCAATTTGTATTAATATTTTTCCAGGAATATTTCTTGCATTTCCTATTACCCAAACTTCAAGAGTCCAAAGTGTACACTTTTTGCAGCTGTGATGAAATCTCTTAATTCGTCACCACGAGTCCAACCTCAAATTACCGTGCACCAAAAAAACTTATGGTGGAGCCAACCGATCCTTCCACCGTCTTACTAAACCTCCCATGCCACTCGTTTGTTTCCTCACACTGAAATGCAGGCTTTGGGCACGCACAGTCTGAGTACTTAGCTGTCCAACATCGGGGTTGTCGGGACTTGGTGCCAACTCTTGGAGCAAGGCACATGGGCCACGAAACCGCTTTGTGGCGGTGAGGATACTAGTGTGACATGAGGTCCAGTCTGTTATTACGCTCAGTTCTGTTTCAATCTAGACGTGGCGCTCGCTCTATAATATGCTAGTTGTATTCACTTCCACCAGTTTTCGCAATTGCAATAATTTCGATAGAAATAGTCGACCGACCTCCATAACTGATGTCGCCGGCACTTCGAATTACGGTTTCCGGTTTCGAATCTCGGATACGCCAGTGGTGTGCAGTTTTTTACACATTAACTACGTTGGTTTATTATGTGAGCCGTTTCTTTTCTCCAGATTAGTATTGCGGCATACAATTTTGGGCGCTTTAAGTCTAACAACAAGAAATAGCATTAACGTTTACAACACCGCTATGAACTTCACTTACGAAACTATGACACTACTTTACATCGCCATCGAGGCATTATGTCCGTCAGTAGCGACGTAAATAGCCTAGTTTTAAAGATATTGTCACTTACTTATCGATGGCCCCCAGAGGAAACTGTGGCCTTGTGGGAATGTATAAATATTCTAATAGAAATGACACGATAAAATTACTCAGAATTTTTCATTCGTAAACTTAAGGAATAGGACAGAATAAAATAAGTTATATCGTTTTGTACATTTGGTATCAGAGTGGTCTTAAATTACACATTAAAAGGTTAAGTTACTAATCGCACATTTATCACCTCAATTGACGAGCATTAATTCTTTGGAAAGATAAGGAGGATGTATGTACGTTTGACCCCTCCCCTTGTAGCTTTGAATCCTTGCTTATAAATACACTGAACTTTATATAATTCAAATGCTTAATGATGACACCAATCTTTTACTTTTTACACAATTGCGGAATTTATTTTCAAAATGGTAGCATAACTGCTGTTTAAAGGCTACTTGTAATATTTCACTAACCTTTCTACTTTTTGAACCAAACTTGTTATACTCGCAGTATATTAAGACAGTTTATTGTGACATATTAATAAAATTCTTACGTTTATCACTTTACAAGTTAGCACCACCAAAATAATGAAGCTTGTATGTTACATATCGATAAATGTACACGCAATTGACTTAGAATTTGGTACTAAATGAAAGAGAAAAAAAAACGCAACACTGATAAATATCTAGCTGATCAGAAATGTATCTAATAACGTCAGTCATACAATATTCGGTATTATGACAAGAATTACACAATTTAATTCATTTACTAATGGCCTTTCACGTGCTACATTTCTAATGTTACCACAGCCTGAAAACTGAAGCTCACAATTATGTATCAGAAAATATTCAAGCGTTTACTGCTAAATTCTGTATTCAAGTAGTGACGTGGAAGGCATAAACTATTTGTGGAATCGGTTTCGTTAACTTTTTTATTTAATTGGCAACCACTAAAATATTTTAGTACCATGAGTCATAACTCCAGAACCATTAGACAGTTATGAATAAAAATCGGTATCATGTTAGTACCTAATGAAAACTTGTATGTCATATTAACAGTTTATTTAATCTGCCACTTTTGCATATAGTAAAATGTAAAAATATGAATTAACGTATTTTTATTGGACTTCAGAAACTATGAATGTGATTCGTACAAAAATGTGTTGTCAAATAATGCTTTAGACGGCACTAAAAAATTTACGGAATGTAGGAATACTTTATATTACCTAAATTTCCTATAATACTTTTCTTATTGTTACGTATAATACATAACACATGTAACCTTCAGTAATTGGTGAAATCTACTTTCTGAACAATATGCTTACCTGACTTCTATGCCTGAATAATTGTAAGACACGTTGTTGTTATTTAGCTCGTACTCTGCGCTTTATGACCCCATATATATTATTGGATATTCTAGATGGCAGATTACCATTAAATATTGTGTTTAATTGTATGTTTTAAAAAATTGCTAAATTTGTTTTTTATTTTCTTTCCAAGTGGCTAAATTTCTTCGCCCATTCTTTGCGTGGTATTTTTAGTGCTAGATCACAAGTGTGATTGTATTTTTTAATGTGACAAAATTTTACCTAATTGTTACAAATAATCGCAACAATGTGACTATGTTGCTAGTTCATAGTGTGCAAAACAGTCTGTTTTTACGAATTCATCAAATTGAGCATTATGCATGTTACAAAATGTTTTTTTTAACGGTAGACGTGTATTTCGTGGAATTGCAGATAACCGTGTATTTATGGACACGTATTCCAATCATCGCATTGTATAGAGAAGAGGAGTGCCGCCTGGTGACTACATGGATAAAATGCTGATATGGCAGCGGATTTGAAGTACATTGAAACCATGCGGTATTGCATATTTCAAAAATTTGTAATGGTAAATTAAACTAATTAAATGTGAATAATCGTATGCATTATCTGATATTGTAAACGACAAGAAAACAATCCAAATACAATATGGTTCCACCAAATACAATGCCCGGAGAGACCTTTGCACTGTTGGGGCAAAGTACAAACAACGCAGACCACAAATATTGCAAGTTATTAAAAAGATCCATCATCGAATGCACATATTTGTACCTTTTTATACGCAAGTGTAAAAACACCAGACAGGGAAACGATTTTTAAAAGCACGGTTTGAAAAAACTCGTAATAGCTGTTTCACTTAAATTTCAGCTCCAAAGTTATACTTGACTAGAAAATCCTTAACGAACATAGATTGTGTATTTATCACAAACATCCCCATATAAATTTACTTCTTAACACTGGAAATTAACAGCGTAAAAAATTATATCAATATTAATAAATATACAGGCACTTCAGATTCTCTGATGGAAAAACTTCGCGAATTTTGCCGATGTTTCTATAAATTTGTGGAAATCTCCTTATTTGATTTATCGTTTTTGAAGTTTCATTGTGAGTTTATTTCCATTCATTGCAGTGTATTTGCGCGGATGTTGTCATTCGTATGAATAGGCGTGAATAACGTTATATTGCCGCAGAGAAGACCGTTTCTGGATTAGAAGAAAGATCTTTTATTTGTATCACAGCAGCAAAGAACGATTCGCGCATCTTTGGCATTTTTGTCCCCGGAATCCGAAGCTACAGGAAATCTGCTGAGATTCCGTAAAGAAAACGTAAATTTCGTTTTTTGACATAAGAAACTGGGTACTAGTATGTTAACTGAAGACTCTCTTTTAGTATCCTTAGTTTTTGGTATTTTTTTTTTTATTGAATAAAGGTGAGTAATTCACCACTTCTCTATCGAGCAGTCCTTATGTTCTTCTGATGTTACTTTTTATGAAGCGGCGAAAATAAACATATATAACTAAAGTTGGTAGGTATATAATGATAAAATAATAAGAAAAATCCTCATTTTTTTTACAAATTTTGCGGCCTGAGTATGGAAGATGAAATCATTTTCTAGAATTTACTCTGGTTCCTTTTTGTTGTGAAACTTATTTCGTATTATTAATGCTTGAAAGGCCTATATAAACTTCTCAAATATTAAAAACGTTACAAAGATGTTTACGATGTGTTCGACATTGTTATATCGTTTTTATAAATCCAATTTTGACTCTTTTGAGATGCAAGTGAGTCGTGATATTCAATCCAGACATCTATAATATCCCCTCCTAATGTAATATTTCCGTCTCCCCGTTGAAAGGGGTGTTTATTCACGACCCTTGCTTATCTGTGTGTGCTTTTCGAATAAAAGGGTGGAAAGAATATTAGATTTCCCGAGAGTGTTTCAAACCCACGGGTAGCGAACGTAAATGTACTTTTCCTTCACATAATAACGATTCAAAGATTTGCACTATTTCTGAAATATTTCATACTGTTTAATCTGCGTGAATTTATAAATATACGCGACACAGTTTTAACCAAGGATTTTCCACGCGTAAATATTCATATAAATTTACTGACATATTCGAAAGCTCAGAAAAAGTGATGTAATTAAAAACTAAATAAAAATGCTGGCACTGCGATTGACTTTGAATTATATAATACAGGAAGCACATGACGCGCTAGTATTTTTGAACTTATTTTGAAAAAGAAAAAAAAAATCGCATTGAAACAGAACATTGTTAATCGCTTAAATACTGCAGTTCATAACAATAGCTTGGGTAACATTGATTTTATATTGAAAATCACGAAACGTTTCCCACATTTCACACGGTCGCGATCGAAAAATCAATCATTTTGTTATGCACGGCCTCGTCGTGCACAGCCCGTCGCAACAATACCTGCCAAGGAGGCCACAGGCGAGCTTACAGAACTAAATAACCGTGACCGCCAGCCAGAATGGCATTTCCAAACATCATTAACAAAATGCAGAGAACAACAGGAAATGTGGGTTCAGCAGACATCAGGGCATTCCAGACTAAATTCGACAAACTATTAGAAGACTCCGCCTCCAGTGCATTACGGGAGACAATCAGAAATCATAAGCGCACACACACACACTTGGAGGGGCGCGAAGTGTGGACTGGACTGCGAGGGAGGAGATCGGTGCAGTCGGCCAGTGTCCAGGGGTGAACGGCGACCACCCGAGGAGCCGGCGGCGATCTGGGCAGGGGTCCGGAGTGCGACACTGGGTGAGTCCCTCACTAAGTCATGGTCTCTCTACTTTAAAATAACCTTTATTTTCTTCCCTTCTTGCGGTGGCCTTATAGCTCCAACTTCTCTATGACTTATCACTTCTGTTAAAATTATTTAGAAAATCATTTATTTAACCCTATAATATGAACTTCTTCTTTAATCCTAACTTCCTATACTAATGCTACGAATCCCCTTCTTCGTTCTTATTCCCGTTGGAGTTAGGGCATAACAAATGGCAGAGGTGCCTTTAAAATCCTAAACTAATAAGCGAGTAATCTCCACCACGTACTAATTTTACCCTCTTCCCCTTTACCAACTGTCAATAGACCATTAGACAACTAAAAAATTAAATTCAAAGTGGCAGAAGCAAATACTAACGTAAACAGCTTATAATAATTGCATGTGCTTGAATTCCTCTTATTATTCTTATTATTGCATGAGTAGATAGAATTACTAATTGCTTTTGCTACATACTGTAAACACAACATGCCATAAAATTAATGGCTCAGACGCCTAAAAAGCACACTTCTTTGAAAATATGTTTAGATAATATAACTGCAAATACTGTAGCAAATAATACAGAAGAAGACACACAGGAAACCACAGTGATAGAAACAGAAACCCAAGCAGAACACACACAAGAATTCACTGTCCAATCACGAGACAATATTTACAAAATTTGCAGACCACACACACAAATACACGCAGAATACGAAATTCCAATTCAAAACGCGTCAGGCACCAGTTATCAGAATTTAGACACAGTTTCACTACCGAATCAGCTTATTGAGGCCGGGAATAAAACGTCACATAACATTACAGACACAACACATACAAACACTCAAAGTAAAATGGAACAGCAACCACAATTTAATATATTAATTCAACAGCCAGTAGCTTTACAGAAATTTCATGCCAGTCAGGAAGAAGATATAATAGAATTCATAAAGGAATTTGAAACAGGCGCGGAAATCAATCAGTGGAAAGAACAAACCAAAGTTTAAAGATTGCAAGTACAATTGACAGGACCCGCTTAAAGAGTTTATCAAAACATAATAAACAAAACTGAACCTCACTTACGTGGCGAAGGACTACACATGAATTAATGAACAATTTTTGCAAAAACGGAGGAAAACTTTTCAAAATACAAAAGACAACTCCACGACAATCGACAAGACCCCAGCGAATCACCAACCGTACATTCACAAGAAATTATTTATTTGGCAAATAAATTCAAGCACAATATGACAGAGGAAGAAATCAAAAGACTTCTGGTACTCTTTAGCACCTTAAGTGGTAGACAAACTGATTGTAATGCAAACAATACTTTAACGGGCATGACCAACAACTTTAAATACATTTAAACAGGCAAACGTAAATATCAAATAAAACAAATGAAAGAAGAAATTAATAAACTTTCCATTGAAATAGATGCCACACAGGCAGATAAAATACAACAAAACAAACAAGAAAGGCAAAAAGGCATAAGAGACACTACAAAAATAAAAGGAATCTCAACACATACAACACAACAACAATACACTCAACTCCATTACTCCAAGTTCCACCTTATCCATTAAACACTCCAGCAATGCCATACTCATTTGTCTTTCATCAACATCTTATGTATGACTAGTATCCTACACCTAACATAGAGAAAATCCAGAATTTACAAAACACGGAGCACAGGATGTAAATGTCCCCTGTACACCTTGCACATTCGAACCCAACACGGGGAAATTAAAGCTTTATACTTATGCACAAATGGCCAGCAGATACTGTACACCTAGGGAAAATTGTTACTCCTTCACACCACATAATACATGGCCAGCACTCAACGAAATAGAAACCACAATTACAAAATTCCGGGGAGTAGGCCACCATGTAACAATGTCATTCCATTTGCAAACATGAGAAATTTCCAACAATACCACACACACAGAATTCAACAGTTACGAGACAACAATATAAAAATAAATACACAAAAATCAAAAGTAAAGGACAATCAATACACATCACAAAGTATTAAAAATAGGACACAAGAAGAAACAAAATGAAACACAGAAAACAGGAAAGCACACATTATTGTGTAACAAAGCTATAAAATATATAGAAGTACAAAATAAAGTACAAAAAAAAAATAAGAGCTACACAAAGAATTTTCAAAAACGTGGGCATTATGCTTTTATGAGGGACATCTTTTTGAGCCATGCCCGCTTTATCCAAACAAAGACATTCCACAAAGATTCAAAAACTTTCAGAAAAAATACATTGTAAACAAACCAGAAAAAACACAAAGAATATGTGAAAAGGTACCTGATAGAATAGAGAGCAGAAAATACAAGGAACACGAAGAAAATCTAGGTTTCAATAAACCAAACAAATCAAAACAGAATGAAAGCTGTGAAATAGGCCTACAACAGAAAGAATCCATACAAATAATGACGATTACAGATTACATAATGACAATGGCATTCTATCTCACTGTAGGCTCGTGATTTGATTAACGATCAGTGGCACGTTTTACAGCGTTTCTGGAGACACGAGCTGTAATAAATGTAAGATATTTCTATCTTTGAAAGCAGATGGCGTAAAATAGGATATATAAGGCGCTCGTGGGGAATGAAATCCCCGTATTTTCTGTATACATTCGGCAACATTCCGAGATTCACTGAGCATCTAAGTGGCATTTCTAACAACGGGTTTTTTCTATTCAGATCATCCCCGTAGCACAACAAACCACTCCCCATTTTTTTCACACTTGCTCAGATTCATCCTGAAGATTCTGTGGCATGTTATAATGCAAGGAATTCATTACATTTTTCTCTATGCACCCCGAATGCTGACGCCATTTTTTGTCCATATTTCTACCGTATTTCCTCGCTTAACTGCAGAAGGTTTCATGAACTAAGCAGAGAATATAAATGATGGAATCGGTGCGCCCTGCGTTGTTAAGTGGCAAATTCGAGTTGCAATGACTAAATACTACAGTTTGAAACATCCTCTGAGTTTAAAAATTATACTAACAATTTTCATAACTGATTGTTGTATGCATGAATCCTTTACTCTCTTGCAATTACCCTTTTAGCAGCGCTTATCGTCCATTTATACGAATCATAGACGTTTTGCTCTCTTAAACTTAAAGAGAAGAAATGACTTCATATTAGTGAAACAATTTAATATCGGCTCTGGCAGTTTACTATCTTTACAGCTGCTAAATTTCGTAGTATAATGCTGATTTCTGCTTAAATACGGCTATTCCCGCTTCTGAAGTTAACTGACTGGCAGTTCATTATACTGATGAGAAGTTCTTAGCAGCTTCTTCACTGACTCTCAGTGACTACTATTGAAGAAGTAGATGCCAGTTTTTCTACGTAAAATGAGCACTTTTCTAAGAACTGCTTACGATTTAATTATCTCTTAGTTTTGTACCCTTTCTACATACGTATAATTTACTGTGCCGTTGTGCCTAGTGAATGCATTCATGCTTCGATCGCGTGAAACTGTTAAGATCATATACGTGTCACTAACAAGCTAATTCTTAAAATTGTGAAAACAAAATTAACAGAAACAAAAATTAATAAAGTCAGAGTTTGCAAATTTTAATATATTAAAAATAATACGCAGTTAAGACATTGAGCTATTTTTCCTACGTTGCTGCCAACCTTGCTAGAAGCATGACGGCCAGTTAGAAGCACGGAATTATTATTTTTCAGAAACACTTTTAAAAATGGTTAACTTCTTGTTTCAAAACATCTGGCTCAGCGATTGCAACTCCAATATACCACTGGCATGAACTCATCAGTGTCGTTTAACAGTTATATTTTTATGGTCATCTTTATAAATCCGCGTTATCAACTGACGACCTTTACAAATCAACTTAATGTTTTTGTTACCTGGATTTACAACAAGGCTTCTTTAGCATTAAAAAATAAAAGACCATGTTAAAACATTAACATTACCCAAATAAAACACTATCTAACTTACCGCGCAGTAGCCTACAAAAGTTAGTTTTGTCGTCATTATATATATATACACACGAGTATATAAGTTTGAATGCATGTATGTTTGTTTTATATACAGTTCTACACCATTTAATGGATTAATACCAATTTGCGCAGGGATATCCTTCAGTGCCCAACTGAAAATACCGTGTAGGCAAAAATTGGCAACAGTCTCCCCTCCCCCCTCACAAAAACAACTGGGACCGACACCCCAAAAACGGGGTCGTGTATCTCATTCACGATTTACGTCTCTTCTCTACGCTAAATTAAAAAATTATTTACATGACGCCCTCTAGGAGGATGTACATAATCTGAACTGTTCCTACATTTTTCCCCAGATCATTAATTTGAATATTTCGCGATTTTGAGGTTACAAATTCGTCAAGTTTTTTTTGTGCACTAAGGAATTTAATAGTGTAGCATATCTATTAAAAGGTATTGAGGTAAATGTACTCGGGCAAAATTCTAATATAATATTGTACAATAGGGCTAATTAGGTGTTGTAGGCTATTGCGAAAGGAACCCTAATACAAAAATGGTTACGCTATCTCTACTAAAAATGTATACCGACATATTTTGTAATTAAAATTATGATAAAAATTTTCTGTACATGGCATTAAGATTAGGTTATATTAAGTAATGAAAAACATGTATTCGTAGATAGTTAAAATATTCATGATTTACGCCATTTCATTGATAATGTGTATACGTGGATGCTAACACTCGATGGGTTAAGACAATAATTATTGCTGATGTAATTTCATCATTCATCAACTATTTACAGATACTACTATATTATTTTCATTTGAACCGAAATAAATTTCACTTAAAGTATTTATGCATACGGAATCCAACAAATGTAAGCTAATGCCACTACAAACTTAATAATTATGTAGGTTATCGCTTTCAAATATTATACCCGGGCAACGCCGCGTGGTTAAGCTAGTATTTAATATGCAAATATCTGTAGTTATTGTAGTCAACAAATCTGTTCTAGCCCTCCTAAAATTAACTTCGCAAATTAAGCAACTGAAATACTTACAAACTTAGTATTTTATATTACACATTTATTGTTTGGTAACTGATACATTTCATGTTATTTTACTACTCTGCTTTTAAAGAAGAAAGATTAATGTTTGCATATATATATATATATATATATATCCTATTTATTGTAAGACATGCTTTAATTTTAAAGAAATATGTTTTATTTTGCGCCTCTAGCTTGCGGTTTCTACTCTGTGGCGTCATCTGCGCTGATGTTCGGCGGCGAGCTCGTGTGCGCGCTAGGTTTCCTTGTGTTTCCTCTCAGCGCCCGTTGCTCCTTGGCTCCCGTCCTCTCTCCATCCCGCGCATGCGCAGGTTTTGTTACTGGCGACTACGTTTGCGTCGGCAACGATTGCAGGCTGTCTACTTCCCTTCTGCACGTCTTAAAGCGTGCATCGTTACTGTGACGTAGAACGCTTCCTTTGGGGCGTCAAATTACGGCGAGTTGTGAGTGTACGTGTCCAAGGTTGGGCTTTTTAATGGTTTTAGATTCGATGTTTTATTAATTGAGGGTCGCTTGTTCGTTCTGGGGCGTGCTGTCGAGGAGTTTGGTTTTTCCAAATTTTGTTTCGGTCGCCGTTCAAAATTTGGTTCGGCAATATTTTAAGCCTCTTCACGGCAGCATTTTCCTATTCGTTTTAATGCTTTGTGTTTAAATATGTGTGATTTTTTAACGTGTTTGAAAGCCACCCTGGTTGTTTGTGGATTGGTTTATTTCATGAAAGTAACACTCATGGCCCATTGTGCAACGTTCTGAATTTTGGTTCAATAGGAGAAGTCGACGTGCTCTTGATTAATCGTTTAACATTGTGCGTGGTTTTACGAAGTGAGAGCTTTGATATGGATCTCTGCGACCGACCCTCACTACTTTGTTTTATTTTTGTGCTTTTTGATGGAAAAGGTTAAATATTGTTTGAATGTGGAGAAACTTGCGCTTTTTGAGAATTATTGTTAAATTGTGTGGTATTAATTGTTTACCCAGCTGTGTATTGAAAACAGCATTACAGCATTAAAGATGATAACTCTTTACCGTGTCAAAATTATTTGTGCACTGCCCAATTTTAATAATACTATTTTAAATTTACTATAAACTGCAATACAGCGCTGCGCAAGTGATAGCACCATTGCACTTTAAATATCTGAATGTAATCGGGTTCCTCTTTAAAGCGTGAAGTTACAAATTATCTGAACCAAATATAGCGCCACATGAGTGTCAAGATTAGTCCTACGCACTACTTATCCCTGTGCAGTCAACCGGGGTGATTTTAAAACCACTACACTAAAATGTTTAGGAAAGTAATAGCTGATTAATTCAGTGAGACTGAATTTTTCAAGTAAAGCTATGATTGATTCTTACTAAACAATGCATTTACGCTGTCTCGGGCAGCTACAAGCAAACTGAATTTTTCATTCAATAACATACTCTTGAATGCAACCACGGATTCAAGTTTACACTGCCAGGCTTGGGCCGTGGATGGGAGAGGTATTCGTTTGGTATCCGAATATAACATATGTTTTGATGTGACCTAATGTTCATCTGATACAATTTGTTGCAAACGTTTTCACTATAAACGTGAAAGACGTTTAAGAATTTAGCTATTGCAGTGCAGACACGTGACGTTTTTATCTATGGAAGCCAAAATACGATAAAATATTTGCGTTATTGGATTACAAGGATTTACAACGCTTTGTTCCATCTCTTCATGTAGATATGTGACTCGATTTTTAATGTAAATGTTGACGTTAAATAGTATATTTCCAATTAAACAACATGCGGCTGTCAGCATAACAAATAAATTTATTTCACCATTTGGCTATATAGTGTAGTTTATATCTGAGTGTACGTACTTAATGGAATGCCACATCAAGCGGGCAGGCACAAAATGTTTAAGAATGAGAAAATTAGGGCTTCGCTACGAAAATATTTTTCATTTAAATTCTTTTTTCTTAAAGTATGACGCATAAAAATTTGAAAAATTCTAATTCTTATTATTACTCGTAAGTTTAAAATAGACAGAGAAGCACCAGTTTATAATGTTCAATAAGTAATTTTTTCATTTCGGGTCTTTTTAATTTTCGTTGAGGCAAAGTTAAATCGAGGGTATTTTTTATTCTACATTAAAAAAAATTATGAAACAAATTAGAATTCCTGATATAGGAATAACACTAAATTTCAAAGGCAGGAATACGAAAAGCGGTGAGTATTTTTTGTGGACTTATTAACTGTTTTGTGTGTGTCTTCGCATTATTTTGTTTTCCGGTTGGTTGAGATTAAATCAGTAATACATAACGAGGCACACAACGCTTATTGCTCATAATGCGCCCCGTTTAAGACTTTTTGCCTGATACAACAAAACAGCCAAAGGAATTAGTGTTGCAGCCTCAAATTGACATAATAATGCTCAAATTATTTAAGCGTTTGGTCAAAACCGCAGGCGTTGTAGTAAGCGGGTCCGTTGCAAACGAAGTATTGATCCTTTTGAGGGGAATGCCAATGCTTCGAGACAGGAATTTGAATCCTCTCACAGAAAGAATGCTGATTAAAAATACTCTGAGCACCCAAATATTTCCAGATGCCTACTGAAAGGGACCGGTAAAATCCACGACTTTCGTGAACACAAAGCTTAACTTCAAAATAATGCTGAAAAGGCTATTACTATGTAAATCTCTCAGTGTACTTATACTGGGTTTGCAGATGAAAAGTTTTTAAGAGATTTTACAACAAACTGTAGTTCAGTTGCCTACATATTTGGGATTATGGAGTTTTTTTCCTTCAAACACTTTGCAGACATACACAAAAACTGCATAATCTACATTTTTTCCCCCATAACATGTTTTTAACAATAAATGTATACTCGTCTCAGTGAATTTCACTTGAATATGTTAAAATTTTTAAAACGTAGGTTCCCCGTTGTTCAATGAAAATAGAGACTTCATTTAGTTATTTGAGTAGCCAGAAAGATTTTGATTTGTGCAATTGTTTTTTATGAATATATTCACTATTATTTAAAAATCGTGTATAATGCAGTAAGCATACACCCGATTTTACGGCAAAATTCGCGAATAAAATCTAGAAACAGCCTTTTCTTAAATATAAGTTAGCATAAAAATTTTGTTTTACTATAAAAAACACAAAACGCTTGTACGACAGGGGGCAATTGAATCGTCATGTTTCATTTACAACGTATATGAATTTGTAAACACATGTTTGAATATTAGAATCTCTCATTTATTATATTTGAAACGCGCGTATTTTGTTCACTAAATGCATTTTACTAAAGAGTACCACTGCAATTTAACGCGGACGATCAGTTATTAGATTAAGAGCTGTTTACTTGAAGGTAAGTATACTTGTCTTCCGTGCCTTTACCTTTGCACATTTGCATCGGAGTAAGTTGAGCTACTCTTAGGAAAGCGGTTTTCTCGGTAAATTTGTTTTATTTGTGTAACATTTTCCTTTTCCTTATCAAGTGAAAAGTTTCTTACTTTCAAGGAAGTATTAAATTACTTTCCACAATAACTTGAATTAAAAGCAAAACTATAATTAATTCCTCTTTATTCAGACTGCGAATTGTTTCTGCACTTTTAATGGCAATTTTCTGTCGCTGCTAGCCAAAGTTACTCAATTATCAGTTATATAACTTTCCTTTAATTAGTGAAGGGGTCCATCAGCTTGACGTAACGAACTGGCAAACTTCCAAGTTTTAATTTATTTTGCTTGTCTGATTATACCGTAAATGTTTTGCCACTTTGTAACGAGAACTCTTGGCCGATCACAAGCACACGTAGGCATTTTTTATTGTAGTTCGTAGCCAAAGAATAAATAGCTTGTGTATTTGGCGTTAAAACCGACCGCACGACTAGTAGGCCTAACAAACCAAAAAACTTGTAATTGCCAGGACACTTGCTATCAATGTATCAAGGACCATTCTATATTTTTGTCATCCGAGACTAGCTGAAAAATCAGTCGACCAGTTGCAACAGTACATGTCGTTAACACCAGTCTGAGCTCGTTAACTTTCCTGGATAACGTTTCTTATTTGCTGACGTTCTTGGGGGCGCGGCAAGATAAACAAAAAACCAACAAATATGGTGATGGAAGCGTAAGTATATCCATAGTTCATCATATGTTCCATCTCACAATTAAGTGTTATTATTTTAATTGACTGATACAACTTTTCTATGTGGTAGAGTCGTTGTTAGGGTCCTCCAAAATGTAGGTGAAGAAATCAAAAGAGATCTCACGTAGTGACGCACCTAACCACGGACATTTCACAAGTCACAATACTTCAATATACGTCACGTTACTCCAGTTTTTACTATAACATTCACTTATATAGCATGCAAACTACTGTGGAATGACTCTTCACCAGAAACTAAATCCAATGAAAGCAAACTCAAGTCCACTCTAAGAATATAGTGACCGTGTGTTATGAGTTTACTTGTAGTTTGTAACTGAAATATCATGGGAAACTCTATGTGTGATAATTGGAAATTATGAGTTAACACCGTATTAGGTACGTAAATAAAAAATAGATATAAAGAAAAATATTTCTTTAAACAAGAAACATAAAATACAAAACACAGATAAATATTTACACATTACAAAATTTTCAGATGATTAAGTTTGTTTTGCATCTTCAAAGTCAATAAACAAAAAATATTAAGCAGAACTAGAGCACGTTCCAATGGGGGAAAAAATATTTTGCGAAACACCAAGTAACTATGAAAATAATTAACAGAATTACATAGTGACATGAAACAAGCGCCAACACAACTGGCGCACACTCCCTCCTGAAACCAGTACACACGTCCGCAAATGTGTGGCAAGAGCAGCAGCTACAAAATGCAAAAAATACCCACAATCTTACATAACGAGGAGAAGATGCCGCTAGAAAACACTGGCAAACGAATTAAAACTGAACGTTCTTGTCTAGAAGGTTGAATGTGTAGACACGGTTGCATTAGTGCAAAAAACTTGAATTTCGAACAGAAGATGATTGCAAACGCGATGCAAACCACCGCAACTGAAGATAGACTAATATATATATATAACATTAGCGTGTTCTGGAGGTGGAGAATAATAGGGATGGAGAAGTTGCATAACATCGTGGAAATTAGCGCCATGGGGCTGGGAAGACAGAAGGGAATCAAGTTCCTTATTGAGGGAATCAGTGGGAGAAAGAATAGGTAATTTTAAAAGTTGTAATGATGTGATATTGGAAATAAGTTTTGGAAAATATAGTACATGTAAAGACTGATTAAAATGAATGGCAGAGTTGACTTGGATAAAAGTCTTAAAATAGGGATTGACAATGTCGCGATGTGAAGTAATGCTGATAAAACCATTTCCAGACAATGAGAGCGTGAAGGTAGGTTGTGACTCCAAGGTAGTCCTACATAAAATGTTACATCAATGGGGAATTTCGTCGCAAAGAACCAGAGAGAGAGAGAGAGAGAGAGAGAGAGAGAGAGAGAAAGAGAAAGAGAGATAGAGTGGGTTTTTTTTTTTAAGAAAAGGTAACTCTAGAGATACAAAGGATTTTTCACAAAAGTCAAGGTGAGGTTTACCATAGAATAAATTAAATTCACAACTTTTAACGTGTGCATCAAAAAATGGAATCTCAAAAGGGCAAATGGTAATACCATAAGTTTTACACTGAGACAACAATTTAGCTGGAATGTGAGCAAAAAGCTTTCTGCTTAAGCTGACAATAAGAATGTCTAATACTTTGAATAACATACACCTGTTTATGTTGGGAATTAAGACAGGAAAACCAAGTCATGATAACTCTGAAAAATATCCTTATTTGCCAAAGGAGCATTCACCACAACATTAAGAGAAGAAATGTAATAAATTGCTTGTACTGTACTGAAACCATTGTATCCAAAAATATTTTCAAAAGTCACTGGAGCAGTTATTTGCAAAGGAAGTGATATCAAATGTTGAATTTGGTTAAAAATATCAATGAGAGCATTTGAACTCAAAACTGTAGAGCTTAAATTCCCATGGACACTCGTCTCGATGACATGCTTCAAATCAAACAATTATAGTCTGGCGCTACATAAAGCTTCACTGATCCTCAATAACATAGTCTAGGGCCTAGCCTGAAATCAAGAATTAAAATTTTATCCCACAGTTCATGAGTAGGTAGTTTGATTCCACACCGAGAACAAAATGTTAAAATTCTTTAAAAAGTGAGTAGCCAATTTCTGGATTACTCAAGTAGTATTCAAAACAGGGTCTTCAAGATCTGATTAAAATTATATGTAGCTACATTTACTGACATTTGGTCTTGTTTATCAACACTAGAATTAAGTCTCTTTTCTAAGCTTTTTTGGTCGTTGTCATTCAGGGTGCCAAAAAATGTTTAAAGGATATTGCCTCCAATGTCTAACATTCCCCATTTTGTACGTGACTGAGGCAGTAGAGAGGTAAGGGTATGAGTACTTCTGTCTTAAAGGCACTGAAGTTATCCTCCAATTGTAGCAGCGCAAAATTGAAATTTTGGTAAATAGAACTGTTGTCCTATCTGAAGTTCTTGTGCACACTAAGCACTGTATTCAACACAACGTCATATTCGACACATTCCTAGTGTAATACTCGAAGATCAGAGTTCAGCACAATATAATAAATATTATCTGAGAAAGTAAGGTCTTCATTCTTTTCAAAAATAATACCAGTGTCCAAATTATTTACAGTGACCGACGAAACACAAAGGTAGCTGGCAACAGCCAGGAGCATGCTCAAGGGCGTAAACATGTTGGTCTAACCGGTAGAAACTGGAAAAAAACAGAATGTCACCCCGTAAAGAATAAGGAGGCAATAGAAAAGACTGAAAGGTGTAGACAGATACCTAACAGCAAAATGAATACAAATAACCATTAAAATAACCCTGCTACAATGGTAAAACAACATCAACTATTACATATTAAAATTAATTAACAGATGACCTACAGATCAGGACCAAATTAAACAATAGTGTGACACATCCGCAAAAGATTCATGATTAACCAGGAACCTAACTAGTTCAATCCCCAAACTAATATAAAATACCCAAATTATTCAACTAAAATTATCACCAAATTAACTGGACATTGAACACAAAAAATATCAATGATATATATAAATATATAAATATATATATATATATAAAGTTGCAGTGACTGGCAAAAAAAAGTTGGATTTGATACGGGCCCTACCAATGGTGAGACATTTTTGCCATTTTCTTCAACTGCCCTGCTTACAGGGTGTGGTTTGCACAGAACAAGATCATATACACGAAAATAAATATAACTCTGACCTTGATTATACTTGGCACGACTCTTAAAATGAGCGCGCATTAAATTCTTCAGGGCAGATGCCCAAATATCACGAACATCCTCAGGATCGTCCGACAACAAGTCGTTCAGATTCCACAAAAATTTGACAAAGGGTTATTTGGGGCAAAGGTAAACATACGATAGAATGCGCTAGTTTTGTGTGATCCATATTTGGCATAATTTAACGCCATTTGAAGCCAAGAGAGATTGTTAGCCCAATTTGTTTGGTCCATAGCATGGGAAGCAATAAGTGCTGAACAAGGTCTCGATTGAAACGCTCTGCGTGTGAAGGAGGAAGATTATATGGGGATAAAGTTATGTGGCATATGCCGTGAGAAAAACACATGTTCTTAAAAATATGAGAGGTAAACTGTGAACATTTATCAGATACAATGGGTGAAGGTGTAACAAAATTTCGAAAAATACGTACTTGGAGAGCGCGAATAAAGGAGATAGCATCAGCTTTCCGAATTGGTATTAACCATACAATTTTAGTGAAAGCATCAACACACACTAACAACATATTATATCCTAATTTACTCCAGGGAAAAGAACTAACCAAATCAATGAACAATTTTTCCATGGGGTTTTCAGCTACATCTGAAGACAGAAGGCCATAATGTGTATTCTGAACTGGCATGCTCAGAGCACAAATTTTGCAACATATCACTAGCTCAGAGATTTTAGCATCCATACCTTTTTAAACGAAGTGGTGACGGATGGCCTTAATATTTTTGTGTGTACCCAGGTGAGCACCAAGAGGTGATGAATGAAAATATTCCAATATCATAGGTTTTAAATGATCAGGCAATACTATACGTTTCCATTTGTCACGAGATCTGCAACAAAGGAGACCTTTGGAAAGAAAAAAACTGTTTGTGTTCAATACCTGATTTTAAATTTGTGGTTATTTATTTTCAAATTACTGTCCTTTCTTGGTGTTCTTTAATGTCTGTGAAAGCTAATGAAAAACTAGATAAAACATTAAAATTTGGAAGTACATACTGCAGATTCCACATTGGTGCCATCAAACATACATGATAATGCGTCTGCAAATACATTTTCAGTTCCTTTCATGTGTTGCCCTCTGAATTTTAAAGAAGGAATTCCAACTACTCAACGGCCAATTTTTTCAAGTTGGCGTTGATGAGCCAAAAGCCATGACAAAGTCTAGTTGTCGGTTTCGAGAAGAAATTCCGCATGTTCCAAATATTGCTTAAACATGTCAATTGCAAAAACTACGGCCAAAGTGTGGGACGCAAATGCAATCGGCTGACGACAGCCATCAATCTCCTCAGTCAAGACAGCTACTCTTTCTTGACTTGAAGTGTCAGTTTGAAGGATAAATTCCTTGCTATAATATGGCATACATAATACAGGAGAATGAATAATATCATTTTTTATGTGTCGAAGTCCTTTCTCTCCTCCTTCCCCTATTAGAATTTAACAGATTTTTTTCTCAAATTATTAAGTGGTTTTCAGCTAGTTTGGGAATGAATTAACAAAAAACTGAATCATGCCAATAAATCTGTCTAAACCTTTTACATCTCGTGGTGGACGAAAATCTTTAATGGACTTAGTCCTTTCTGGATCAATAAAAACTCCACTGGAAGAAATCCTATGTCGCAAAAGTAAAATTTCTTGCACTGTAAATTTAACTTTAGAATGGCTAACTGTAAAACCTGCCTTTAACAAACGAGAGAGGAGTTCGTGAATTTTACATCATGAAAATTCATATCTAAAAGCCTGGTAAGTACTTGAGCACCTGTGGGCAAGCCAAACGGCACTCAAGCAAATTGATGCAGGTTGCAAGGAACACAGCAAATAGTAATTGGTTTGGAATCTTTTGACAAAGGGATTTGGTGATACACCGCGTTTAAATACATATTTATAAAGAATTTTGCTTTTCGAAACCAATTACATGCTGAATGGAGATCAGGATGAAGAACTGATCCAATTTCAATGTTTTTGTTAAGTTTTTGGGAGTTCACAACCATCCGATGTTTCCCATTATGTTTTGGTACCAAAAAGGATGGACTAGCATATTGGGAAGTAGATTGTTCAAGAACACCTTTATCTAACAAACCTTTAACTTGACTTCTTAAAATTTCCATGTTTGGTTGCGCTAATCTATATGGATGACACTTGACATTTTCTTTGTTAAGCAATTTTTTATCTGATACTATAACAATTAAGTGAGGCTTTACTTGGGAAAACGTTTACACAATTTCTCATTAGCAAAATGCTGCTGTTCTTCAAGATGCTCAAAATAATCTACAATTTTATTGTACTCTGCTCTACAATCAGGAGAAACACTTTGCTTTATTTGAGAGCCAACCAATGTTATTTTTGGGCCAGGAGAAAACTTAAAGGAAATATGTTTATCTTGAATATCAAGGATTAGGCCAGTACCAGCCATGAATTCTGCGCCCAAAATAAAATTTAAACCAAGTAGTTTGGAAACTTAGACATTTGTGTGTCCAAGTGAAATGATCAATTTTCAACTTTAAAGTGACACAAGCAGAAAATCGGTAAAGCCTGCCTAGACGCAGTATAACTATGTACGTCAGAAGGTTCAACAGACTTAAATAACCTTAACTGTTTTAATTTCCCAAAACGTTTTGCAGAAATAATGGTATGCGCAGATCAAGCTCATTAACAGATAATGACCATAAATTTACCTCAACATGGGGGTCTTAACATTTTGAATGTCCACTACACTGGGGAAATTTACTTCCCATATTTCAAACTTTTTCTTTTTAATGGGGCTACAAGGACCGAACAGCTGTTTAAACTGCCTGCAAAGGTTCACATTTTGAAAATGGTGAGCATTATACCGAACATTAGCAAACTTGCCAGAATTGCGAGGAAGAGCGCTCACTTGTCGTTACAGCATTACTTGTTTTTTAGCTTGAAACACTGGTCAATCGTGTGGCCTGACATTTTACAATACCTACAAGTAAGTTGGATATCACATGCAAGAGAATCTGAGGGTGAAGGGGATTTTTCATCCTTCGGTTTCTGTGTATGATCTTTTTCATCATTTATAGCATGGGTGGAAGAATCATGAGGCAATTTCTTTCTTTCAGTACCACGACATGATTTGTGTAGCCTAAAGATTTGCTGGCGTTTTTGGTCGGCGTATCTGATGTTCTGAGAATGTATACATACCATATCCAACCCTGCAAAAGTGTTGGGTTTAGAGAATAACACCAAACGAGAACGCTCTTGAGGTTCTAAGCATTCTAAAATGGTTTTAACCACTTCAGATTCAAGGAGATTTAAACACAATATGTTGCCAGCTTCCTTCACACTGCCCACATACGCAGAAAGAGCCTCCTCAGGGTCTTGCTAACGATTAAAAATCCTCAGTCGCAACTGAGCATGCAACATTGAGGGAATAAATAAATTGAGAATATCAGAATGATAGGCATCCAATGAAACATGTTGTGACATGGCTAAACTAGTCCGTTCATTAAGTTGACCTTGAGTGAAAGGCTAAATGACTTCAAGCAGCTGTGCCTATTGCACTATGTTACTCTGATGCAGTTTCACAATCACTTTCAAAAACTCTAAAAATTTGGGAACAGTAAGACCATCAGTATCAGGAAAGTTACGTAGCATGTTCTAAAGTGGGTGTGTAATTTTGCCAAAAACAGAGGATTACATGTGTGAAGGTGAAAATGGCATGTGAACAGATGCACTGAAAACAGTGGTGGGATGGTATGAGTACGAGGGTTGGACAGGTGACCCAGTGTGGAGGGCAGTAAATTGAATGTTGTTAGAGGCAAGTGTAAAAATGGGTGGGTTGCAAACTAGGTTAACTGAATTGGGTTGGGTGGTGGCTGGAACATGGTGGAATGGTGGACTAACATTACCACTAAGAAACATTTGGGTCACTGAGGTGATGGAGGTGGTGGGAACATCTTCGTTACTGGGATCAATAACACTGATGCAGAGTGACTCCTATTAGGCACCGCCTCAAAGAGGGACTGGGTCTGAGCTACAATTCTCTTAAGTCACTAAAACTGAGCATCTGACAATTGCTCACCAAACTTAGTCAAAAGATTCTGAGCACATGGTTTAAGATGTGCTATACGGTTTTTTAACAGGAGGTATGAGTAAAATGTATAATCTTCACTGAGAATATCAAAAAACTCTTGTAAAGAAATTGTCTTACTAGCGCAGGTACGATACTCTGCGTCAATATTAATATCGGACAACTTGTCCAAAGAATAGGGACATTTGAATTTAAAGCAGCACGCAATGCGCTTCTAAACGCTGCTGCTTTGTTATCAGGAGCCTGTACACCTCTGATGTTACATTCATTTTGACATTCATTCTTTAAAATGAGTTATGGCACAATACAACAGGCCATGGTACCACAACTAAATTACGTTACACAAAAAAAGACACTTAACATAAATTAAATGTACAAGAAGCAGAGCTCTCACCAACACCATTAGCGCATCACTAAGTCTCAAAGGGATAAATACAACCAGTATGCACATATAAAAAAAACTCCAATCTACAAACAGAAACAACCAGTTACTTATACCACCTGCTATGTATTACCTTCGTGTCGCAAACTTGAGCACCTAGGTACACTCTTTATGAGACAAGGATGGCAGGTAAATGGAAGGTGGGATTTAGATTTCTGTGTAGACTAGGGTTTAGTACTGAAAGCAGAAAAATATGTGTGTGCTCCTGTGTCACTTGTTACATAAAAGGCATAAAGGTATAAAAAGAATATTAGGTACACTCTAGTGAAGCTCAAATTTTTACCAATCACAACATTCTCCTTTATTTTGAGCAACGGTTCTATTAAACTATTTATTTTGCCATAACAACAGAACTATATATATAAATTTTCCTTATAATTTTTTTAGTATTACTCAAACAATTTAAAAAATATTTAACCTACTCTTTTTGTTATATTATATGGTCATGAATATATAGTCGGGTACCAGCGATTGCTTCATTTAAAAACTAACATTACTCAAAATTTACTTTAAATTTTTTTAAGTTGAGAACAAAAATATTTTCGTAGTTGAACAATCCAAAAATTTACACAACGTAAAGTGACGTCACGTCAGACAGAAAGTTCGGAACACTCCCAAGCACATGCAGCAGGCAAAATATAATTTAGTGTTTTCTTGATTACAGAAACTGAAATTCAGACGTTACTGCGGTGCCGGCCGAAAGAAGTGGAATCATGGTCAAAACGACCATGCCACGATTTGGTGTGCGGCTCACATCACAAGAAGGATGAAAAGGTTTGCCACAAGATTAAGCCATTCCGGCGAAAATGCTTGAAAATGGATCGTGAACACAAAATATTACGATCACGTAGCAAAATAAGATATCCGCAAACAAACTTACCCAAAATGGCTGATAAAAACTAATTGACCTCAAGATGAAAGATTCCAAAAGTTTGTAAAGTAAGTTGACTGCATGCTGTATGGCGAGAAAACGAAGAAGAAAGAAGTTACCTGAGCGGAAACCTACATTTACCAACGCATGCTCCGGACTTCGTGGTCTCGTGCGGCTAATCGATACATAAATCGAAAGTCGAGAAAGACATATATAAATTCACAAAATAAGTTTTTCATTTTGATAATTGGAAATTACGAGTTTACACAATATTAAGCACGTAAATAATTAATAGACACAAAGGAAAATATTTCTTTAAACTAGAAACATAAATACAAAACACAGATTTTTTTTAAACATTACAAAATTTTCAGATGATAAAGTTTGTTTTACAAATTCAAAGTGAACAAACAAAAATGTTAAGCAGAACTGGAGCACGTTCGAATGCGATTGGCGGAGGGGGTAATATTTTGGGAAACACCAAATAAATAAGAAAATAATTAACAGAATTACATAGTGACATGAAACAAGTGCCAACACAACTGGCACAATAACGATTTTTAAAATGCTTGATTTTAATTTGTAATATTATAAGTTAGTGTATTGCAGGATGTACAACAATTTATAAGTTTTATAAAAAAAAAATTTCCAACTGGGTTTCCTAGGATTTTTCATGTAAAATTACAAATATATTACATTGTGAATTTGATATCACGTATTTATTTCCGCATCAATCCCTGACGAGCTGTGAAATTGTACGTAACTGCAGGGTGATGCGCGATCATCACAACTTTACCCTCTCGTTGCCCCCCCCCNNNNAACCAACTGTCATTCATACTGCAGGCCTGACCCAGTAGGCCGGCCGTTTGGATGCAGTCCAACACGCAACTCGCTCCCCCACCAGGCGTGTTGCTTTCCCAGCCATCGTCCATCCATCGCTGGCAGTCGCCACGCAAGACAATTTCAGGTTGAATGCGAGTGAAGAGATTTGGGTGGCTCTTAACATTGAGGTCTCGAGAGCCGGCGAGGGTGAAGCGAGGGAGACGAGTATGGAGCAGCGCTGGAAGGCAAGGGTGGGGAAAATGGAAGATTCCCGAGAAAACCCGCTGACCAGCGGCATCATCTGGCACCATTCCCACGTGTGAAAATCTGGGAGCGACCCCACCGGGAACCAAACCCCGTTCGCCTTGGTGGGAGGCGAGTCGTCTGACCACTACACCACTGCGTTCAGTACAGAGTTGTAGAGACACTAACGAAATTGGTAGAAAAGTACGATTTATGCTTTATAAATTTGAAATATTTTTTGCTACAATTTACTTATTTAGTAAATAATAAATTAATTTTTTTAAATAAAAAGTTAGGTGTGTTTATATTCTGGATGATTTAGAAATACATGTTGCAAGAAAATCTTTGTTAAGTAGGACAACTCTAACAATCACTAAAGTTTTATATAAAAAAATATATTGAAACTGAAGTTAAAAATATATTTAAAAGTATATTTTATATATGTTTACTTCGGTTATGAAAATGAAAACATTCGTATTTGTAATGCATGTGCATAAGAATATTTATCAATAACATTTCTGATCATTATTACTAATTTTATTGATACAAACAAATGAATCATACTTATCTGACAATTGTGGTAGTAGGTGTACTTCTTTTTAATTAATTCTAGATTTTGTACAGTCGGATGCAGTGGACCTTGTAAACGACACTACTTTCTACCAAGGTAGTAATTTACGTCTCCGTTTGAATCAGGGCTGGAAAATTTGACCAAATGAGTGAACTCTGGAGCTGACTCTACAGTACTACACGTACTTGAGCTTCAATTTATTTGTCTGTTAGGTGTTGCTTCAGCGAGTGTTCGAGTTTACACCACTGATCGGGTAGCAGAAGTGCAGAAGTTCGTTAGACAACGCAATAACGGCTACAATTCTCGGGTGCATTTTATAATGTGCAAGTGCAGTTATTTTAGTATGTAAGCACACCCCCGCCATTTCATTTAGATTTATTTGCTGGTGGAATACGGAATGCAGACAATCGGAGGCCAAGAGTTAAGAACGCCACCCAAACCGTAACACCGGACATGCTGACAATAGCGTGGAACGAGTTTGATTATCGCATAGATGTCGTTCGGGCCGCTCATGGTGGTCACATTGAACATTTATAAATGTATGGTAAACAAACATCACGGTTTCACGGTTCATTTGGTTGGTCAATCAAGGTTGTAGGTTGTTTGGTTTGGATATTATAGACCTTCAAATTTGGGGCATTCTTTTATACTCATCTGTAAAGTTATCTGCTATTTAACAAGGGGACGGGGACGGGAGTGCCAGAGGTGTTCATGACCTGCCATTCCGATCCCCCAGCGGCCATCTTGTCCATCTTGTTGGATGTCATTGATTTTGGTTTTGACTGTTGACCTTGACCCGGTGACCTCTGCCCTTTTAAAATCCAAATAATCTGAAGGAACTATAACAAATTTACTTCAAAATTAAAAATAATTTATTAAAATATTATAAAAAATATATTTTAAAAATTATTTAAAATGTATTAAAAAATTAAATAGAAATTTTATTTTTAAAAATTACAAAATTTAGATTTTGAATGTTTTTGCTTAAGAGGAGATGGGGAACCAGAGTGGACCCGCCACCACTATATGTCCTCCCCATATTGGATCCAACCGATCTTGAGCATAACCTTTGACCTTAACCTGTACCCTTGGCCTTAACTAAAAAAAATTTATTTAAAATTAAAAAAAAATTATAAATACGTTTATTAAAAAAACTTTTATTTTCGGAGGTTTCCTCAGCTTCACGTCCGGCAAACGACTGACCTCTCCCCCCCCCAATACAGTCAATCACATTGTATTAACATTCCCCTCCCCTGCCAACTAATTCTTGCTCATTCTGTCTAATGTACTCCACCCGCCATATTTTTATTTTCGTTTGTCATTTGTTTACATTTTCATCACCTATATGGCTCTAGTGTATAAATTACGGATTTTAAACCAGCTAGTGACAGTCCACCAGGCGAGCTGACATTCTCTCTCACCTATGCTCGGCAGACCGTCTTGGATTCCACTTTTCTTAATCACCTTTCCTTCATGCTGAGTCTTTCCATGTCAACCATCTTGGATTTTATCTATGCTTTGTTATTTCATGACAGTCATCTTAGATTGCATTACTACCATTATAACATCACCACCTTGTTTCCCAATTACTTATGCTTTATCATTCCATGTCAGCCATCTGGGACCTCATTTTTTTAAACCACCAGGTGGCAGCCATATTTGTTTATGTTTTTAACATGTAGGTGGTGATGTCGTTGCCCTCCCTATTTAATTATATTTTCAGTGCGTAAGTGACACTAGTTTCTCTATTATGATGCCTGCTATCGGCCTGTACTGATTGACGACGAGGTCAATACCCACAAAGTATAAAAATTAATTGACATATTTAGTTCGGTTTTATTTTCCACGTAAGTACTTTTAATATATATATTTACATATAAAAGCAGGTAAATTTTATCGTCAATGCGTAAATAGAAATATAAACCATAGCTCTCCTCCTGCAAAAGCTCAAATACATTTTATCTGTAGCAGACTCTCGCATTCGATTGTTTACACCACTGAATTAAAAAGACTTTCGGGGAAGCAGAACGGATTATATAAGAAAACTAACACAAATTACAATGCCTCCATAATTTTATTTTATTTACTTATTATACGCATTATATCTTTGTAATTATTTTGTAATTGTATTTTTACATTTCTCAGATATTTTCATATCATGGATAGTAGCTAACAGTCTCATCTGATATAACCCCGATCCTTCAGTTCATCGATAATCGAAGATATCTAAAAAATGTGTGAGAGATCCCAATGTTTTTGCAGGTAAATCAAGTATCTAAGTCTATCAACAAGTTCATTCGGATCTTCGGGACATATGTAACTAGCGTTCCCAACTCCTTCTGCCTGCTTCACACCACTTGACGAAAGAAACTCGTAGGGGAAATGTGTGGGAACGTCGAGAGAATCATCATCCTTCTCATCAGATACTTCATCAATTCTGTTGTTATAGTCGTTATCATCAATGCTGTCTTCATGGTGGTCTTCACCTCCTGTTACATCCTCAATATTATGTTTATCTTTCTTTGTACGGGTCACGTGGTCATCATCAGTATTTAGAGCCGACAACAGTTTATTTTGAATTTCATCGACTTCACGCGAACGTCTTGCAAGTGTACATTCGACACTCAAAGACTCTATCATGCTTCATAGCTCTGTCATTCCATCATTAGCATTAACTATCTCACCATAATCGTCTCTAGAAACAGTTCCCATCGATGCAACAAAATGTATCGACGACATCACTTGCTGGCTCTCCAAATACTAATCCTTGCAGTTCTTGATGTGTTCCTTCATCGTATCACCTTGCATAAACTGCGTGTGGCCATTGTCGTAATACTTCATCATGCGAATTCCCTCGTCGTCTGCGAACATTTAAGGTAATGCATTAATAGGATGTATCGAAGTCATCACATGCTGTGTCTCAGTGAGCGAAAAAACACTACAATTATCGACCTTGGTGTGTTTATTTAAGTTATCATGTCGAGCGAACTGACTGGAACATTTACAGCAGCTAAGGAAAGAATGAGAAGGGTTTTTCAAACAGTCACTTTTCTCATGTCACCGAGCATTGCATCTTTTACCGAAGAACTTGGCACAGCAACAGCATTGTTTTATATGTAATTTTTGGGCAGTTTTTGAAAGTACATGTAGTCGTATATGACACTCGATTTTTCAAAATAAGTTTTTGGTATTTTTTAATTTTTTGAAATTTTTTTTTGGATAATGTTGTAATTGTTTGGGTTTAAGGTCAAGGGTACGGGTCAAGGTCAAAGGTTATGTTCAAGATCGGCTGGATCCAATATGGGTAGGACATTACATGGTGGCTGGTCCGCTCTGGTTGCCCGTTCCATCTGAGCGCTAAAATACGAAATTGTAATTTTTTCTTTTAATATCATTTTTATTTAATGTTTTGATAAAGATTTTGTAATTTTTAAAATTAATTTCTAGTAATTTTTTAAATTAATTATTTATACTCTTTAGAATTTTTTGGGATTATTTTAATTTTAAAGGTCAAAGGTCACTGGGTTAAGGTCACCAACATCCAACATGGCTGACAATATGGCCACCGAAGGACCGGAATGACAAAGCATAAACAGCTCCGGCACTCCGTTCCCCCGTCCCTTTGTCAACAAACGCAGATAATTATACTACTGTCGTGGGCTGAGTCAAGTGCGTGTGTGTGGTAGAGCAAGAAATAGAGCAACGATTATGTCGTTGCTTTGTCAGATAGACGCGGCGACGGCCATGGAAAAGCTGCAGTCTCCCCGCATTTCCGCGTTTGCGTTTTTTTTTTCTCGTGTCGTGCACGCGGCTCGCTCACACGCGAACTGTGTAACTGGCGACCGCTGTGTTCGTTCGTCGCTGACTGAGGACTGTGTGCTCGTTAGGGCTAGACGTCGTTACGACTTCCAAATAACACTTAAATAACACCTGATAAAATGAATTAGAAATAAATATTAATGGATTTGTAAAGTGAAAATTTTCTGTGTTCGGGAATTTTCAGTAATTATTATGAAACAGAAATCATTACACGAAAACAAATCATTTCTATATAAGAGATGAATTTGAGTATTGAAACGAGTCAATCTATCGGCTTGCCACTGTCAGTTCACCTGCAACTCATGTAAGGTATACTTTCGCTTCTACCACGGGAACTTGCTGTAAATGTGTTCCCGTGACCACCCTACCCCCAATACATATCTTATCTTATTAGGTTGCATTGTCTACAGGATTTATTTATTTTTATTTCTTGTAATAATTTTATATTAGCTATTGATATTAATTATTTTTGATATAAATTACATTATTTTTTAATAGCTTAACATTTATCTGTAAAAACTGTTGATACATTTCAATGATTACAATGCACAATGGTAACCGTGTGTGCATCGTACCTTTCTATCGGTTTTTACTAATCTAAAATAGGTTTAGTGTATTTAATTGGGCAACCAAAATATATATATATTATTTTTATTTTACAGGCATGTACACTGAAGAACTGAAAAAACTGATATAGGCGTGCGTATGCATATAACAGAGGTATGGATCCAATCAGAGTAACGCGATGCGGTCGGCAGCTAGATCGGTTACTGCTGCTACAATGGCAGGTTATCACAATTTAAATGAGTTTGAACGTGGTGTTATAGTTGGCGCACGAGAGATGTGACATAGCATCTCCGAGGTAGCGATAACATTTGGATGTTCGCCTACGACCATTTCACGAGTGTAACGTGAATATCAGTACTCAGGTAAAACATCACAGCTTGGACATTGCTGCGGCCGGACAAAGATCGCGAAAGAACGGTACAAAAGACGACTGACGAGAATCATTAAATGTGACAGACGTGCAACCCTTTCTCAAATTGGCGCAGATTGGATTTGTGGACTGCGCTGCGGGATTCATGGTGTGAATTGCCTCCTGCATACCTTCAGACATTAGTCGAGTCCATGCCACGTCGTCTTGTGGCACTTCTGCGTGCTCGGGGGGCCCTACACGATATTAGACAGGTGTACCAGTTTTTTTGGCTCTTCCGTGTATGTATAAGGAAGATAGGCGCGAAGAAGAAGCTCATATTGAAAATATTTTTTTCTAAGCCTCTAGAGATTTTATGGCACCAACAGAGCCTGATTAATATTTATCGCGCGGGAAATATTTCGTCTTGCGTTTCGTTAACTTCGTCTGCAACAAAACAAACGTAGGAAAAATGTCGTGTAGCAGATTTTCTGAAACAATTTCTGTAATATAATTTTCAGTTTTTTGGACAACCATATCATTCATAATCTTCATTCCATCATTTGCCTATTTTATAAATAGTTTTTAATATATCGTGATAAAATGCACGCACATTGTAGGAAAACAAATGTGAAATTAAAACGAACGAGAACGAAGATCGAAAGATTAAATTATTCATGGAGAGGCGGATATTTAAACATAAAAGTGTTCACGACCACTACTGTTTCATATAGTAAATTGAGAAAATCTGAGATAGTTAGAAACAAATTTAAAAGAATCCATCAGATCATCACTTGAAAGTATTTGGAAAAACGTACTCCTTTATTTATAATATTTCTTTTAAATCGTTGTTTGGTAATTACGGCACGGAAGTAGGGTTTCTGTAAATAAAACTTATTTTATTAGTTATATAATCAGGACGTTTTTGTATGCGATGAACCGTACTTTCAGTGTATGTGAGAAACACAAGCATTAAAAAATTAACAAACAAGCTACAAAATTGAAACTTGAGAATCTGGTGGGTGACCTGTTTTACAAAATGGTTGGAAATTCCTGTTTCACAAAAAACATAGCAAGCACTTTAAAATGTAAAAATTATCATAATGTGTTTATCAAACACTAAATTGACCAAAACACTCAATTTATAATTGCATAATTTCAATCTCGCTATAAGTACTATTTTGATGTTAATTTTTTAATTTCTACGTAGTTCAATGTTTATTAGTTTGATTTAAATAAAAATATTCACACCGTGCACATGTTTACAAAATTTTTAAATTAAATGTAAACTACTTAACGCACGTTCCTTCCAATAGCCATGGAGTATCCATGTTATGCGTAGCGAAGACTATAAAAGAGGTTGATTTGCACCATTATGTTGCACTAGCAGTATACTACCTGAGTCTCTTGTGATACCCCGGCGCGTGATAAGCTCGTTATAAATTAACGTTAATAAAAAATTAAAATTTAAGCATAGGTGACACAATCTTGAAGAGCATTCACAAAAATTGGAATGTCACTGTGCGTTCTAAGTGGGTGTCACGTTTTTTTACCTGAGTTTTATTTCTGAATTGTCAGTTGAAGAAAGGCAATCTTCCCGTCGTGAAACAGGCAAACAGTGGAATTAAAGCTTTCACTGAAAAACATTTTTGTTGTGAGAATGCGATCTATTTCACTGTAGTCACAAACAAAAATGTTTCGCAAATAATTCGTGATATTGCTTTCATGTTCAGTGATGTCAAAGTATTTATTCTGTGTTAATGTCTGTAAAAAATGTGCATGGGACTGAAACATTAAGGAAAATGGCATAATATTCTATTAGTCACTGTTTTTGTGAATTTCACCTGCTATGTTGGATTGGCCATGCCTGCTTCTTAAAAGAATCGTATTTGTTTAAGAAAGATTGAAGAACTTTAGTAAATGTCATTATCACTCTGAAGTTGACTAAGATTGATACGAAATACGTTGTTGGTATTTCTTTTTTCAACAAAATCTGAACAAAACGTGTGCAAGTTTTAAATCTTACAAAACATTTTTCTTGTAGCACATCGTGGAAATTTCTGGTAACGGGTTCCCAAACTTCTGTTTGTAAAAGTACAATACATAGCTGGACAGTACGGAAAGAAATACATAGGGATGTTCTAGGAAGTGGTACACGTATACTTTAGAGGTGAATAGGTGACTTAATTGGCTGAAAACACTTCTTACGAGAAATGTATCTGGTAAGCTCATCCTGACTCTAAGCCAGAATAAAAACAACATTGAAATCATTGACATTCAGTTACTGAAACAATCGGAGAATTTTCTGAAATGTATTATTAAAACAAAATCGAGTTTCGGATGCGCTTACAAACTCTCCGCCCGCTATGAAAATGAGTTCTGTGAGGAGGTCGAGTTTACGGTATTATTTAATTTAGCACCTGGCAAGACGCAATCGCGAGTGTAACCGAAAAACGTATATATTCTTTAAAGTTACGCTTATTTTTGTAAGGTGCTTCTCGACCGCGATGTTTATTATTCCAATCCTTAGCAACCCGTAATCGATAACCTTTTTTTCTATGTATTGGTAAATGTAATATGACAGCCGTTATATGATTAGATAATCGACATGTATAGACAGTGTTTGACAAAACTTATAAGAACGATATTACATAAATTTAATTATAATTGCTTTATAAAAACTCTAATTTATGCGAACAGGCTAATGGGAAATTACTGCGGATGAGATGCTTAGTTACTTCAGAAATGCAAGCTTCCTTGTAAAACGCGGTACACAGAGTACTGCAGTGCCCGTTATTCAAACCTGGGGCTCTGTATTTTGTAAGTAGCATCGTATACTGCCTCCGTCAATGAGGTCCATCGTGTTGGGCAGACGACATCTCTGTATGATGTACGGAGAACTCATTTCTGTGACTACAGCTGGAGTAGTTCGTTGAAATGTACGTCACATATTGCCGCAGAGAAAAGCTGAAGACGCCGGTACCAACTGAATTTAGCGGACTCGGAATCAAATGCTTATCTTTGTGATTTAGGTCGTCTGGCCATGGATAGTTCGCAAAAAATTGTGATTTCTACCTCTCTGATACGTGACAATGGTGCCTTATCGATTACGTCCATCAAGGATCCAAGCAGCATTTTTTTTACTTCGCTGGTATAAGGGATAATGTGCAAGTTGAAAACTATGAAATAAGAAAAATACTACAATTTTCTTATACGCATCATTATTTTTACTCGATTACGGAGAAGCCGAAAAGGGGGGTATGTTTTTCGCGTGTCTAAATGTATTGGTGATGAGAAGTTTCACTCCAGAGCCCACACGGCTGGACCAATTTCAAAAATTAAAATATTGTTTATTCGTCGTGACACTGCGGGTGACAAACGGATGTTGACCTCACGAAATAATTTGCATGGCTCATGATAGCTGTCATATTAGATGACTCAGTTTTTTTTACAAACCCCCAATAACATGGGTAGCACTTGAAAGCTTTTGTCAGAATTAGTTTTCGACGTTTCTTGTAATGTCCTTGACTATTAAAGAAATTTTTCACCTAAATTTAGTTGTTTATAGTGTCAACACATATTATATATTTATGTATAAAACATTATTAAAATTTTATATACTTAATTGCATAAAACAAAATGTATACATACGCATTGTCTTTTTGGACAGAAGGAGTGGGAAAGTTGCTGTGATTACTGGTATTGAGAAAAATGCACTCGGAATGAAGTGGCCACCGTTGATCATGAAACGATCGTTATTTACAGAATGGTGGTTGGTTCTAAGCGTAACGATCGTGATCTGAGCATGCAGAAGGCAATCATGTGTGTTTTTTTTTCTCGACGACTCGCCTGGACGTAACCAGAAAGTCGTACTCAGAGATGATGGTTTTCGAGCTCAAACTTTGGGATACAGTTTTGCAAGTCTTGAGATTACAGGTAATCTCCATGTGCATGAATCATCACAATTCAATCTCTAAATGTATTTTTTATGGGAGTATAAAGCTTTCTCGTAGTTATAAATACTGGTTTTCTTTACACGAACAATGCTGGCAATAGTGCAACAATGTAACCTTAATGCATATATGTCACTACGATAACACTTTGGCAGGAACATTGAATGTAAATTTTAACTATCGTGCTTCGGTATGCTTTCTTTGTACATCATTGGCGCATTGATGTGATGATTTCACAATGTTCTTAGGTAAATGTTCCGAAAAACATCTTATCAGGGGGAAAAGTGAGTTAAGAAATTTAGAGTCCCTTATGTTATGTCATGATATTATGTTAACTTTCAGAACAACTAAACACATAAAAGGCCGTATAATGAAATTGGCGAAACGTTATAACACTGTCAGGCTTCCTTGTAAAAATATGACAGATGCCAGGTATTTGTTTCTAGTGTGTAAGTGTATTTAAATTTAATAATAAAAAAATTACCCTGAAATTAGTTATTTGTAATTTTAAGTATAAGGAAATATAAAATATATCTAGTACTGATATTAAGAGTACACTAAGAACGATTTCAATATTACCACTGTGAAAAATGATTTGAACCGCAAATAACACTGGCATAAACGTTATATACGCAGATTAATACACAACGTCATTGGGCTGACATCAGCCTCACACAATGAAAAATTTGCAATTTCAGAGTGACTCAGAATAGTAACGATCGTATTAGCCTGTTTTTCCAAGAAAAGTATGCTAACAATAAAATAGAAAGTCTAATGCGGAAACATATTTACTAACACATTTCTAAAGAATGACGAAGCTTGCTGTTAATATTTTGTGTGGACTTGTATTTATTTGCAAGAAAGGTTTAAATATGGTTTTGAAATATCGCTGTCCATAAATAGACGGGTAAGAATATTTTATGATTTTTTTAGATTTCGTGCTTTATAATACAGTTTCAAGTAGACACACTTATACGTGGTTATTTTTAACCATTTCCTCCATACGGGTTGATTATTTTTATTTTAAAAACCTTAACATTAGATTATGTATGTAAGTTAAAATCATTAATAATTTTTTTAGGTGCAAATTACTTCTGAAGATTAATCCAATTGGCAGTAAAACTTATTGCAAGAAGCAAATTGTAACAATTTTAATAACCATATCAATAAATGACAAATGGTCTATTTTCTCAACAAAAAAAAAATGCTTATGTGAGTTTTCACGTTTGAAGAACGTTTCCAGTGATTCAACTCAAAATTCGTATTTACATGTATTGTATGTATAAAGTGACTTTAGATAGAGCAATTTACAGTAAAAATCAATGATACATATTTAATTAAAAGCGATATATGCAATATATATTTATTTTACCAAACTTGACATTATTAAATTGTGCATATCTAATTTCACTATTCCTCCTCCTTACCCATTAATTGCCAACCACATTGGTATAGTTGGCTAAGTCAGCCAACGTTGCGAGAGCTTCTGGGTCCGAGTACCAGATAAGGTGTTGATATGTGAGTTTTTTTTTTTAAGTTCGAAAACATTTTTATGCTGATTTCCTAAAAGTACCTCTGCTTAAAGCAAGGTCGTATTCAAGCAGCAACTAAACTAAATTAATATATTTCTCCCAAACACACAAAAGGTTCCTTAGATACACGAAAACGGTCAATAAAACTAAGAACTGTCGGAATATTAGAACATATTTCTTCAGAATACAGGATTCTAGCAACTCCACGTAAAATATTGCCTATTGTTTTAGACAATCTAAATACTTTCGAGACCACACTGGTTAATTGTATAGACAGTTAATAATGTCCACTGCAAGGCGGTTTTCAAGAAAAATTTCCAATTAATTTTATTCAATAAACTTATAATTTTCAAATTCTGTCACAAAAATAATCTATGCAGTTTCGTTATTATTTTATTTTATACAACTTAGCTCATATACGTGCCCGCTCTCTCAACTATACTCCATTCACGGTTACTTCTAACTTTTCTGAAGACCTGCTAAAGTTCTATTTCCAGGATATTCCCCCGCCTCATGCAAACAAAGCTTAACCGTCTCAAAAAATTACACCAAAGGGACAAGATACTCCTTTCGTGCGCAATCAGAGTTATAACATTTTGCATAAGAACAATTTCTTACTGGGTATTACAAACACACCTATTTCCTCACTGTTCTTATTCACATTAATTATAAATGAAAAATTATAATTCATAGGTAAAATATAAAATATACTGAAATATAACCAAAAATGAGATATTTTACTGTTAACAGAAATACACAACGGTCGTAATAAATGACATATTTACGAAAAAACTTAGTAGTTAATAAATGGGGTGATTTTTCATAGGTTTGATTCAAAATTGTGGTGAAACCCCTAATAGACTATAACAATTTACATATAAGGAAGGCACACTTATCCTTTGCTTGTCGGAATTCTTTTTTCCGAAGATTAAGCCGTGGTGGCAACATAATAGGTTCTATGATACTACTGGGTGGTGAATCATCACGTATGCAAAACGCTCGAGGATTTCGTTCTCAGTGACTGATGCCGTCTGCTGAAAGCTGGAATGTCCGCCGTGGACGAGGGATTAGGTAGGTAGGTAGCTTAGCTAGTTGTGTCGGGCTTATAGTCTCGTCGACGTCATTAGAAACAGATCAAGTTGCTCAGGGGAGCAGGAACGTGGAAGGACTCGAACATAGCATCTAGTAGTTGAACCGTCCCATGAAGAACCGATATAAGGAAGCCCGGACCGGGAATCTAAACCGCGTCCTGCAGAATACGAGTCCAGTGTGATACCACTGAGACAACTTTTATTTTTAAGTTGACTACTGATTTCGTTGAACGACACATTTGCCGTTGGACACAGTGTGAGTGTATTTAGCCGTGTGTCGAGCTAAAGCAGTAAACATGTAAACATGTGCGCGACATGCTGAAAATCAGCCGTGTAGGAATCGGGGTGCGAACTCCCGACCCTCCGACTACAAGTCGGTCACTTTGCCCCTGAGTTATGAGGGCAGAGCCAACTAGCTCTGTAGGCGAGGGATCACAGCGCACGTCTAGCTAAGACGCCATTTCACCCCACAACGAAGCTCCTATATCTGGTGCAGATGCGCGTCTTATGCCCGGCTGCACCATTAACTGCCCTGATCCGAAATACTCAGATCTTGGTTCAAAAATGATCTTCAGTTGGATCCGAGTTCCAACGTACAAATGTTGCACCAACGCGACTGGCAGAGTTCCGATCGCAGATCTCATGATCTCAGTTCGGAACTAGAATTGTGATGAAACATTGTTCGTAACTGGCTCTCATTTTCTGACGTCATGATGCAACTGTTTATTTTGAAGTAAGGTGAATATAAATGCGTTTGTATGGACATTTTCTCATAAGACTAGTACATTTTAACAGTGTAATCTAGTTGAAAATACTGCAAAATTTTGTCAGCCGTATATGTTAGGCAAAAAACCAAGCATTTTGTGTTTTATAAGTACTTTGCAACCATGCTTTTCGTTATTTTAGTACCAATACTTTGAAGAAGGCAGTGGGCAGAAAACTAGATGCTACGATATTTTATTTGTTTTAAGAAATGTAGTTGTACGAATTTGGCTGAATAATAATTAAGTTTGTATAATGTTGTTTTATATTTATGAATGAAACATCTTATTTTGTGAGATCTGTCGGTATATTTTCAAACTACATTTTTCGGTCACGTCTGATCTTTCACGAGCGAAAATTTCGACGCGAGACTTTCCGAAGTGGCTCACGTAGAATGCCTGTTCCAGTTTTCCGTTGTATCTTCTCGGAGGGATAAGTGTAAATTTTATTGTCTTTACAAACTATTAATATTTTTTAATTGAAGAAATTCATACAATTTTAAGCCTCTGCTATGTCAAAATTTATATTTTAAACAATAAACGATAGCGAAATCCATATATAAATAATTTAAATATTACGAAGTTTCTTTCAGTGAATAAATATACTTAACAGTGTTTTTGGACAATACTCGGATCTTGGAGCAAGTCTTCAAACCACCATATTCGGCGCTTCGAAATTAAGTTCATATCGATTTCCAGTCATTCTCCGAAGTCGAATGGTGCAACAGTGTTCTGTAGCGATTTTAGATCAAGTTCGGACATGATGTCGGATCGATCCATGAACTACAATGGTGCATCATGGCCCTAGTGATCTGCCGTGAGACGTCACCGGTCTATAGTGACGTGCTATGTTTCGAGTTAAGACGAGCGTGCCAGTAACCGCAATAGTATTTATGACTAATTCAAATCAAAATAAAAAATATACGTAATAACTACTTGAATATCTAATGTAGACTTCAAATGCGAGCAGTACTGCAAACATCGAGCTCTATTAGTCAGACCATTAGCCACTGAGGCTGCTATTCCATAATGGTATTGTGTTCTCTTTTTTCGTCGTTCTGTGTCCTCTCTGTTGGTTTATCTATTAATTTGTCTGATTATTTCTGCGGTTTCTGTTATATTCGTAGTATTTAATTATTTGGCTTTATAATCTGACAAGGAATAGTTTTTCCTGGCTTGTGTTTCATTGTGGTTTTTGTACTATTTTGTTATGGGTGTTTTTAGATTCTATTAATAAGCTGTGTCCACTGATATTGTTTTTGCATTGTTTTGTTCACTTGTGTGGTGTTTTCGTTTTCTACATCGTATGTTGTCATTCCTTTTGGTTTAATTTTGTTGTAAATCCTGTTTTGTTGTTCATGTTGTTCGTCCGTGATTTTGTCGTTTTAATTTTATATACGTATTTATTTTCTACTGACAAGGAAACAGCTTTCCTTAATGAGATGTCTGTGGCGTTGTAAAAGGTTTTTTCGTTTTTTATCTTGCTAGTTCTGTGTGTGTGCGGTTTCTATTTATTCTCATGGTTGACAATGGACACAGTCTAATTATAAAATCATAATCAAATGGCAGCAGTGTTGCAGAGTACTTGAGAATACAGACGTGAAACAGCTTCCTATCCCGCGAACTCGAGGCGCGCACGGCAGCAAAATGGTGACACAGACCAGAGACATCTCGGAACGCCGTTCGTCTTTCAGTACCTGTTAAACTACTTGCCAGTCGGCAGCCCAGCCAATAGGAACCTATCACATCTTGCAGTAGCCAATCAGACACAGGGACCATTCCCAGAGCCTCACGCTGCCAATCGGAATATGGGTATGCCCACATAAGAGGAACCGCCATGCAAATTTCGCCTCTCAGCAAAAAAGGTTTTGAAGTGGCTGTCGGTCTGAAACACCTTCATACTACGGAAAGCTTTGGTAATAACCGCAGCGTAATCATCCTGCAAATGTTAAATTCCTTTTCCATACGGTAAATAGCCGAGATTACTGACGAGTGTTGCTTTATTTATCGATCTGCGATGAACCATTAACGATAAATGTTTTGGCGTCACGGTTGGAGGCTACACAGATGAGACCACTGATGAGCAGGGCAGGCGGTCTCGGCAGCAGAAAACAGCCGAAAATGGTGGTGCTAAACGATAGTTATAACAAAAAACTGGAACACTGGAATTCTGCAGAGGATGCCAATAGAGAATGAATGGAATAGTATTTAATAATATTCACATGAATAAATCGAGCGAGGTAGCGCAGTGGGAAAACACTCGACTCGCACTCGGGATGAATCAGGTTCGATTCCCGGTCCGGCCATTATAATTTTCGTTTTTTAAGGTTTTCCGAAATCCCTGCAGGTGAACGCTGGGATGGTTCCAAAATACAGGCCCTGGCCTATTCCTTACTAACGTATTTTGCTCTTCAGCGGAGTGAAGAGATTTGGGCGGCTCTTAGCATCGAGGTCTTGATAGCCGATGAGGGTGAAGCGCGGTGTGTTGGATCAGCTCCGTAATGGAGGGCTGGGGAAACAGGAGATCCCCGAGAAAACACTCCAGTAGTTAGAACATGGGGGTTTTGCGCTACCTGCCTGCTGGCTGGGGAGTTGGGGAGACACGGTGGCCATATTGGATGACGTTACGTGGAAACCTCCTGCTCTGTCATTCCTCGTCAGCAGCAGCCATCTTGGATTTGATTTTTTTTCTCTAGAATTTTCCTTTTTTCCCTCCTGTTCTATCGTTCCACCTCGGCACTTCACATTCATGCATTCCTCTTCTAATTTCTCCCGCTCTGTCATTCCGATGTTTTTCCTGTTTTTCTATCACTTATTGTTTTCTCATATTCCTCATGGTCTCCTTTATTTTCTCTCTTGTGTTTTTTTTTCTCGCGCTCTCTCATTCCTTCCTGCCTAACATCTATTCTGTCCCTTGTGGGCTTTTCTCATATTCCTTACAGTTTGCTTTATGTTCGCCCTTTCCTCTCTCTGATACATTTAGAGTACTCTTTCTTACATGTTCCCTCATCTCCATCGTCTGCTATGGGCAGCTATCTTTAATTCCCGCACCAGCCACCAGTTGGCAGCTGTAGTCAGCCATTTTTGATTCCAGCACCCAACACAAGAGTGTTTGACGTTCCACAATTCGCGGCTAGGAGCGATGGTATCGGCACAGCAATTATGTGCATGTGTGTTGGTTCATTTGCCGCCAGCAGGGGTGCGCTAGCATCGAGGAAGTGATTTCAGTTGGTGGCTGGCAGGAGTGCTGGGAATTTTTTTCGTTGGTAGGTATTTCGAAATTCAAAAAAGTCCTGTGGGGCGTGAAGTTTCGGTCCGACCACCCTTCGGTCGCCAGTCCGGCATCTAGACCACACGACCACCATTGCATTGGGAGTACTAGGTGATGAAATAACATATATACTCGCATCGGCCTACTCACACTTGACAGAAAATAAACTTGTTATCGCGAAAAAATGTACATTGCATGGTTATGAGAAGAAATAAAGTAAATACTCGCATCAGCCTATGCACATTCCAGACAATGAACTCATCATCATCGCATGAAAGACTGCATGGCTGAATAAATACTATCATGGTCTCAAATGGATGGCGATGTATAATATGTTAAAATATGCGATGTACTGACTGGTATATTGGCTGTGGAGGCAGACGGTGTGGTCTTCATGCCCGGTCCGGAGCAGAGGAGAAGGTTGACCATTTATTGCGGTGCGAACAAAATACTATGATATTTTTAGACAGAGTATGACTGCCCATAATTAAGAGCATTGAAGGCTCGGTACACGAAAACAAAACACTAATGTGATGCATGCATGCTACGCCGGTCATGATCATGCTTGAACGCACTGCTCTTAAGGATGTCGACTATGGAATGATGTACATACCACTACAGTGGTGGTGGGGATAGTAGTAATTGTGTTTGCCTAACAGTAGACAATATAAATACCAGCTCATCGCTGAGGTTTAACCATAGTACTACTCGTGGCCGCCCATGAGCGTGCACACTTGTTCTTTTTCTCTCCCTCGATATAATAATGGATGGGCTTATAATGAAAATGAATGGTAACACACAGTATGTTACTGTCGGACCTGATGATTGGGAAGCAGTACATAAAATCGAATATTTGGTGCATGGATACATCCTATGGCATGTTAATGACACGTATGCCGAATGCAGAGTTCCAGATTCGTTTACTTTCATACTAAATTCAACTGATCTCAGAGATGGACATGAAACAGCTTAACGAGACTACTGTGCACATAGCATAGGATGGTATCAAGCAAATCACTAAATGCCAAACATTGCCCGTGCTGAAATTCTAATAATGTGTGTGTACATATGAAGACACACCAACTCACCTCAGTAGAATTCTAATTCGCCACATATAAATGTCAAACAAGTACAACCCATTCAATCTGCTGGACGTGACCAAGTACTGTAATGTTACGACTGGGCACTGCCACGTTGACTTAAATTTTTTTGAATAGCTTGAGCAAGTGGAAAGTTGCAACCACCTCGAGCACTGGGTGTACTATAACATCAAGAATGGAAGAAGGATGTATGAACTTATACCCGACACCATGCAGCTTTTTTGCATGTCGTGTGTATTACCTGAGGTTGGACACGGAGCTACCGTGCACCATCAATGATATAGTCGTTTTTGCAAACAAAGAGAATATATATGCTAGGCATGGTTTACAAAGTCAATTGCATATGAAATTTGCCATCCCAAAAATATGTAATTAACCATTGGACAGAGACCTGTATACAGTGAAACGTCACATGACCATCATGAAGCATGGATCAGTTATGTGGATGACAATGTGTTCTCTGCTAATGTGCAAAGTTTTCTTGGCTACACTAATTTGAGCATGCAATCAAAAACATATCAGAAGTAGTGTGCATTACATCTCGCTTGCAGTCATTGGCGACGCAGCCTTCAGTAGACAACTACAGCCACCATGAACAATATGTTCGACAAATGCGACTGTGTACAGTTTCAACCGAAAAATGTGAAATTGAACTACTGAAACTTTTTCAGTTATAGGCAAGTGGTATCTAAACGAGAGTTTGGAAATGATAAAGTGCATGTATGTGATGGCGAAGAACATATGTGGTGATGTCATGACATTTAGGATAATTTCCACAGCGAATTTATGCCATGGTACAAGTACGATAGATATGACATTGCTAATCTACACCCAAAGAGCCAGCTACCTGCAGGCGGACACATTCTGGCAGTGCAGGCAGAATTTGAAGATATTACCGAACTGCATCATGAGAACAAGAAAGCGAACTTTGTCCTGCCCAACATAGACGATAGGGCAATCTGCCAGTGGACCGAAGAGTGTACAGGACACATTCATACCACTACAACGGAAGACTGTGGAAGGAAATGAATCCTACCCTGCATGGCCAAGGTCTGCTGTGTATATAATTAAATAGATTAATGAACTTTTGTGTGTGCTGCCAGTAAATCATGTAGGCCTTGAGTACGGACACGACCATTGTGACCATCGAGGGAGAACTAAAATGTTGGTGCACTTGTAAATGTATGGAGGCCATCTCTACTCTTGTTGAATGCATGCTAGCACTGTTTGTTTGTTTATTTAATAACTGCGACATCACACCCCCACCACACTCATGGGAAAGAGCTATATAAGACTCATGTATCAAGCTCATCAGCATCAGTGGTCTAATGATGATGAGCATGTCATTCCACCCAGAAGGTGTCTACACCAGTTTGATGCCAGGACACAGCAGTGTAACCCACAGTGTCCGGGATGGGGCAGAGCAGAGTACTTACAACGAATATTGCGATAATGTTGTTCATTGGCTGCTGGCCAACAACCCAACTGCCTTTGAACATGGCCAACAGATGAATACATGCACCATATATGTTATGTGTAGCACCTTCAACATGCGTAAAGGTATACCGCTGCCTAGCTGCGAGGACACGGTGTTGGCATGTGCATGCCTACACGACCCCATATTGTTGTACATGGCCAACTACCAACCAACAGCAAAACCTGATCCAGTTAGCGTCGAAGACGAGGTCCCATAGCCAGCAGCAGCAGCATTGGCAGCGCCCTCTGTCTACGACATTGACGATGAGGCTATCCAGCTGCTGGCCGTCGTCTCCATGGTCGTGACATCATCGTCATCAATGCCAGGGCATAAGAAGACCGCGAAGACGATAGCCCTTGACATCGCCATGATGGTTGGGATGCTGCCAGTTCAGTGGAGATGGCCTAGAGTTACCCGCAGATGGCGATGGGACACAGAGATGACCACACCTATGCAATGCCCACAACTGTGCCAAATGATGTCAACGCCAATACAATATGTCCGACATGTGGTCTGATACTGCCCAGACAGCAGCCACTGCCTGCCAGACAATGCATCGATGCCCTTTAACAAGGAGAAGAAGTATCTGTGACATGTGATGTTTAGTTTTATCGAGGCACTGTAGAAAGTCTTCTTCAAATATATATGTGTAATCAAGCACACACATGTTCCATTAGGTTTTCAAAAAAAGATGTAATGTGTAGGTTGTCAATTTCCGTATAAGTAGATAATTAGTGTTAGAGAGAGAGAGCGAGAGAGACAGAGAGATACATTTGTAAATATCGTAGGTGAATGTAATATTTAAATTTCAAGTATATGTGTAATATCACACATGTTTCATTAGGTTTGAAATAACAATATAAAATCTTGGTTGACATTTCGGTATAAGTAGATATGTAGTGAGAGAGAGCAAGACGTTTGTACATCAGTCAATCGCGACAACCACAAGGTCCATTACCACGATAATTTTACTGGCGACTTTATCAGGGGAGCATGTAATAATTGTAACAAGCAATGCTGCCACCCCAACTTGATGTATGGTGTGAATTTTATTATTAATCAGCTTTACTACGATACCCAGGACATATTTATTACCCCGCACACAGAGGAAAACTTATCACCTTAAGCAAAAGTTTGTGTGACAAATTCACCATTTAATTTATAGATACATTTAGTATAATGTTTTCAGCCTCGCAACGTTTGCACAGAACCTGCCATCGAGCGAATTCAAGACAACGACGACCTTCTTCAAACCCTGGCAGCCCGAGTTGATAACTCAGAAAGGACTGTTCCCCTACGACTATGTCGAGTTGTGGGGGAAGCTCGCAGAGCCATAGCTGCTAGGCATTGAAGTTTTTCACAACCACCTCACTGGATGTAACAATACAGCTTAGATTACCTGCGTGCGCAGAAGGCCTGGCCAACATTTGGGTGCTGTATGCTGCCAGTATACTCAGAGATGTACCTAACGACTGATGTGGTGTCGCAATACGACATATTCGAAAACTTCTGGGGGCTATGTCTGACGACATACAGACAGGATTGTGTTCGGTATATGAGTGCCCCTGGATTCTCATTCGATGCAATGTTGAAGAAGACGAAGGTGGAACTCGAGTTTCTCAGCGATTACGACATACATCTATTTATCGAGGCTGGTATACAGGGAGGGGTGGCCTAGTGCATAGAGGCATTGCATGGCAAACAATAAGGATGTTTCTACCAAGTATGGTGCCAGCAACCTGTCCACCTACCTCCAGTGTGTAAATGCAAATAATTTGTATAATGGGTAATGTCTCTACCGCTACCATACAGTGATTTCAGATGGACCAGCATAGATATCGACAGCATGGCCATGTTAGATGCTGGAGATGTGGGTTAAATACTGGAGGTAGATGTGGAATATCCAGTCGAGCTCCATATGAACCATAAAGATTTTCCATTCCTGCTGGTGAATGGGTGCCCCCAGGTCCAAACAAACCAAGCTCATGACCACCCTTGAGGAGAAGAATATTTATATTGTACACTACATTAATCTCAAGCAGGCATTGGGTCATGGGTTGCGGCTGAAGGATATACACTGGGTACTGCAATTCAACCAGAAGGTGTGGCTGAAACCTTATATTGAGCTGAATACTGAGAAATGCCAGGCAGCCACGAACACTTTCGAGAAGGACTTTTACAAGCTGATGAAAAATGCTACGTATGGTAAGCTCATGAAGAATAAGCATAAATGACAGCACATGGAACTTGTATTCACCGAACTGCATGCGAAGAAACTTATCGCAAAACCATCTTTAAATTGCAGAACTATATACGACAAATATATATCGCTGGTTAAATTGTACCATGACAGTATTGTATGTGGTAAGCCCATCTATGCTGGCTTCGCTGTACTTGACCTGTCAAAGATTCTTATGAATAGCTTCCACTGCGATGTTATGCGGGCACGGTATGTCAGTAACGTGAGCCTGATATATACAGACACCGATTCATTCGTGATGGAAATCGGCTGTCGCGACTTCTACAGAGACCTTCAATCAGACCTGGCACTTATGGACGTGCTCCACACTAGTGCCTACCCTCCCACTTATTCCTGATCCTCGCATGCCAGTGCAAGGGGGATTGATGTAGTTTGTCGGGCTGAGGGTGAAGCTATATGCCTATACCTGCAATGATAAGGCAGTGAAGGGAGCCAAAGGTATACAGAGGAGTGTTGTGGAAAATACCATCATCTTAGACTATTATAAATTAATATTTTTGAACCAGCAAGTAATGAGAGTACAGGTCAAGAGCATTTGTTCGCACCATCATGCTGTATATATACTCAATGCACTAAAAAACTTGCTCTTTCGTGGATGAACGACAAACATAAAATATGTGATGATGGGATACATACAGCCCCTTATGGCTATCATGGTTGATGATGTTCGGTACACACCTCTGGGACAGACATATATCATCATATATGTGTCTGTCTGGGATAGTGAATGGGGTCGGAATGCATAATGGGAGGGAGTTCCTCACCCCAGGATTGTTGAAGCTGAAGCACTTAAATTCTCTCACCCACAACGAATTATATGTGTGCTATAATTTGTTCATTTTATGGGTTTTTTGTTTTTTTTTTCTCAAGCAGCATACTATAGCATATGCAAGAGGCATATTCATATTGCTAGGTATGCTAATGTTGATGATGGATGATGGCACGCTGTAGTTTGTGCAAGAGGTATCCTTATCTTTTTGGGTGTGTTATCATTGTGTTCCGCTTTGTGTATATACTATTTCTGCAATCACCCATGCATGTAGTAGTACACTGTCCCAGATATATTTCTTTTTCTCCACCAGCATGTTGTAGCACATGCTAGAGCCATATTCATATTGCCAGAAATGTTGCTGTTGGTGGATGGTGGCCCTGTTGAATGGTGGCATGCTGTAGCCCATGTAAGAGGTATCCTTATCTTGTCAGGCATGTTACTAATATGTCATGATATGAGTACTATTACACATTCCACGAACACTCATGCACATACTTCTGCACTGGATTTTGCATCTATGTTGAGTCTCTGACGTGGGGCTTACAGCTTATTTCTGGGGGACCCAATGCATATTCTAGCGGGGGTTGTGAATGTGAAATGGTATTCGTATCACAATAGCACTGTACTAGCTGCTAGTTATCGCTTCTTCCTTGCATTCATTCTTTTTTTGCAGCACTTTCCACCCTTTTCTCTTCATCCACCTCTACCGTACTCTTCTTCTGTTGCTGTCATCTGTCTGTGCATTCATTTGTCTGCTTTGATTTTTTTTAGAATGGTTGTTTTTCCTGTTTGCAGTATTGTAAGCTGCCTGTGCACTATTCTTGCAATGCAACTGATGGTTTTTTATATGTTTATATGTACACGACTTGTTTACATACAAGAAAACCACTTCGGTGTTCTTTTTGCAGGCACAGTGTACTGCCCCTGTCCCAAACCCCAGGAGCCATCTGCATGGTTATGCAATGCGAATGGTGAAGTGCGAGGGCGATGCTACGAACTTCGTCCTCCACGCGAGAGTGGCGAGAGAGCGACAACGCAGCTGACGAGGCCATGTAAGTGTAAGTGATGTTTTATCCTACTGCTAGTTGTTACAAAACATTAAGAAAGAAACATTTTCCACATGCGAGTGCCTCCTACGTCCCATACCGTAACCGAGATTTGACAAGCTGAAGGTACAGCAGTGCTGTCGTGCTCTCGAATTTCCCAGACAAATTGTAAACAGAGCCATGTGCGCGTGATCTAGCGACACATGTATGTTGCTGTGCAATTGGCTCTGTATGAATGCATATAACTTTTATGTTGAGTTGCGACCTGTCCTAATTGTTTCGTGTATATACAATTGTTTTTTTATGTTTTATAGAACGACTGTATTTTTTCATGATATTAATTTATATACACCTTTTACACATATAAGGAGTGTGTTTACATGCGCGCATGCAGTGCCTGCAGTCTTTTGTGCGATTGTGATGAGTTTATTGTCTGGAGAATACGTAGACCGATGAAAGTATTAAATTTATTTCTTCTCAAAACCATTCAATATCGAGTTTTTTCGCGATAAAAAATTTATTGTCTGTCGAGTGTGTGTGTGTACGCCGATGCGAGTACATACATTATTTAATCTCCTAACACTGCTAATGCAATGGTGCTCATGTGATCTAGACACCGGACTGGCGACGGAAGGTTGGTCGGATAGAAACCGCTTACCCCCTACATTTTTTCAGTTCCATAACACCTAAAAACCTAAAAAAATTCCCAGTGCTCCTGCCAGCTACCAATTGAACTCACCTCCTCGATGCTAGCATGCCCCTGCTGGCAACGAGTGAACCAACCGACATGCACAAAATGGCTGCGCCGATAGCAGCAATCCTAGCCATGAACTGTAGCACTTCAAACACTCTGGTGGCAGTGCGAGAATCAAACATGGTCGCTGTAGGCAGCCATATTTTAAATTCAGGATGGTTGCCTACAGCATATTATGGTTATGAGAGAACATCCAAGTAGGACGACATGAAATGCATGAGGGAGAATAAACGACGAAAATAAAGGTGACCAGGAGGAATATGAGAAAACCCCTCAAGGGATAGAACGATGTGAGACAGGAAGGAATGACAAAGCGAGAGAAAAAATTACATCGGAATGACCAAGCGGGGGATATAGGAAGAGTATTGCAAGAGGGTGAAGTGCCAAGGTGGAATGCTAGAGCAGGAGGGAAAAAGGGAAATTCCAGAGGAAAAAAGGGAAATCCAAGATGGCCACTGCTGACGAGGAATGACGGAGCAGGATGTTGCCTCGTGATGTCATCCAATATGGCCGCCATGGCTTCCCGGCTCCCCAGCCAGCAGCCAGATGGCATTGAACACCCACTTTCTAACTACTCCTGTTGATGCAGCGGCATCGTCCGGCACGATTTCCACTTGCGGAAATCCGAGAGTGACCCAGCCAGGTATCGAATACGGTTCGCCTATGTAGGAGTTGTCCTGTTAAGGGACACTTAAGAACCACCAAGTAAAATATAAACGAAATAAACGTCCGTAGTGTAACTTTTACAAATTGATGCAATTTTCATCTAAAATCACATCCATTGTAAATGACATGACAACAAACTTGTTGGGCATACCGGGCGCCAATAATTTTATTGTCTCTCCCACAACATGTATATCTGTAATCTATTTGAGATAATAATAAAAAAACCTATATGAATATGTGTCACAGAAAAATGTCAGTTTTATTTTTATAACTATCGTCAAAATGAATTAATTTTCCTTAATATCTTTATTATTTAACTCTTTATAAGACACATATATTAAACAAAGATTAAAATACTAAATTAGAACTGTTTTATTAGTTCTGAAGGCAGTCCTGTATAAAGCTGTTTTCATGGATACAGTGATATCTCCCTTGCCACGGATAGTAATTACATAAACACACTCAACTGACTGTAAACCTGCCCAGTAGGTATGTCAACAGATAATATTTTGCCATAGAAATAACGGCAAACACGACTACTTTCAGAAATTTCAGAAAAGTTCTTTAGTTCGAGGGACAGGCACTAATGCTGGCACACTGCTGACGAATGTGCCGCCGCTGAGACCAGTGGCTAACTGTCGGCTGTCCTGATTGGTTGCACGCTATGGCCTGGCCAGTAATAGAAAAGGCGATCGCAGCGACAAGCGACCTGTGCTGTTCTGCTGCATCATGCAGGCCCTTGTCCGTCTGTGTGCTGACCTGCGGCCGGCGGCCGGGGTCACGGCAGCCGCGCGCCAATCGATGGTCGAACCAGAGGCGAGCTGCTCCGATAACGGTTCTCCCTTGCCCAAGATAGCGCCGCATGCGTATGATTACCTGTCATCCAGGTCACCGGCGACCTGATCCGACCCGGCGCAGCCTGCCTCGCGCCTATCGCACTCCGCCCCCTATCACCCGCTGGCATAACACCGCCGTTCCGCTGTCGGACCTCGTTACCGCGTCACTCGCCACTCCCGGCTGTGTAGCCTACTCACGGTCAAGTGAACACTTTCTGAAGCCCTTCCTGCAGGCACAATCACCAAAAAATTATACTTCATTGTGTCCTCAGACGTTATATTTCAAGAACTATAACATGTATACACTGTGTTTATTACTCACATGGAGATTTTTAAACTAACAATTGGCGAGAGGATAAAAATGAGGTGATATTAAACTTTTGAGCACGGCCTTAAAAAGTGCTCACTTCACCATGAACAGCGTACGCGCAAATTTCCCTTCACGTACGGAAAACGACATTGATATTTAGATGTGTACGGAAAGTTTATGGGCGTACAAACCGTACACTGCGCTGTTCATGGTTAATTGAGAAGTTTTGAAATCGAAATTTGAAAAATATCACTGCTTCTACTTCAATATATTTCTACGGGCACACTTTCTGCGGTGCGCCCAGTAAAGTAAGTAACGACGGAGGGAAAGTAGTTCCATGTTTGAACGTTGAATTAAAAGTGCTAGGTAGACATTTGTGAATACTGAAATTATTTTTACTGATTTATATATTTTTAAACTCATAAGAATGAGCAAATTTGTAAAGCATTAACTTTTTAAAAATTATTTCACAGTTTCACCTGAGAGACGATAAACAAAGTGAACAGGCCCATGGCAATGTTGATTGTACATTTATATGGTGTAAGGTTACACAATACGCAAAAAAGTAGATCTTAAGCAGGGCTTTCAAAAGTGCTCAGTTCACTTTCAACATCCTATAGATAACTTCGCTTGCGCTGCTTATTATAGTATTTCGTACTTACAGCAGCTTCCTTACCTTGAGTAATATATACTGTAATTGTGCTACCTGTGAACAGCGCAGGAATTGCTTTGGGAAGGTTAATTGAAACGATACTAGAACCGCGTATATTTATTATAAGTTTCTGCCCGTTTTGAAATAGTAAAAGTCGATTGGAAATAATTTACTTTGAGTACCACGTACGTAATAGAAAAAAAATTCCTGTTTGCTCTGGAACTTGAAAAAATAACGTGTTTAAAATTTTGTATTTTTTATTATGGAGTTTGCGGAAAGCATAGCTAATAAACTATTAATAATTAAAAAATGTATTTCAAATAAGAAATCTTAATAAAAACACAGTGTTAAAATGATAAAGTATACTGATCACATTTTCTATCTATTAGCATGGATGAAAATTGTAGAGTATATTAAGATTTGAAAATTTTTTTATATCTGATTTTAGCACCTTGTAATGGGCAAGGGAAATTATTTGATCGATACAAAAAATTTGCATGTTGAATCCTGACTTTTAAATAAACTTGTTGGCAAGCCTTTGAAATTGTAAATGGAGCTATAGCTACAGTTGGGAACAGCTGAGTATCATTTAGAGAGATTTTAAGTCTCTAATATAGTACAAACGAAATGGCGCTGCTTCAAAGGCCGATTGCCAATGAAGCTAACATGGGCTCGTAATGTTAACTATGTGTAATATTTTTAGCCTACTTTCCGAAGGAAAGAAAGGCTTATGAGATCTCTTTCTTGTCTGTGTGTGCGTCTGTGTGTGTGTGTGTGCGTCTCCTCTTTTCGATTTTTGAACGCCTGAACCGAATTTCACTAAATTTGGATCACATATAATACTTATTAAGGAAACCTAACTTTTATAGTGTTCGACCACGTAAGAAACGTACTTTAAAAATGGCGGTCATAAAAATTTTTTAGGTTGATGTCATCTCGGGAACTATTCGACCTATTAAAACCAAATTTTGTATGCTGGCAGACCATTGTGTATGCATTAAGTTATGAAATGGATATTGATGTAGGGAGGCCATTTTTAAGATAACACGAATTGAAAAAATTAATATTTCATATTATATCTGTAAAACTATTAAACCAATTCTCACCCATTTTGGCATCTAAGTAATTCTATGGTAGGTCATGTAAACGTTAGTGATTGAACTTGATTAGGTACTTATTTTCATAATGATGGCAATACAAATGTTTAAAGTTTATTTAATATATCTGTCATACCATTAAACTAATTTCTAACAAATTTTGTCCCTCAAAGTATCTATTACAAGCATTATATATACCAAAAAATAACCACATTTGCCCGCAATTTTGTAAGATAGTGCCATGCGAATAAATAAAGCCATTATGTCATAACTCAGTAAATAATTAACCGATTCCTACAAAATTTGGTAAACACGTAGTACTGATGCATATGATGTTAAGTGATATGTTTTAAGCATGTCAAACCCTTATTTTCTAAATGGTGAACATACAGCTATTTTAGCATATATTGCTTTATCGTCGAATCCATGTAATCAATTTCAACTAAACTTTGTATACTGATATTATATATTACAGCTATCAACTGTATGTACAGAGAAAACATTTTGTTTCCCATTTTGAAAGATAGCACCATGCGAGTAAATAAAGTTTTTTGCCATATCTCGGGAAACAATTGACAAATATCTTCCAAATTTGGCAAACAAATAGTACTGTAGTAGATGGTGTAAACTAGCATGTTTTATGGAGGTCAAGCACTAATTTTCAAAATGGTGACTTAAAAAATATTTTAGCTGAGTACATTTTATTAACGAAACAAATTCCGATATAACTTTGTATGCTGGCAGTTACAATTAGAATCATAAAATCGGTCTATGCAGAGCCTCATTTTTATGACATTTTGTAAGATAGCCCTACCAATAAAATATATAGATTACATCTCGTATCTCGGGAAACAATCAGTCGATTCTTAAAAAATTTTGCGAAGATGTTGTCCTGTGGTTTGCCAATTTAATAAATTTATTTTTTAAATAAGGACACACCTATTTTCAGAATGGCGGCTATAAAATCATATAAGTTTTGTAGTTTTGTAGGTGATATTTAAGAAAACATGAAATAAATTTTAACTTAACCCTGTATATTGGTAATATACAACCATCGAAATTGCTATTACACTTCTCTTCTGTCCTCCATTTATGAATATTGCCACATGAAAATTATGGAGGTTTTATGGTATGACTCGAGGACCAATCAACCGATTCCCACTAAATGTTACACTGGAATATTTCAAAAAAATGTTACCAAATTGTGCGCACCATAAATTCTACAGAAGGCCATGTAAACTTTCACGATTTAAATTGGTCAGACATCGATGTTCAAATAAATGGCGTCATAAATAATTTAGGTAAGTTTTACATATACTAAACAAATTTACCAAATTCAACAAAACTTTGTATGTAGGTAGTGTACATTAGATGCATTGTATGTAGAGTCTCCTTTGTTCGGCAACTTTGTATGATAACATCAAATAAAAAAATTAAGGTTTTTATCTCATAAATCAGGGCTCAAAACACTGATTTCCATAAAATTGTTCACACAAGTAGTGCTACGGTAAATCATTTAAACTTAGATGTTTTGTGTGTCTCAGTCACGTATTTTTAACATTAATGCCCTTTAAATATTTTAGGTAAGTAAACTCTATAATTCGAAACATTAGACTGATTAAATCCGAAGTCGATGTACTAAATCCGACCCGTCATACAGTGGATTGCATGATAGCTTATTGTACGAGGTTTCCTGGGTTCAAATCCCGTGTAAGACATGTGTGAATTTCTAATTGTCTCACTACTCTTGCATAAGTTTCTGATTTAATTTATAAAGTTATTGCTTTCAAGGAGAAGTCAAGTCCTTCCTACTAATTTAGCTTAAAGAAATTATTTAAAAATTAATTGCACCCAAAAGTCGCGGAAAGTAGGTTTATTTGTTATATCAGTAACTTCTTGTATTATATAAAATCGTTGTGGCGTTCACGTTAGAGTTGAGAAAGTCTCGGGTATTGGAAGTTGTATTTCAGTGTTACCAAATATTCTGAATCAGGGAACTGAAGAATGCTAATGTATATCTAAAAATAATTATTCATACGAGCATTACATCTATGTGCCAATTATAACCTAATCTCCTACCATTCTTTCAACTTTTGAATTTGTTTATCTTTCAAATGCACACAAATTACGTATGTTGCAATAGTTCTATGCTACAGTGTACGGTATAGTCACAAGTTTGTAGCAGTATGGATGAATGCAAAAAATAAAATAGTCATATGAATCTGATTGACTTTCGCTACGTTATATTTATGTTATGTTGAAAATGGGTCAACTACTTGCATACAAAGATTAGGCTAGCATTACGTCGCTCTTAATTCAATGTGATTACACCGATCACCATATATATATGAAAATAACGACAACGCAAAATTAATGTTGACTTCAATTTGAATTGGCCATATAGCTAGGAGCGCGCAGCTGTAGATTGAAAAAAACGTTTTTATACTGTCATAATGCATCACTCATAAAGAGAACAGCTGATAGTTTGCAGGAAAGGAATGAAAGGTAATTAAAAATACTGCAAGATAATTGAGCATAAAGAATCTTATTTAATATTGCATATTACTCCAGCGAGTGGTGTCGAGTTGGTAATAATTTAATCCTTTATTGACTTAGGGGTTGCCTCTTTCAGAAAACTCAAAGTAATCTAGTTTTCTTTGTTTATAATTCATTAAAAGGCGTCATTGTAGTTTGAGTTGATGTATTTTTGTCGAGGTGTTTCATACGCTATACATTTTTTACATTTATTTGAGGCACAAAAGTTATGAAATATTAAAAGCGTTTAAGTAAAAAACTTGTCGAGAGAAAGTTATTTATCACAGTAGTTATCAAGATTGCTGGTTGGCGACCGTTGTAAACTTGTGATAAACACCGATAAAACCTGCCCACCACGGCCTCTTTATTTAGCACCATGACATGTTGGATCATATGCGTTATGCTACAAAATGACGCAGTCACTGGCGGAAGTGTAGAGGTAAGTTGACGACGGAAGGACTGCACGTTACTTTAGTTCCTCGCCCATAGACGCGACAGGCGCCGGTAGTGTAGTGGTCAGACAACTCGCCTCCCACATAGACGAACCGGTTTCGATTCCGGGCCGGGTCTCTCCCGGATTTAATTTCGCATGTGGGTATCGTGCTGGACGATGCCACTGGTCGGCGAGTTTCCTCGGGGATTTCCTGTTTCCCCCGCCCTTGCATTCCGGCGCTGCTCCATCTCACTTCACCATCATCGGTTGTCAAGGCTTCGATGGTAAGAGCCGCACAAATCTCTCTACTCCGCTCGTCTTCAGATACGCCTGAGTGGGTCGCCATAAGTGCTCAAGCGTTTTTAGGCCTCAGACGCGCATGTTACGTCCTGCGATCCTCTTCTATCAAATTGTACTGTATTCTATGCGAAAAAAACTATCACAGCGTAACGGTGTTTACGAGGCGAAATTGTATTCTGTAAGTCAAAATGACGCGACGACGGTCTTTCGAATGCTTCGTACCTATCTTTATATTATAAAGATAGGCCAACGAAGTAACTTTACGAAAGACAGTGGAAAGAAAATGGCCGATGTATTTACGACACTTCAAACAAACACTCTACAGAGAAGAAGAAAATACGCATTAAAAACTCCGAAGTGAAAAAATATTAGATTATTTTATAATCTCGCACAAATATAAGGTGTCTGTAATATACAGAATTATTCACAGCACCCGTATCACCCCTTTTTCTCGGGAAAAACACGACGCCGGGGGGTCGCGACAAAATCTAGATGACTGTACCCTATATGAAGCATCGATTGGTAGTAATCCCATTCCCCCGTACATACAGACGGTAGAGTATGGGGGGGGGGGTGATATTTTAAATTGCAATTGGGAGTGTGGGTCGTATAGAGTGTAGTTGGATAGATCGTCTTGAAGGAAACAACATTTACTAAGAAAATTTTTTTCGACGTTCATAGTTTACGCACAATAAAATTAATGCTCTTAGCATATGGTTTGTGACGTGCGAAGTTTAAGCACAAAGAAAATGTATCGCAATCATTGGTTTCTTACTACAATCAAAAATAAATCAAAGGGACAGTTGTTTCCCTGGCGTGCGTACCTTGTTTACGTACAATCAAAAGGACGTCGGGTGTACTGTAAATACTAGTATGGTGTGAGAGACCTACCGTGAAATGGGAACTGGGAACACTCATTCGCACACAGCACTCTTCATAAGTGTTCTAAATGTTGACCACCCTGTATGAGATAGGACTGTGCCCTCCGACTTACATTCACGGACGCTCGGCAGACCTCAGAGCTGATGAGAGATCCACACGTTGCTCTGATTCTGTCTTTCATGAAATGTGAAACGAATGACTGCCTGAGTGAACGAATAATCGATTGTCAGTTAACTTGCATGAAAATCCGGCATTTCCTCTAAGTTGTAGATGGGTTATCTGCTTGCTGCTTAGTGCTGCCTTACTATCCGAGTTTGTTTGGAAACATTCTAATAACACCAGTTAAGTGTATCAAATTATGATTGGTTGTGTGTAAACTATGCACATGAGATACACAATGTGCGCCATTACGTTAATGCCGATTGGAGTGTGAGACTTGGTTTGATACTAGCAGTGACCTGTGTGCCATACTGCATGGACTCATGCATTACTTACTAAACTGTTTCAGAGAAAAAGCGGAGAGCAATGCAGCACTACGCAGGAAGCAGATAAGCCATCTACCACTTACAGGAACTGCAGGCTTTGCATGCAAGTTAACTGACAATCGAAATGTCGTTCATTCAGACAGTCATTTGTTTTACATTGCAACCATAAATCGTGTGTGTTCTTTCAGTGTCAGATATTGTCTATCTGTGGCGTTACTTTCTGAATGGAATGCCGTTACAAACGAAGACGCATTTGACATGCTGATGATACTAGAGAATGTCGTCGGAACTGCATAGCTGCTGCTCGTTTGTACGCAGAAAGATACCAACAGTGCGTCCATCACTCGTACAATGTCTTCCAGAATCTTGCATGTCGCGTGTGCACAACCGGGCTAGTGCAACCGACACGCAACAAACGTTGTCGCATCATACGATCTGTATGAGACGAGAGGGCTGTTGATGTACTTGTTGCCATGGTAGTTAATCGTCACGTTTATACACGGATGATTGCCCGTGACTCAGGATTGTCTCAAAGTACAGGATGGAGAATCCTCGCTGATAATCGTTTACAACCGTACCATGTACAGCTGCACCAAGAACATGGGAATAAGGACTCTCTTACAAGCATTGATTTCTGCAACTGGTACTTGAGCAAGGACCGTGCTTACCATCGCAGAATTTTGTAAACTGATGATGCCACATTCAAGGGTAATGGTGACGTTAAATTACATAATGCCCATTACTGGTCTGTAGTCAACCCACATTGGCTCTGTCAAGTGTATAACCAGCATGTGTGGAACCTTAATACATGGCGTCACCTTCTCGGACATTGTGTCATAGAACCAATTTTTTTAAAGGCAATTGAATGGTGTAGTGTATGCAGCCTTCCTAGAGTATTATTTTGTATCAGCTGATTGAAGATGTCCCTCTCGCTCTGAGATTAACCATGTGGTTTCAACAGAGTGGCTGCCCTGCTCACGTTACATGCATAGCTCGGCTAGTTGCTGACATGTTATTCCCCAGACGGTGAATTGGACGAATGAGTCCTGTAGCTTGACCATCACGTTCTCCAGCCTTGTACACAAATTACTTATTTTTGAGATGGAGAATTAAAGACATCGTCTTAATCGTGGGTCCAACAACGAGGGAAGACATGAAAGACAGAATCAGAGAAGCATGTCGATCTCTCAGCTGTGCTGAGGTCCACCGAGCAACCGCGAACGTAAGAAGGAGAGAAAAATCGTGTCTGATGCAGGGTGGTCGACATTTCAAACACTTATGAAGAGTGATGTGTACGAATGAGTGTTCCCAGCTCCCATTTCACAGTAGTTCTCTCACACCATACCGGTATTTAGAGTACACCCGACGTCATTTTGTTTGTACGTAAACTAGGAATGCACGCCAAAAAAACAACACGTTTCATTGATTTTCTTTTGAATGTAGCAAGAGTACAAATATATTTCGTTCTTTTTCATTGTGCGTAAACTACGCAGGTCACAAACGACATGCTTCCATGATTTGTTAATTGTGCGTAAACTATGCACGTCAGAAAAAAAACTGTTGTAGTAAATATTGTTACCTTTAAACGATCTATCCCACGATACCATAACGTCCCCTGTTTCGAATTGCAATTTCAAAACTAACCCACCATACGACTATCTCCGGTATGCTCGGGGGAATGGAATTACTACCAATCGATGATTCATATAGGTAATAGTTACATACATTATTTTGCGAACTCCCGGTGTCGTGTTGCTTCCTTGGAAAAGGGGCGATACGGGTGCTGTAAATAATCCAATATATACATTTTTTTTTTTCACTAGTGATATCTTTTAACGCTTCTCTCTAACTTCACTACTATACAGACGACGAACTCGGCCATGGGTTTTGTGCTGCTGTCTCGTGATGCTCAAAATTAACCAGAACCATCTGAAAACTTGTACCATTGAGAGAAGTAAATTTATTTTTAAAATGTTATTCGCAAATGTGTCTAAAAACGAATACAAATTATATAATTGAAATTTTTTCTTTTATCAGAATATGTGACAACACCCCCTGTAATAAAAAAATAAAAAAATATAGACTGTAATTCATAAAGCAGGTTTGTTAATTCAAAACAGAGTTTGGAGCGTTGCGGAAATTATGAGTTATCACAAAGACGGCCATAAAGAGATGCCCTACAGAAAACCTTATCAAGACAATTACTGTAACTGTCGTTCTAGTTGTCGTTTTGCATTGCGTAGCTTTAAGAAAGCTAAAAAAAAAAAGGCCCATGGCAAACGGTGGTCTTCTCCTAGGCCCATATCATGTACACTCTCGTTTTTTAGCACTTGAAAATTCCCTGCCTAGAATCGTCCATGTAATATACAACATGCAAACTGAATAAACATGAATGAAAGTTACAATATCACTTTTCGATAAACATATTGAAGTAAACATGTATAATTTATTTAGTAAAAATTGCCTCTGATGGAGTGGTTTTCAATCGGAGACATTACGCTGCCGTTATCACGTAAGGGCACTGGTGTAACGTCATAATTTGAAAACGGCCCCGGCACAAGGCATACTGTAAGATGTAAGGATGTTATTCATAACGCTTACATTTATGGGATCGTTGCATCTTATATACGCTTTATCTGAATTCCGGTGCGCTGTAATGCAAGGCACTACGGTACGACTATCCATCTTTAAATTACGGAACAATATCTCCACTTCTCACGTTGCATATAGTTCAGCGAGAACCATAAAATCAATACCGCTCAATATCGTTTCGCTGATAACTTGCGATAGCAGCGTGATCACTACGTAACTTGTCATGCACGTGTGAAACACTATATTTGAAAGAAACTAAGACGGTTATTACACTGTGATTCAGAAAGTAAGAACATTTTAAGCATACACTGTCAATCGATTTGGTACCTCAAGTTGTACCGACTTCTGTAGCGCGGTTGGATACTCACTGGCTAATGTATGGGGGGNGGGGGGTGTCCTATATTGAATACATGCCAAAGTAATGGTTATACATTTGTATACGTTTGGTTGTGCATATACCACCCATTCTGAGAAATTTGTCGAATTCAATTGCAAAGAAAAGAACTAGTTGTTGAATAAATTAAATATATACGTTTAATATGGGTAAATAAATTTGTTGAAACTAGCAGTTCCAGTAAAATGTAACACAGTCTCCGAACCCCAGAGAGTGCAATCAATTACTGCTTTTAATTGTGCCCATTAGAAATAATAAAAACGTATATCAAATATTTAGATATATGTGCAATTACATTTATGCTAAATGTGTACTTTATGCTACACATTACAGCTACTGTCTTAAAATTTTCGTATATTCCTTTGAAAATTTCAGCTTTAATTTAGATAAGTAATGATTTCGGAACAAACCCTTTATAAAGTAACAAATTTAATATGCGAGAATCGGAGAATCAATATGTGTACGAAAATAACTAAATTATTAGCCCCACCTTCGTATGTACTGGTAAAAACATGTGCAGAAGTGAAAAAAAAAAAAAAATTGTAAGGGCTTTTGAACAGTGTATTTTGGTGGGCAAGTTATATGTGTTTTACACGATGTCTTAAAACAAGTTATTTATTTAATATGGTGCAGTATATATTAAGGATTTCCCAAGTTTCATAGATTTGTTACTTTTCGCAACCCACTACGTTTAAGCTACGGGTAAGCTTGCTCATGACATCACCGTGGGCTTCGGCGGGCGTTTTAATAATAGCTTCATATGATCATAACTTTTTTAAAACTAATAATCCAATACTGTTGTTATATTCGCGTAATAATGGTTGAGAAACGACCAAACGAGGAGAAAATGAGCACGTTATACCATTAGCTGTCGAAACATTAGCGAATATTTATTTAACTTTGTGCTCAGAGATGAATTATGTAAAGAAGCCCGCTGCCTGCATGGATTTTTTTTTTTGGCAGAGAATCGCGGGAGCTATAAGGGTTACGCTGGCACGCGCTACAAGAGCGCAATCGCCTCTACGCGCAGAGCACTGAACTGGCGTGCGGTGTTCTCATAATGCTGCGTGCACATATGGTACTTTAAGCTGTGACCCTATCATTTTATTAATGAAAAGTCTCTAGGAAATTTTAATACAGTCTCCTATCGTAGTTTGACTCGTGTCCGGCTAGTATGATTTAAGATACGGCAGTCTTAAAAAGCTGTTTTTATTTATATTGGAGGGATCCAAAATAATATCTACAGCATGAGTGGTAAATTTTAAGTTCTTTTACGTCCTCGTCCTGGGGTATAATGTCATTTCGTAGGAAAACATACTACAGCACGTTTAATAGTTTCGTCAGAAAACCAGAGATAGGCAAATACACAGAAAAGAAATAGTGTCGCGGTTCATTTGGCGCGGGCACACCAATTCGCTGATTGGCTGCGCAAGGCTATGGAAAGGGCTATTGTGTATAATTTGCTAGTGTTTGTTACAGAATATTCCCTATTGGTTGGGCTGCGGGCTGGAAAGTAAGTTTACAGGCGCCAACTGGTAAACGACGTTCGGTCCTTTACACTGTCGTTCATAAAAACACAAAGCTAGTTTGTCTTTATACAAAAACTGCCACGAGGTATTTGAAAGACTGCCAGGGTGACATTTCGATTAACAGAATGCCATTTATATAGTTAATATAATTACGTGTTAAATGTATTTTGTATAATGACAGTAAGAGAATAGGATTTTAGACTTTACAACTGCAAACCACCCACAATGTAAGAAAAAATTTCGTAAAATTACGAAAAATACTGGTTACAAATTATCCAGATATCTGCCTTTAAGTACGGTCTCTTATTTTTTTTCTATAACGCTCTCTCCGTAAATTTCACACAAATCTCCTTAATTTCACGGAACGTGACCACAAACTTGCAATTTATTTTAAATCTGCTTTTCAAAAATAGGGGTAGAAAAAACCTTCTTTTTCCGATTTGTGGGTGAATTACAAAACAACACACTATCCATTTATCTACCACGCTTTCACGAAATCCAAAGTTGTAAAAATGGGATTTATGGATAATAATACATGAGCTTTCTTAGTTTCTAGTCATGTTAGTGTGTTTGCGATTATTTTTAATTTCAGGTTTACAGAAAAGTGTAACGAAAAAAATTGTTTTTGTAATGTGTTTCACTGTGTATAACAGAGAAACTAAAAGAGTTTAAATATTTTCTCTGGTAGTGGAATTTGAACACGAATCGAAAAGTTAACAATCAATAACTCCAACTACTCACCTACCACACCTTTACACGAAGTATTTCGTAAATATGGATTTTCATTAAATTGACGAACACGCCTGACTTTGTTTCAAGTCGTGTCATAGCGCTTACTGTGTTTGCGGTTTATAACACGAGGTTACGAAAAAACAGTTTTATTTTAGTTATGTGCGTGTTTCACTGTGTGTACAGAAGGTTTCGTCCTGTAGCGTGATCTGAACAAGAATCAACAAATCAGCGCTCCATGAGTGGTTCGCCACTCACCTACTACTATTTTACACGAGGTAGGGGAGACTGGGTACGGTTGTAACAACTCGAATATTCGTAAAACAATCCACGGTGTGTGGAGGGGAACAAGGGGAAAGACACGCGGCTTACCTGCACGGACCTGATCGGCAGTGTTACATCGCCCTCCGTGCGCTTTGTTAGCTTGTAGAGGGACCTATTGTGTTTTGTCACCCAAATTTAAGTATTTTTATCGATTTCTTTCTTGAATTGCTTCGTTAATATTATAATTTACGTTTTGAGATTTTTCCTACGTAATTGGTGGCCTAAAGAGGTAAGTAAACAGTAATTAGTTTTTTGTGTATGTTATTTTCTCTAACCTCTGAGACCGTTTCCCTGGCACATAGTGGAGGGGGGGGGGGGTGTACGGTTGTAACATTTTTTGTGGGTACGGTTGTAACATTAGTAATATTTTTTTTTTACATTGTAGATGCCCAGGAAACGTGACAGGAAGAGATCGAGAGGTGTAAGCGACATATCAAGTTACAAGGATGCATAAGACGAAGTTAAAAGTGGGAGTTATTTGAGACGAGTAGCAGAGATATACAGAGTTAACCACGTCTCCCTGCTACGATACATACGAAAGAGAGATGCCACGAACGAAGGTGCTGAGGCAGAAAATATAAGTATGGGATATGTAGCTCATAACAGAGTCTTTTCGGAAGATCAAGAACACCTACTCGCCAAATACCTCATCCATTGTGCAGATATATACTTCAGTATTTCTACTAAAGAGGTAAGAAAGTTAGCATTTGAACTCGCCGTTAAATACAACTTAAAGATACCTCAATTTTAAAGTTGTTTTGATAGGTTAAATACTATTTTACTAGCTTCAGATTGTTTTTAAATACGACGTTAACTTGAAAATGTTAAATTTTATAAGGTGATTAAAGAAGACTCTTTAAAAGGTTACTAAAATGGTGCCATATTAACATTAAATAATATATTCCCACTCACATGTGATTTGTAAGTAATAAAACTGATTGAAATGGGTGCATTGTGTATTATTTGTGTATGTTTCAACTGACCCCCGTCACTGTTACAACCGTCCTTGGCATGGGGTCAGTTGTAACAGTGGCACACGTTTTGTGAAACGTCTCCTGTCTGGCAAATACTGCATCTAGGCCTATCAGTTTAATATAAACATGAAGACAAATGAGTACTCTTCTATGCCAAGCGACTTATTTGTTCTTTACAGCCAGAATGGCAATGCTACGAGCGATCAAAGCAAAATTGTTACAACCGTACTCAGTCTCCCCTAGTATTGTGAAGATGGAATTCCATTCGCTACAGGTATCATGTGTATTGTTTGTGTTGAAATCGAAACCGTAAGAATACGAAGAGCTTCCGTATTTTATATTTACGGAGATTATTTCCGTAATTCGTCATTACGGAGTGCGTTTTCGTAAATTAACTATACATCTCCTTAAAAGTTTCCGTAAATCTACAGAAATTTCTAACAGTGCACCAGGGAGTGAGTTACAATGAGATAAAATGACTAACTAGTGTCTACAGGCTTCTTTCGTACCGTCCCAGCTTAGTTGATTCAAAGAGAGATGTGAGTATATTTTGCTTTAGATATTGTTTTAACGTCTCGCCGAAAGTGGGGTCATGCGCGACGGAGCAAGTTGTTTTGACAAGAAAGGAAACGGCAATGGCTTGCAGTGAAAAACCATCACATAATTCTCATGAACTGACTTCGTAAAACGGCGGGAAATGGAAATCAGGACGGTCTGACAGGTAGTTGAACCCGGACCCTCCAAAACGCGAGTCCAATGTGTTACTTTAGTGCAATTTCGCTATGTCTGTGGGATGGTGTTTCATATCTGGCGAACAGCTACGCACGATACGGTCTGCTTGGAACTCTGAAATACGGGTTTAACCCGAACTACAGGTATAGGATGGTCACCGTAAACAGAGCGCTTTTGAAAGCCCTGCTTAAATTCTACTTGTATACACAATGTATATTCTTCCACCGTATGTAAAATCAACTCTGTTATGTGATTGATCACTTCTTTCATGCGTATGTCAAGTGAAATTTTGAAATTAGTAGAAAAGTAAATATTTTACAAATTTGCCAATTTTTACGTGTATATAAATACGAAAAAACAGAAAGCGAAATAAATTATTTCAGCATCGACACATGTTTACCTAGGGCTTTTAATTTAACGTTAAAAAATTGGACTAATTTCCTTACGTCGTTACCAAATTTACTGGACACATGCCAGTCTTTGCGACTGCTAAAACACATCCAGGTAGGGGCAGTGACATTTTTCAAAGGTTGGTTTCAAAAGTGCTTAATTAATCACGAACGGCCTATACAAAGTTTGTGATATGATTTTTAACGGAAAATGGAGTAGAAAAAAAACAATACGACCTATGACCTAATGTGATTATTAAGAGTGAGACACCCCCTTGAAAATTGGGAATTAAAAGAAGTATTTTTTTAAATGTCAGAAACTACGTGAGATGATACAACAAATTTATGAATAGGGTTAACTTGATTTTTGTTACTTTATAAAGACATGCTTATTACTTTATAAAGAGTGATATACGTTCGTGGCATAATTGCATGTCACTCCCTAATTTTAATGACGAGAGACGTTATCACTCGCCAAACATAAACAGATAGCAGATATAAAATCAGGCCAGCCCCGTCCACGAATGTGTTGTTTCATCTCACGTATTTTCTGAAATTTTGCAAAGAAAATTATTGAATCCTCGGTTTTTAAGGGAGTGTCTTTCCCTTTATATAGGCGGTGAAATGTTTTCTACCCCGTTCCCTATAACGTACCGTATCACAAAGTCTAGTCATGGGTACAGGATAACCGTGCATAGATCCATCGAAGTCTTACTTGAATGCTGTGAGGTCAGCCGTTGTTGCTTAGGAGTCCTCCTCGTGTAGTAAAGAGGCCGGACCCGTGATCATATGATCTGCGTCCAACACTCGGCACAGCATATTAGTGGCTACAGAGGCGAAACAGCAACGCGTATCGCGCACACCAGCTGCACGTGTCATCAATATGGCCTCACTGGCCAGCAACGTCGCGGAACGTCGTTTGCCAATCAGCACCTCCAGACTACTGCTCGTAAGAACGAGAATCTTCTGTGGCACGCAGGGTCCGCTTTACCCTCAACGGCTCTCAAGACATCGATGTTAAGAGCCTCCCGAATCCCTTCACTCATTCATCTCACTTCCGCAGCAAGCAACAGCCAGTTAGACACTAGACCCGCTCCTGGAGCCTCGCGCGGCCAACGGAAGACTGGGTACGTTTTCATCGAAGGAACCGCCACGTCGTTTCGGTTCCTGCACATGCCTATTCTGTGTTTTGAAATGAAACAGTTACTGAGGACTGCGTTACGTGTGCTCGGAACTCTATAATCACACTTTCTTGTCATTTCAACACTATAAGAAATCATTCGCCAATTTAACTTCTCAGTGTATACTTATGGTGAGAAAGAGCGAATGTTAAAGTTTTTTTCCCATACATTCATTGTAATGTTCCTGCATTTGCTTAGGAAAGAGTCAAATGCATAGTGAATTTTCCACATTTGTATAGCAGCAATGCAATACATTCCTATATTTGCAGCCTTCTATGTGGCACTAGTCTCATGCAATGTAATGGTTAAAAACTTCCAGTACAGATTAGGAAGTTTACTAGAATTTTTTACAGTGAAACCTTTCTGGGCGTTAGCGTACGACATGTAAAATCACATCTTCAAAATCTGGGATTCAAGAAAAACTAAAAGCAATTCGCCTATTTCTATCAGCGAATTGACATTATTTGGTGTCTGTATTCCAACGTAACACTGCCCAATTGGTTCCAATTGGTTCCACACTATACAACAACAGCGCTGACTGATCTGTACAACGTTCGTTGTTGGCCAGATATTGACCAATGGATTGGTGTGTTGACTGTTTCGTCCTCAAAGTGGCTTTACGTTTGTAGAATAATCACAGTATATCGTGTTCCCCTATGAAGTTACAAAAACCTTTTTATTTGCAAAACTTATTGCTAACCAAATTCTTACTCACTTCAAAAGATAAACTAATTTGATTCTATCAGATAATAATGAATTTTATGGCAACAAAACCAATTGGTTAAACATACTTGTTAATTAGTTGGATCTACTTGTAGATATTGTCGGTACAACTAAATATAAATTCGACTCAACAAATTATTTTGAAATTATATATTTGGTTCAAAGGAACGAATGCAGATATTTGGAGTAGTAGTAGAATAGTTTAGTTAACAACATATTCATCAATGCAAACAATTACTCTTCAAATAAATTCTTTCTCTCAGCGTAATACAAAACGAAACTCGCTGGTACAACTCAAGGCTTCTCAGCTGGACGAAATGTGAGACAATTTGCTCCTCCTTAGGTTGCTGGGAAGACCACAGACACGTCGGAAATGTCACCCTCCTTGGTTCGCGAGGACCTAACGATGGTTTTATTACACTCGAGCCGGTCCGCAAATGCGTAAAGCCGCTCGTGAACGCGCCATCCAGGAGATCGATTACGACTGCGACAGTGCGTTGACTGGAACAAAGCACTCGCTGCCCGCTCTACTTACGTATTACAATCCATTATAGGCTATTCACAGTTAATTGAAAACTTTTGTTATACCTGCTAGGGATCTACTTTCCTTCTCATTATGTACCCTTCTGCCATGTGCAAAATTAATTTGGCCATTGTCTGATCATTTTATTCATGCGCCATTCCAGTGGAACCATGGAATTGTCACTAATGTAAATTTGTTATACAAAAATTCGTACCATAGTGCGAATTTAACTATAAACACTAACCTCAGTACCCATAAAATAAAACTTGGCACTCCCAATACGTTTAAAGAATTAGAACTACTTTTATAAATTCGCTGCCAACTTAACTAGGAGCTTGCATGCCATTGTGTACTTTAGCATGTTTGTAGTTACGGATTGTGATTTTTTGCAAAAGTTTGTTTCCGAAATGGTCACTTTGACGTGAACAGCCTCTACGTGTTAAAAGTTTTTCCAGTGGTCTCTCTAGAGAGTGAAGTTTTGCTTAGACAGTGCATTAAAGACGTATTTATGAAGCCATTGCGAAAATTGAAACTTCCAAACAATGCGAACTTGACAGGACATGGATAAGCATTTCAGCAGCGCGAATTTACATTAAGGGATGATCACTCAAAAAACATATTTTGGAATTGAATAATGGAAATATAATTTTTTGTATTATCGTGAGTAGCTAAAAGGATTTGCTAGGTTAGAATTTATCACGTAGCCACAGGAAAAGTCAAATCAATATCTGCAGTTATTTAACCGAAATTACCTGATCATCTAAAGGAATATTATGTGGCATATGATGTTATCGGTTGATATTTGCTTTTGTCAGAATTGTTGGTGGCAGCTGCCCTAGAATATGTTTTCAAAAAAAATTTTGTTTCTCACGTTTACTTTACTTCCAAGTGAAACCGTTTTTCACTAATATTTTGGTTTTCTACACCAGCTGCAGAAACAAATATACGATGAAACAGGTATCATGAGTGGTCTTCATAGTATAACATATTCGTCGTCTTCTTGCGAACCTAGTAAGAAAATATAAAAACAATGCACGAACACTTTCACAAATATAATTCTAATTACACGGGATACAGCACAACAATATGTAATCATTTTTAATGGAAATGTTAACTTATATGCGGCGCAATAAACCAAAATTGTAACCACTAATTTATCAAAATTTAATTGTATTTTTCCTTGAATCACAAGCAGCGTTAACTTAGAAAAATTAAATATGTAATAATAGAGTTCAAGTGATAGGACAATACACACACATCTGCTCAAACTTTGGTGATATTTATGAACTATTTTCTCAACAAAATAACATGTTCATAAATTTTGATTTTAAAGTTTTTTAATGCATTTTTGGAATGGTATAAAACTTACTATATTAATTTTCCTTGAAGTGGTAGGAAATAAACTTTGAAAAATAACAAAATAGGTATGTAAATTGGGTCCTGCCAATAAGATAACTACATAGCTATCACCCACCCTTTTTCTTGCCACGACAAATGTGAAGTTGCTCCTCAACACGTTCACCAGCAACAAATATTTAAACCCCTTATAACAATTAAGTATGCATATTTAATCTCAGCTCAGCTTTGTTTTTTAAAGCTTTATTAGCAATGCAAAAAATTTATATGTAGAATGAATTAAAATTTAAAAAATGAAATGCCAGTTGAAGAAACTTTATTTATAATTTAAAAGTCAAACTGGCGAAATTTCGTTCTAAGAAAAACATTTACTAATTGATTAGTGGGAATAAGTAGTGATGAAAGACTAGGAGTGCTGGTGACGAGAGGCGGGCAAGTATGCGCAAAGGGCGAGTGTTGTCAAGCTAGGAGCTAGCGGGACACGCGAGAGCGCCCTCTGCGTGACGGTGCGCGGGGTGGTGACGTACACGCGAGCGTGCCCGAGCGGCGGCCACGAGGAAACCCCGCAAGTCATGAGTGGCTTAGGGTCGCCGCCACGAGCACGGCCGAGCGCCGAGGGAAGCAAGGCAGAGAGAGAGTGAGAGAGAAAGAGACTTTCCCGCAGGTCGATAACTGTTCAAAAAAGTGGGGTCGGTGCCTCAGTGCCCAGTCTTCTTATGCTGATGCACCCGCCCCTCTCCAGTTATACTGAAACACGAGAGAAACAGATTACCAGTGTCCCTATTTCATCTCGCCATCCAACAATGAGAATGTTTTATGTTTCTATTTTTATGGTAGGCAGCATCGTCAATGCCATCGTCCTTAGAAGTGTGCCAGCAAATACCTATGACCACTACTTGTTTAGGCGTCGCTCTAACTGAAAACCGTCTTCTCTATGAGCTCTTAGGGGAGAATGGAACTGTGACGCCGACGGTGTACGGCGAATGAGGGTAAAGATGGCGGCGTGTGGGACAACTTACCTGCCACCGGCTCTGGCTCGCGCTGGGGGCGGACAAGAGGCACGACCTGCGACGGCACCAGCCGCGGCGGCAGAGGCCCGCTCAGGCGGTGCGGCGGCGGCCCANCTGCGGCGGCGGCTGCGTCTGCTGCTGGGCGTGATCGTCCTCCGACCCGATCAGGGTGTTGAGCATCTTGCTGGCGAAGCTGAACATGGCGCGGCCGTGTGGCCGACCCGCCCCGCAACTGAGCGACGTCGACTCCCGTTCGCGCGCCTGTACGCTGCCAGGGGCTCGGCGGGGGAGACTGCGCGCGCAACGGCTCGATACCACCTCCCACCCCTTGTGGCCCTTTCTCCGCAATTACTTGCACCCTGGGCCGGGCTAGTCGATACCTCGCCCTAATGCTACAACACTGCCAGCCGCCTACGCGAGCCTACTGTCTTGCCCCTAATCGGCAGGCCGCCCGCGCACCACTTCTCACCCGCCAAGCACAGCAACCACTCTCTTTACGTCTTTTCACACCATCACATTTTTCTTCAAATTTCATTAATTTTTATTGAATTAAATTCATTGAATGCTACATGACGTTATAGAAACGTCATCATCGCTGTGTTTTCTATTTCCATTTCTCGAATTTCTCGTTTTCCTTCAAGATTTTCGTTTAGTACATGATTTATTTACTTTTAACCAAAAATTTCAATACCCGATCAAAGCTTAACTGACAGTTATTATGTAAGTAATATCATAAAAATTAACTTGTGCACACACATTTAAAGTTGTTACAAAATAAGGACACATATTTTTAAAAACGAAAATGTAAGATAAAATTATGAAACTTTGTCGCTGTTTAATTAATTTTTTTCGTGTCGCGAGTCAGGCGTAGAATTGTCTAAAAATTTGCTTTTGGTATAATTTAAATAGATTTCATTAAAAAGTTTGTGATAAATTTTCATATAGAGACATGAAGACTTATTTAATGCAGTTAGTTGAAAGGCAAATGAAGATATTTTTTAGTTCAATAAATTGAATTCAATAAATATTTGATCGTGTGAAGTGGCCTTTATCGCCGCCGCTCTCTACACTCACTTCCCTTCCTCATCACGCACTAGTTGCACTGTGACCGCGTGAGCTACTCACTGCTCTCATCGATGTAGCGATATTTCCTTTCTTCATTCGGCACACACACATTGTCTTTTTTTATTCACCAGTATGCGCTTGTGCTAAGTTGAAAAATAAATCCTTGATATCTTTGAAATGGAACAAGATTATTGTTTGTCGAGTGACATTGATAAATAACAAAAATGTCACTGATTGCTACTGTTGAAATAGTTTCTACAATAATACGCATAGGAACAAAGTTCTTAAAAAATTACCGACCCCATATTTTGTAGAGTTTCGATTATTTCGTTGTATATTTGTTGCGATATGCAGGCAATGCCACAAATAGATTTTTCTCGCTTTTGTGTGAAAAATTTCGGTCAGATAATGATCGGGTTTACACTCTTTCGTTGTTTAGCCAAGGGGTCAATCGTGTTCACTTAAGAAGTAAATCAATAACGGAGTTATACAGATAGTTAGGGCTTTTAATGATCAAAGTGACATCTTATTAATGCAATTAACTATCAAGTGTCAACGCCTCTGGATTCTGCATACAAATGCTAGGGAATACGTGAAATAAAAAAAAGGATCCAATTCTTAGCTGGATAGTAAACATAATAGTTCTTTGATAATCGCGTTCGTGGTAGTAAATCCAGATACTTACCTAAACGATTGGTAACTGGAATGCTATTTCGTGACTTAAAAGCAACTTTCAGGATCGCTTTGCGGTGAGGATTATTGACTTTTTAGTGTTCTGACTGATTCGCTCTTTAAAACGCTTGAGGTAATCCACCAACTTGTTCGGAAACTGAAGTCATTTTGTCTGTTTGACTATGTTGTCACTATAACTTTACAGAGAACATCAAAACTAACAGGATCATAATTTCTACAGAGTGCATACAAAGGTAAAGTTTTACAAAATGATCTGTTCCAGTAATTATGAACACATAGGTATCCAGAGAGGCCTGCAGACATGAACCATGTTGGTGTATCAGTTGTGAAAACCAAGCTAGCTGCAGTGTGTCATTCGGCCAAACTAGAAACTATATCCCTTGAAACACAACACCCAGAAAATACACCGTCCGCCATTGATAACATGTGCAACGTCAGGTTTTGGCAGTATCTAGCAGTATTTTTCAGGAATTTACAAACAGTTTGTACTTATTTCCGGCTGCGATTTGGTGGAAAGCAGATGTTCTTGTTGGCTCAGAGGCTCGTCACTAGCCTCGTGTTGCTGTGTTCTTCGATTCGATCCCAGGCTCGGAGGGGCGAGATTTTTTCCCAACTGGGATTTTCACGTGGGGCGATTGCAGCGGGTACCACCGTAGTGTATGTTTCTTTTCGGAGTTGTTGAATTTCTCTTCCGTCTCCATTTATCACAAGCCTGATACTAGATTTGAGAAGACGGCGGTGTTTAGCGCCAGCTTAGAGGTGGGCGAAAAGTGCACATATTGTTCCTTTTAAACGTGCCAAAATAACTCTTGATTGACACACATTAAAAATGTACACACATGACAAATTGGTTTTAGGGTACTGAAGATCCAAGTGTTATGATTAAAGGTTAAATTAAATATAAGCAATTTTTACTCACACTGAAGACCATAAGGAAGAGATTTATTCTGCTTCGTACGTCGTCGACGTCTAGGAGAAATCTTAATTGTCGACCATTCGCTGGAAAAAGACGCTGAAAGTATAAAAATGGCACAAAATCGGGTCTTTTGTTACCTGGTTGACTGGCAGGTAATCTGCTAGAGGTTCACTTGCTAGCGTTTACTTATTTAATTGTTTCATATTAATATAATAAGAGAAAATTTTTTTTTATCGTAATATAAGGTAATTCTGAATGCTTCAGAAAGCGCATTTTGAAGAAAAAAAAATTACAAGCAAGATGCAATAAAAATAAGTAATAACGTTTACAATTACGTTTCATGATTAGGGACCTACAAAATTGGCATTATTATTTGACATCAGGCTTAACTCCACACTAATCTATATACTCGAGCCGGTATCGTTTTTCCATTGACTTCGGCCTACATGTGAATTCACGCCCTTTCTGACTGAACGGCCCGTGATTCGTGCACATAATTTTAGGTGTCCATTCATTAGCACAGACGTACCCAGGGAGTGTCACATACATTTATGGAACAATGAAAAACGTATTACACAGGTACATGTACCGTGTCCTCTAATAATAATGCGTATTTTGCAGGCCTCTATTAATAATTGATTTCATGCACATAGATTTCATACAAAAATGTGTAATTTTTATATCTGAAACAAATGGTTCAGATAATAACTTACCACTTACCCCCTCTGCAAGAACCATTCAAACATCATATGAATTCTTCTCTCATGTGCAACATAAACTGTACTTTTCTGTCAATGTATGTAGTGTGCATACTGTAGTCTATTCACGGTTTATTCACAATTTTTGAATGAAACCTTTGAAAAAAACACCCCATATAATACGTGTTTGGTTGTTTCTCACATATACCATGTATCATAATTGTTTAACACTTGTGTTAATATAAAAGTACCTTATTTTTGGTTAAATTTAATGTTTACATATATTTTACGTAATAATTAAAATAGTTCATTTATAACTAATATGAATAAAGACAGAGGTAAAATGTGTGTAATGGTAATGCCTAGCAAGAAACAGTTCTTATGCAAAAGAGTATTACACCTAGTGCGCACGAATGTGGTGCGTTGGTCTTATGGTGTAATTTTCTCAGCACCGTTTGCATGAGGCGGAGGAATATCCTGGATGTAAAACTTATGCAGGCCTTCAGAAAAGTGGGAAGCAACCGTGAATGGTATGTAACACTGTAGTTATTGAGATGTGCATGTTTTACAGTCAGGTAAAGCGCTACTTTGGAAGCCACTCTAATTTTACCTTAAGGGTACATAGCCCCGAGATTCCTTTTTTATTTCCCCGCGTTCAAGGAACAGCGATACGGGCGAAAATGACAGGACTCCGTCGCTCCTACCACAAGGCGCTAGACCTGCCTGCAGTGCTTCCACTGTGACGCTTTCCTGCGCATGCGAGATCTGCAACAGTGGAACTGCATTACACGCGATGAGAGCCCATAGATTGGACTACGGCTGTACCGCGTTATTTCTCTCCCGCCTATTAAGGCAACTGCGTAGGCAAACTCTAAAAATGCTGTTTTTTTAACCAATTTCACACATTTTTTTTCTCTTAGAATAAACCTTATATTATAAAAACAAAACTTGAATAGCTTAGATAATTGTTGTTTATCTTTGATCGCAAAACGTCGCACTCCCCGGACATTTATTTGCCTAGATACGCGTGAACGTGTAAACTACGAATACGTCCGTACTACTAGCTCTTATCGTCGCACGAGGTCGTTACTCGTACCAGCCGTTCAGGAGGCGTTTGTCCTGCAGATAGCGCCGTGCAGCACATGTCATCTTACACACAGCCTTCATTTAGATACACTTATTTTGTGACAATCAGCTGACAATCACGCAAATGCCGAGGTGGGTGTATTATCTAAAGCCGATATTACAAGATTCCTGCTTACTGACGTACATTAATTCTATATTTTAAAAAATATAACGTTTAACTACGAGATCACGAGAGAATATTTTTAAATATTGACAAAAATTTTAACAGTTCGCAATTTTTTTTGTACAGTGCTATTATCCGCATTCTGTATTTTATTGATAGTGGGGAGGGAGGCTACTCGGCGTAGTTAAGAATTCACGTACTAAATTAATATTTCAATCCGCGTCGTGCTATTTTCCAACTTCGCTACTCGTTCGGTGTTTTTAAAAAAGTTAGTTCACGAATATAAAATTAAGGTGACGGTGTTCTTTTTTGGTTTCATCGTCAATTTGTTTTAAGAAGTAGGCACCCGGAGCGCACGATGCTCGGAAACGGCAATGAGATTTGTCAGATACGGGAACTGGTATGAAACCTGCAAGAGAAAACAGGACAGGTCCTATTACCAAGCGTGGCTCACAATCTGGCTGTAAAATGAGATAAATGCGGTGACGGGTGCCGTGCTGGCGGGTATAGCGGCCACTGTGGCAGACCTTGCACAAACTTCTACGGAATCTGGTAACGTGTAGAATGGCTTTTATGGCTAGATCTGCACAAGCTTGACAAGCTCTGGAGAGACCGTGAACGCCTGTCGTTCCTGCGGCGTGGAATGGAACGCAAACCCAGGATGGAGAAACAGCATAGCGCAATGAAGGCAAGAACGGGAACGCCTAGAGAAAATTCGACGTAAAAAGGCAACGTCCGCGACGTTTACCACGTGTAACAAATTCAGGCGTGTCGGCGCCTAAAGGCGTGACCGCACTTTGAAGCGCACCGTGGCTTCGTGTAAGCTGATATTACTTTTCTTTGTTCATATAACTTGCTCAGCCATGGTGTAATATACGAACATGCTGAAACACTGTCTCGTCTGAAGTCATATTATGTTTTTGTCTCACGGAAAAAAAATGTACTACCATGTAACGAGTCTGAGTATAACCAGTGTTCCATTTGTCATTGGAAATTATGTCATCATAACAAAGAGTTTCGTCGGTAAATATCGGTCATCCTGTGAATTCTGTGTGTTCATTACAACTTCAATTTCGGAGACCATATGGCAGTACAAGCACGAATGAAACAGCAGTCGTGTGACAGAGAAACCACACATACAGAGTTTCCGCTGTAGTTGCTTCTGACAGAATCAAAGTAGTGACGCTGGTAGTGCCAGCATGTAGTGGCAGATATGAAATATGCCACAGAACGCGCGTGACGTAGCGGTTGGCTTGTGTTGTTTGCACGTGGGGCGGTGGCTAGCCAACAACACCGCGTAATTAATAACGCTTCATAGAACCGGCGCCATCCCTGCAACACCGGGTGAGTGAACCACATAGAACACGTCCTCGGGCAAGTGCGTGAACCTCCCATTTCGCTAATGAGGCCACGTCAACTTCAGCACTGCGTTCTGCACGATGGCGTCTCGAGTGCCGACGAGAAAATAACCTGAAGAACGTCCGGTCCTCTCAGGGCGCAGTTCTGAGTGTAGGCTTGCCAACTAAAATCTTTAAATGCAGGAAAATACCGCAAATATTCAGGACTCTTAAAAAATATATATATAACATATTAAATTTGCAGCAATGAATATTTTCCTTGTCATAATCACGTTCGTTATGTAGTTTCTTGTTTCGTTTTAACAGCCTTTCTCATAAAAAAATTAACATTATCTGAGAGAACATACATAAAATAAAGTCACACATTTGTATAATGTATTAACGCTAGTATATTTTGTTTCACTTTCATTGCATCCATTTCTAAAGCGGGGATACTTTTTAAAGTATATTAACCGAAGTATCGCACACTAGAATGTTTTGAACTTTAATTGCGTCCACTCTTAAAGCAAATATATTTTTCTTTTAGTTTATGTAAAAATATACTTTTTTTAAATATTTTTACCAATCTTCCTGGGATGTAAAAAAGACGTATCTTTATTTCTTGTTCTATAAAATTTAGATAAACACGCCAGCACTGAGCTATAAAAGCGTGCCGAGAGATGGATAAATATAAACTAAAAATAGAGCAACATGCCCTATCATCTAACTCCAAGGGATAATAATAACCGAGTGCAATCTATAGACATTAGCACCAACCATGCACTCTAGCAGTTATTCGATAGTTGCAAATTACCACCTCTGACTTCCCGTGGCCACCAAATTTACCATAAACAACATAAAATAATGCAAGCTCAAGTGAAGTAGGGTATTGAAAATATTATTTCTAAAATGCTGAACTTTTTCAATAAAAAACAAATGCCGACCTGATGTTAACAGAAAGGTTCAAAACAAGTCATGCCCGGTAAAAACTTGATGGTTGGTAATCTAAGTCGTGAGCAGCAGCAGAATTCAACAATACACCGGTTGTCATTCATGCAGTCCGAATCAGCATCCGTTAGACATATTTTTTTCTTTCGAAGTGAAAAGACCCCAGAGAAAATGTCTTGCGTGGTTAACATCTAGAAAATATTTTAGAAACAGCTTTGATAGGTAAGGTATTACAAAAATTAAAAATAAATTGTTTTGTAATGATACTGAATTAATTTGTGATCGTCGTGACGAAATAATATCGAATTCATTTCAAGCAGTTTTATACTTAAAACAGGGAGCTATTGGTGACTACTTTGTAACTTACCGCGAGGGGATGCAGCTATTGATTATATGGGTATTGTACACCCGCTCCTTCCTTTATACGGGTCAGCGCGGTGTAGCGCAGTGATATACCACTGAACCCGCATTCTAGAGGAAACAAGTTTAATTCCCAGTCCAGAAATCCTAATTTCGGTTTCCCACGGTTTACCGAAATCGCTACCGTCTAATGCTAGGAACATTCTTTACTACACACCCTCGCTGATATCTTCCTAGTTTCTGCATTTCTGAATAACTAGATTCCCCAATATAATGGCCTCGCTGGCGATGAGACATTTAGTCCTAAATTACCGTCCTGTAAACAATACTGTTTACTTTATTTTTAATGCGCAGGTATATTCATAATTAACGGTTTTTAATGAGTTTAGTGTTTCTGACCCTACAATTGTTGCTGCATTCACGTTACACGGTAATTGCACTAGTAATTTCCAATAGGCGCTAATTCATGGTGCCTAAGAACTTCCGTTTATTCATAACGAACACAGCTATAAAGCGTCTACATAACCAATGTATTTCTATTCTGAGGCAATATTTGTTTCATTTTGAGTTACAGTGTAGAAGTAAACACATTGTTTTGCATTGTAAACATGCAACATGTCGTTCAAATTAAATAATTTAGAAACAATTCTTGCATAAATCGAAGACCCCCATTGCAAAATGACAAAGAAAATAAAAATATAATTAAATTTAAAATAAATCCATTAATACATGCCTAAAACTATTATTTGTCAACAAATTCTGCTCATCGACAGTAACATTTTCTAAGCATGTATTTATTCTCAAATCACAAGACGACATTTTTATTTCTTCCACTCTTTTACGAACTCACTGCCACAGAGGTTTTATATGTCCAGAACAGCTCAACAGAATCCCAACAGTGTGTGAAAAACATACTAGTTTTAAAAGTTGTAAATTGTTGTTAGGAACATATTTTTTATCTGACACTGGTAAGTCGAAAGTTTTGTTGGTATTCCCCTTCGAAATACTTTGTGTTTGTGTTTAACACAAAAACTTTGTAGCCACCGAAATGTAAATCATTAGTGGCCAGGGAAGCTTAGGGGCGACAGCAGAAAAGTATGTTCATAACAAAAAAAAAAAATCATTCGCATGGTGAAAACAAAGAAAACGCTTTGTAGCCACCAGAAAGAAATAAATTTTTTCAGAGTATGATCTAGCGACTCGTTGTTTTCTGAGATTTGTACGGCGGTGATTACCATGCAGTTGTTGGTACACCTGACGGCTTCTGGACCACAAAATCGAGAGTTCAGGACACCTTGATGGCGAGGCAGAGAAGCAAGCTCAAAGCAAACGTTAACTCGTTAGGTTGCTAGAGCGCGCAGTTTACGTCTTCTGCACGAACCATCACGCGGGTTAGAACCGCGCCGCCGAGCACTGCTTACCCGCCACACAAATAATAAAAATGAAGTTTATCGCGCGGTGACATGTGTAGGTTACACAAGTCGAGGTAGGTCGTAACGTTGGGGTAGACGACGTGGGCGCGGCTGTAATTTCGCGCTCAGGCAAATTTGCATGTTTACGAGAATTCCCCGGCGGCGTCAGCATTTCCTGCGAACGCACGCAGCGAAACAGGCGGGACAGAGTGGAAGCCCCTTCTTTGCGGCGAGAGAAGATAACGAATGTGCAGTCCGTGCTTGATCTACTCCGCGGTCCACATTCTGCCCGCGCGTGGAAGGTCGCGTGTTTGATCCCGACAGGCCGGCCCGTCTATTTGCGTCGTCCCCGTTTCTTCTGCGCCGGAACGCTGCTGTGGTCTTTTACGTGCTAGCATTTCCCTACTCAGTGTCTTCATATTTCCGATGGCCATTTTACTTAGAGGTGAAATTATTTGTGGCTCCGGCGTTGATCCCCGAACAGGACCGCGAATTCATAAAGGGTGGTAATTTATCGCCGGATCGTGACTAGGTCCCAGGCTGAAAGTTTACAGTGTTCATTGATCGCATATTGAACCCTCGCCCGTGGGGGCCATTCAGCCACAGAGGAAGAACCATACGCTATAAAATACGCTTGTTGATTTTTACGTCGCTAATATTGGCAAACCTAGCTTATGAAAGAAACTTTTCTCACATAAACTTCGAGGTGGCTAAAATTTTTATTGAAAATCACGCGACGTGCATTCGAGCACCTCGTAAATGTAACGAAAACGAACTTAGAAAGGCAACTAAGTATAGGCCTGTAGCATTCAAAGTTAGTGTGCAACATTTCTACTCATATTCCGTGCGAGTCTGAAACGTTGAAGGCTATGCACTGAGAGAACTACCAACTAAACATTTGTTTGCATAGGGCAGAAAAGATATATATTGGCCCCAACAAAATATTTTGTTGAATAAACAAAACTTGAAAAGCAACAAAATTTAATTTGTTATTATATCAAAATACACGCTTGAATCAACAAAGTCTATTTGTTGGGCCAAAGCAAATGAGACTGTCAACAAAATATTAGGTTGAATTTACAATATGTACTTGTTTGGCCAATCATTTGATGGTCTTCGTTCAAAATTACAGCTGGAGAGTTTTTTTCTTATTTCTGGTGACAATTAGGAGAGTTACAATGTTTGTATGTGCATTAAATAATGCTTTTAGTGCTTAATAATGGTATAAACATCCTAATAAAACAACTACAACCGTTTTATAAGCAGTAAAGCTGTAAAACTTAAAAAATGTATTTGCGCACGTTGTCCCGTTTTCGAAATGTATATATTTTAAACCATTCCTATTTCACAAGCAGTCCCTTCAGCTGAGTTCGCTAAGGCGTAGTGCTCGGGTTCAGCTGAGCTAGGTTCGAATCTCGGTAGGGCTTCAGTTATCTTATATTAGTCGAATCCGTTTAATGGACGTAGAAATAAACAATTGTTTGTTTGGGCTAACCAAATAAAGACAACAATATAACTAGTTTTCAACAACACAATATTTCATGCCCCTATACAAACAATTAATTTAGTTGCGCCGAACCAACTTTGTTTGATTAAAACAAAAAAAAAAATAAAAAAAAAAAAATATTTTTCTCAGTGTGCATTTCAGTCGAAAATATGAAACGTACGTAATACTGCTCTTCGGCGCAGTCAAGCAGGAAGAAATTACATTAATGCGCGATAAAAGTGCATGCTGCCGTAAAATCGTTGACGACTCGACACACTGCGCAGTCCTACAAGAAAGTAAACGGTGTAAACCTCAATCTCATTGACAGGTGAAAACTGCATCTGCGTGCGCAACTTTCTAGGTTACTTATAATGTTAACGTATGGAATTTTGGTTACTGTGTTACAATTTTAAAAGAAGAAGAGAAAATTGATGAACTTCCGAGCATACAATAAAAGTTTTATAACCTTTCCATTACGTCGAAAAACACATCTTCCAAACAACCTTATAAAATTTTAGGGTTCCAAAAATAAGCACACTAAAGATTTGGGGCCGAAGTAATTATACCAATTTGCATGTGCGTAGGTTTTATCACATGAGCGACACAAATATTTATACACTTTAAGTGAGTATCTGGATATAATAATTAGTATAGCGAACTTTGACATATAATAATTCATAAAATCATAAAGTGCCCGCATATGTAAGGTGCGCTCAAGAAAGTCCAAGAAAACCACGTCGATTCCAAGGCAAAATATGATGCCCATAATCGTTCGTGTGTATATACTTGTCCGCTCTCGCAGGCAGTCTGGGTGATTAAACAAATTATTTTTTCCGGTGAAGTTTGTTATTTCCGGCACCGGAAGATGACCTGAGCAGTTCCTACGTTCCAGGGAGGGACCCGATGAGGCGCCGGAAACTGAAGTTATACTCAAGAATTACAATCGGCTTTTCAGAGAAAAAGCTTGGTTACATTTCTTGACTTCATAAAACCCTGACACTGCAAGACGTCGAAAGTGCTCAGACAAAAATACTCAACAACACAAAGGTAAAACTACTTAAATTTAAATAATTCGAAGGCCTTTAAACGAGAAAAAAAGCGTTCCTGTTTTATTAAAACGAATGGAGATTATTCTCTGATTAAATACTACTCTGTTCAGTAGTGTTTAAAACGGTTAGATACATATATCTACAATAAAAAGGTCGCGGTCACAAACACTATTGCCGAGGTCAGTAGGTCAGTGTAGCGCTTGCTTGAGCCATTTTCGGGTTAAAAGCCCACGTGCGTCATGCCACTAGTGTGTTTACTATTCCTATTTCTGTCTACAGGGCAAAGGCAATAACAACTATTGCCAATTCATATCTCCAGTGTGCAGGATGTTCGAATGAAAATGTTTGTCATACGTCCGTAGTAGCGCTTGTTCTTTTATTTGGGGAAAACCAGCTACTATTTTTAAGATACTCAATTTATACGTTTACCTTTCTGTGCGTTTATGTGCTTGCAGAATGATATATGACGAATTTCCATTTTATTCATACCTAAATTACTTCCAGTACACTCTAATAAATATTACCAGATAATTTTTACAGCATGAACAAAATAAAAAATATGTATTTCAATTATAACCAAATATTAAAATATCTATGTTCTCGAGACGCGAAGTTGCATTATTCCATGAATATGAAATTATGAATAAAATTTACTACGGTCTTTTTATTGTCCTTACAAATCCTTGATTTTCGTTTTTGGGGAGGATTCAAAGAAGTGACAATTTTCATTTCAGTCCAGTCTGAGATTTGTCAAGGAGTGCCTATGTGTAGCCACAAACCTTCTCACGCGTAAAAATAAAAACTACTTCTTTCAACAAGGAATAAAAGTTTTATTTACTTCATTTCTCAAAGGTTAAATGTTAAAAAAATACGAATAATATAACAAGAGACCGACAACATTGTGTGGAATATTTCTCGGGAAGGGAAACGAAGAAGAGAACTTCACCGCGAAGACAGACAATGCATAGGCGTCGAGAGCTACGCAGTTTACAGAACGACGTATTAATATTATAATTATTAAATCCCGCGTGATACTTTTAATAAAGAATTGGTTGGGCATTTAAAAATAATAATATAAAAATTATTAGGTCTATAAAATATTAATTTACAACTAAATAGTTTGAGAATTTTAAAATGGCTTTCTCGTGGATTGTTAAACACTGTAAAGTTATTAAGAAGCCTTAAAACGAAGAATAATTAAGCACAATAATAAATATTTCCAATTTAATTTTGGCAACAAAACTTTACTAATAGTGGCATTAGTAAGCAGAAACAACTACCTCATTACAGTTAGCTATTCTGAGAAATATTTCAAGAATTGATTGTAGATATGTGTTAAATTAATTCGTTTCATAGTCTTCCACTTGATAGCTAACTTAAGCAAGGTTTATGAAATACATATTTTAATACTTACATCTGTAATTCTTTTTTATTTAATACTTTTTTTTTTGCGACAAATCAACCAGTAAACCCACAAGAAGTTTAACGCAAATTAACACGCAGCTAAATTTAAACGTAAAGTTTACTTTGGCTTTTTGCTCTCCTCATTTACTTATGAATCACGCCAGTGCATCTGACTGTAGGAAAGTTGTAACGTGTTGTCTTACTGAAAAGCTTTTACACGTTCAACACGAGTTACAAGAAACTATAATAACGTTAAATGTTCTACTGTGTGAAAATTGTTAAAAAATACTGCAATACGAAGAATTTAAAATTTGGCCATGGCCACAATCTTAAGAAAAAATATTTCTAGTTTCTATTTAAGTAAGTTCCGCTTTAAGAAACACTCTTTCCGAAGGGACGCAAGTTGCAGCGACCGTAAAATTATTTACACGTAATTTTACGAAGCTCTGGAATTGCATTCTGCTGACATGTCCTGAAACTCGAGTTGCAGTCGGGTTTATTGGCGCGAGGCATCTCAAGACATATATAACGTAGCATCATAATTCTGCTGCTAACTGGTGCGGAAGGAGATTTTACAGACCCTGTTTTATGGCGTCATGACGACAACAGTGGCTCTTTTGTCTCTCGAGCGTTGTCTCCATCCACAATAGCGACCGCATTCCTAACTTCCTCTCGCGGTAAATTGCTACGCACTGCATCTGGATATTCTTCTGCGCACTTTTTGGCACACTTAAAATTCTCCCTCGGCAACTGCAGGCATTCGGAGGCGTGAATCGAAACGTGTCTGTTATTCTGATCCCATCTCCCATTCTTTTCCTCTGAAACGCCTGAAAAGCCACCGAGAAAAGTATTCTCTAATATTTGACCATTTTTAGTTGTTCATTTTTTTATGGCATGCGGTTATATTATATATACTTAAATCATTTCTTTAAATGTAGTTTTATTTATTACAGTGTTATCATATTTTATGTTACGTACATGTTGTTACATTTTATTGTTTAGTTACCATACAATAAAAAAGAGCTACGTCATTTTTTGAGTTTAACGGGTATTTTTTATACTAAAAAGGCCAATATCTTAACTGCGTTGATCTTCCGGTTTTAACATGTACTGCGTTCAAGTTAACTTCTCTCAAACCATTGCTAAAACTGGTAAATTTTCTGATCAAGATCGGTTTATTCAGAACTAGATGCTGTATTTATTTAATAATGAAGGTGAATTTTATAAAAACTAAAAGCCTCATTTTGACAGGAAAATTGCACAGGAATTAACCAATATTTTACGCCAATCTATTTCACTCGCGTCCAATTTAATTATGTATTCCAAATTTATTGTTTAGTGTAATGAATCACTCAGAAATCTTGAACCTTAATTATCTTTGAATTCCAAAAGNGCCAATCTATTTCACTCGCGTCCAATTTAATTATGTATTCCAAATTTATTGTTTAGTGTAATGAATCACTCAGAAATGTTGAACCTTAATTATCTTTGAATTCCAAAAGTTTTTTTTTACTGCAGAACAGAATGGCACGAAAAAAAAGCATTGTTTTTTTTATTTAAATAAGGGATTATATTCTCACTTTCCTGTATGTGTGCTCGTGCTTGTCCTTTTAACTCACATATCACTACACTGATTTATAAAATTACATATTTAAGTTACAAGTCAAATATTGTTTAGAGAATTTGATTTATCGCCAAAAGTCATCGACGAAAACTGGCACATTGCTCAGGCCATGCATAACGCCCACGAACCATCATCCCCGAAGTAATGCTTCTTCACTAAGAAGGTTGTAAGAATCATAAGAAGGGTTCTTCTTTAGGTAATGCAATTCCGCTACACAAAGTTAGTTAAGTGAGTGAGTGAAGAGATTCGGGTGGTTCTTAACATCGAGGTCTTGAAAGCCGACGAGGGTGAAGCGAGGTATGGTGTAGCGCCGGAATGCAAGGGCGAGGGAAACGTGAAATCCCCGAGAATATCCGCCGACCAGCTACATCGCCAGGCACGATTCCCACATGTAACCCCGCCTAGAATGGAACCATGTTCGTCTAGGTGGGAGGCGTGTTGTCTAACCACTACACCACCGCGGCCCGATAAGTCCAAGTTGCCGATGTCATGCTCTCTTAGCATGCATGGATAGAACGCCAATCTCATGATAAGAGGATTATCATGCTTGACATTACCAGTAGAATAAACCAAGAAATCTGATAACTGGCTAAACAAATGCCACCACGTGCTGGACTGGGGCCCAGATTATAACTCCCCCAAATATACACGCTAGGGGATTCTTTGTTTTTTTATATTCGTAGGTTTACATTTTTCTCTGCTTGTATTCGTGCAGTTACCACAAGGAATTCAGCTGACCAAAAGTTTGTGATATCTCTTTATTCCTTTATTTTATACCATTCTAGATTTATACAGTGGTTTTTGGTGGAATTTAAATTAATATTTACATTGAGATCAAAGTTAGTTCCCCAAATGTTTAATAGAGTCAATGGAATACCGGTTACCTCCACACATTTAGGGCATTCAAGAGGTGGTAATAGTTTTGTAAATTTTTTGCATTTCATTGTGATATTTAATACATACCTTGTCTGCATATGACAATGGAAGAAAATAACTTTTAAAGGAATAATGAGAGAAATTATAGAAATTTTAGGTATATAAATTTATTCTAGAATGGAATAGAATAAAATTAATAAGTTACATTACAGCCCAAAATAAATGCCCAAGTCATCAAAATACCATGAGTATATTTTCTTCGGAATTTGTTATGTGGTTTGTCAATATTTAAATATGAAGTCAAGTTAGCTGGAAAATAAATCCTCACGGCAGCTGTACCAAGAACAAGATTACAAATAAATGGTGACACTCCACTCATGTGACATTTAGAAACACTAACCTAAAACCAAAACTTAGTGATAAATAAAGTTTTAAAATTTGTACGCATTGAAATTTAAACTATTTTTCACTATCAAAATCATTATTACTTTTTTTTATTCAAAGTGATCGGTTTTTTAAAACAAATTAAAATTAATATGTTATGGAACCAAAATATATACTCAGATTGTAGAAAAAAAATTGGCTATGGAAATACCTTAACTAGAAGTTACGATATCAGTGGTTTCCACGACACCTATTTTCTTTCCTGTGGATATTTGGTCGCCGGTAAAGTTCTTGATCGGTATGTTACCACAGTTAGTAACGTCTACGTTTGCATTTACTCGACTGTCTTCTGACTAATGCTTTTGTTCGTTCGATGTGCTGTTCACAGAGATTATGATATGTATTTATCCTCTTCTGAGAGTCCTTACGGCAGACAGAAACAATGTCATAAATGGACCACAAGATATTTTCTCTGTAAAGGTTTTTTTTTTCTCTCTATGTTTTCTAATTTACATTTCCATGTGCATCTTATGTTCGCCCACGCCCATGAACACCTCTGCGTCCCTCACGTTGCTGACAGACAGGGGAGGAGTCGCGGCCTCCTTGAAGTTGCGAGGAAGGCTTCCGCGTGTTACAGGTGTTGGAGGAGTGCTATGCCCCAGTATCCGAGCGTTTTAATCCGCGAGTGATTCTGGAAAAGCCTCATGTGTTGTACATAAATTCTCTCCAGCAAGGTAACCCTCGGGCTCCTCTTGTGGTGCTTCGGCACACGCCGCCCCTTGGGTTTAAAAAATAGGAGCTACACCGGACTCCGCCTTGTGTCACCTAGGATCCTCGCTACCGGGGAAAGAGCTCCATAGTACATAAGGCCAACATTTTAAATTTTCGGCTAGTTAATACAACCAGCAATGCAAAACACGGAAGGAACATGCCGGATTCAAGAACTGTATCCTTCCTTCGATACGCTCATTCATGTGTGTGTATATGTAGAATGAATACACACAAGTGAAAATGCATTGAAAAACACCCAGTTAACATCGTCCAATCCAAACGGATTTGTAACACAAATTTTTAATGTGTAGAGGGCACTCTGCTCGTAAGTCGAACGGCACCACCCGTCTGCTTCTGCTTACAGCCTTTAAACCAAGTGTATTATCGCAGGTCGTCTGACAACACGACAAGTGCATCTTGCTGTGCGATTCCACTGCGTTTGTATCACAGAGTGTACCCACAATGCCTGGAAGACGACGGCGAGTACAATTGAACAGTGAGTCCGAGCGTGACCGTATAGTTAAACTCCGACAGGGTGGCTGGACATTACGCATAATTGTCTCTGACTTGGGGCGTGGCGTGTCAGTAGTCCATCGTTGGTGACTTCACAGCCACCTAGCTCAACCAGTACCACCTCACTGCCCTGATGAGCACCTGGACAGAAGGATCTTTCGGGCCACTATGACTTGACAGAACAGCAACCACACGTGTATTCAGAGCCACGGTACCCCCCAGTTGTTTGCTCGAACAATAACAATCGATTGTCGTAGGTAGGTTTGCGTTCCCGCAATCCTCTGGCACGTTTACCCCTGACGACTGCTCATAGTCGTGAATGTCTCCGGTGGCGTCGATAGAGAGAGAGAGAGAGAGAAAGAGAGTGTCTTGGAGAGGCGAATGGAGAGCAATGGTGTTCTGTGATGAGAGGCGCTTCTGTCTTGGACAAAATTATGTCCGTGTTCGTGCTGGAAGACCTGAGGGGCGAGCGGAACAATCCATTGTACATTTGCACGCGCCATACCGAACCCACACATGGGATTATGGTTTTGGGGCAATAAGCTACACATCCAGATCGTCTCTGGTATTCATTCAAGGGAGCATGACGATCATATCGTACATCCGTGACGTTGTCAATCCTGTTCTCCAACCATATTTTGACACAGTGCAGGAACCAATCTTCCAGCACGATAACACGTGTCGTGTGGGACATGATGGGATGGCGCCTGACATCCAGCCCAGCCCAGGCAACGCGCCCAGCTATGCCAAGAAGTACAGCGAGCATGGGGTACCATACCCCAAATAGACATTCTGGTTACATGTTAGGAATGCTGCATGTGTGACAGTTCGAAAAGGTTAGATTCTTTACTAAAGTGCATGCTGTATGTATTGCATTTAATGTTCTGGATGTCTCACGGATTAGATGTTTGATCAGTCCCACATGCCAACTCCTTCTTCTTGTTTACCAACTTTGGAGTGGTCACGTCTATTCCTACGAGATGTTCTTAAATTCATTTCTGTTAGTGTATGTAAAGGGTTATGTATATGCACCCTATACATTTCCCTAATAAAATCATATATGAGTGTGTTGCATGTTGTTTTTGTTGAGTGCAATGTCGGACATCGGTCGTTAATTACATGGTGCTATTAATTTTATATATCAAAATTCTCAGCCAATTATAAGTTGTCTTAACCAAGCTGAGAATAATCGTAGACGTACTATAAACCTGGAAAATTGAATTTATTACGAACTAGAAACTACAAAGAAGAGGAACAGTTTAAATGCATTGTCCAACTTATATCACGTTCTACATCTCGAGTTGCTGTACAAATAAATTAATCTGGTCTCCGCTTTCAAAAGTACCTGGTACCTTACATGTTTCGGGGTAAAGTTATGGGGTACAAAATTAATCAATAAAGTAATAAAGTTTTCTTTAGTGTAATATCCCTAAAAGTCGAAGTTACCCATTTTGGTGAGAACAAAATCATGCCACTTGCGGATTACAAAATTGTTACTTTGTAAGGTGCCTAAAATATACGTTGTAACCGATCTGCAGAAATGCAGAAAGTATCTCGAGGTTCTAAATTTACACTATGAAAATAACGATCTTAGGAGTAGAGAGATTAGGAAGAATGTTATGAATGTAATTCACATTTTCTCAGACATCTTCAGCGAACTAGCAGTTAACAGAAGTAAAATTACGAAGAAGGTATCCGACGATAATAATAAATAAAACGTGTTCTCTGACAACCGTTAAGAACTTCTGGCAAATGTAGGCTATGGTTGCTTATCCTAAATGTGTTCAAACTAAGCGATAAAATGTAATTCTTAGAAGAAATAAAGAATTAAATTAATATAAAGTGAGTTGATAAGAATTTGCTCAAACTGAAATGATCTGCAATATTAATTATATTTGTCTTCGTTATTAGGCTTGGTAAAAACGATTTTCCTTATGGAGATTTCATAGAGGTGACAATATTTTCTCGGGATTTAAAATAAATGTTGACCATTCTCTTCTTACCCACCTCACTCGCCCATGCCAATTCAGTAAATTTTAAAATGTGATGATACAATGAAAACAGTAGTGTACAATTTCGTGAGAGTATTGCCCTAGCCAAACTGTTATTAGATATCGGAGAGAACCACAAAAATTGTTCCAGCGTTTCATTAGGTACGTTATTAATCCCTATACGATTGGTAGAAGTCTGAAGGTATAAATCGTCGAGGGCTTCAACAGCACATAACAATGACCTAGAGTTTCTACATAGCAAATGCTGCTAAAGATATTTCCGAAGCTCATTCGCCAGTATATTTCAGTATTTCACTGTAAAAAACACACCAAAATATGAATACTGGAAGAATGATTCCCTCTTTAGAGTCATGTACCACAATATGCAGATCACTGAAAACATTGTGCCAGCTACAAAATTTTTAGAGAAAATTCACTGTGCTAAATTTATTAAGCTATTTAAATTATGATTATTGTGATAAGGAAGATATTAGTAAATTTTTACAAAAGAAAAGCTTTTATGTCACTAACTAATAATTTTGTATGCATTGCAAAAGTATGGTTTGATGACTACAAAATAAATACAAGGTAAATAACTTTTTTTTTTCCCAGTGACGGTGCCATGAAAGCGTAGGACGAAATTTGTTGACTATTTACGATCTTCTTAAGCGAAAAGATATTCAGAAAATGGTTTCACTGTAAACTAGATCAATAAAATTTTTGTATTAAGCAATTTTGTGAATCGGAACAGAAAGATGGAAGATTCAAACTACAAACCCATTAGCGCCAATTTCTGTGCCGTAGAGTTCAGATTGCAAGATTTATGGAAAACATNGGGGGTTTCCGCAAGCGATTGAATGGACATTTGTAGATCAAATGATATGATACACAGACCTGTTTTAATTATGGTGTTGCAGATGAGAGAGTGGTGAGAGAACATTAAATTCAAGTCTTCGACTATAAACAACATTTAGTGTTTTAGGTGTTTCTTGTACGAAAAAGATTTTTGCTATATTATGAAACAAAATATCCTAGGCTTTCAAAGGAAATAATTCCGTGTTTTACTTTGCATAGCCCTCACAAAACGTGTTTAATAGAATCATTAATATTGTTACATGCTTGCTGCTCTGCATCGCTTCACTGGCTAAATAGCATCATATTCGTATCACATTGACTGGCAAAATGTTTACGGGCCGCGACGACTCGTGTGTTTTGCCAGTTTCGTAGATGTGTGACTCGAACCTCGCCATCGATCCTATAGTATCCAGTTTTGTAAAGTCGATATCTTTGCTCCATCTGATGACACTCTTTAGAGTATTGGGATTATTATGTAGTTCGAATTCCATGTCGAGGGACTGCGAATTTTCAATGTACCTTGCAATGTTGTCTGTTTCTGAAGAGCCTGCAGGCAATGTTACTTCGTTGGAGACATTACCACTTATTATGAGGTATATCGTACATAATTTTTATCGATGTTTGGTATCGCATTGTAGGTTTAAAAATCGACAAGGCCTATGCACCATTCACCCTCTAGGTCAGGCTGTAGAAAGTGTACAGGACGCAGCTCGAGCTACGCCCTATCAAGTAAGCATTATCGATATGACTGATGGGTTTCCTTCGATGTTAAGCCATTTTATACAATTACTTTTACGAACGAACTAGAGAACAAAGTCACGCATGTCTGCAGTACCAAGTGTTGGGCATCTGCTCCATCTCGTAATTGTAAGTCAGCTTCGTTCCTTTCAGGTACCATCGCAGTTCGGGTGGAGGATGAAAATTCCCAAAACTGTCATAATTGTCCGTATATTTGCCTTATTTTATGTAGCCACCCAGATTATACCGGGTCTGGCTGGCGTGCCCAGATTAATTATGGCACACTCATTACATGCCTCTAAAATAAGGCATTTTTAATTTGTGTGCAGACAATTCCAAATCCATGTTAGTGTGCGGTATTTTCGGTAGAGATTTCATTATTGCTTCTTCCTGCGGCATCGCTTTTGCACACTACCACCTCCTACTGTGTGTGGCTTTAGGTAGAGACCTTGCTGTTATTTTACCCATGGCGATAGCTTCCACACTTGCATTATGTCTTTGGGCTTCAGACTACTGCTTCCGTTCATTTGATACTGTGTTGACAGCTCGGACGATACCACTTGTGACTCCGATTAGACCCCCAAGGGCCCTGACTGCAGGCAAAAGCAATGGAAAAAATCCGCTGGTAGATGTTTTCTTTGTATTGCATGCCTTTCTTCCCTTTGTTACTGATTTTCGTTTCACATTTTCCTTTCTCTTGCTCTCTGTACCTGTTCCTATTTTAACCTGTGCCTCTTTCTTGCTCTTATCACCGATTCCATGTCTTCATCTTGGACTTTATCATGTTGGATACTCACCAGGCTGCTATTTTTTCACCGAGTCCGGTGTCTGATTATTTTCTGTGCAAGTATCTTGTCTGCCTGGTGTCTGGCTTTCAGATCCGTGTGCTAGGAATAGGCTATGTGAGCATGCTATGTCCAGGGTGTTTATGCACATGTTGCCATGTAACAGCCATTTAGCTACCTTGGTTCCTGACCTGCAGAACTTGTATACAGGAATGTGCAGCTTGAACGGTAGATTGTTGTTAAGCTTATCGACGATCCCGCTTCCAGCTGTATTCAAATTTTCAAGGCATTGTGATGAACTGAGTGAGAAAAGTAAAAATATTCTCCTTTTATACTTTTTCGGTTTCAGTTTCTTTTTAGACTAGGAACAGTACGGTAATAATGCATCTGCTTTGTCGCTACTGCGGTAGAGCATTTACAGATAGATCTGCGCACATGCATCGACATGAAGTAACGATCTTCAGAATGAAAAGTTTAAGTGTGTTTTTTGATTGCAAAATCTGCCAGAGACGGTTTACTCGGAGTAATATTTTGAAGAGACATTCTAAATCTGGTAGCACTGGTTCTCTGCAACTGAAATCAGCACCACAGTTAGAACCGCACATACCGCAGCTAGCACCGCACAGAATGCAGCTTGCTCCTCAGTTAGCACTGCAGTTAGCACAACATGCACTGCAGTTAGCACCACACGCACCATAGTTAGCACTGCATGCACCACAGTTATCATTGCACGCACTGCAGTTAGCACCACATGCACAACAGTTTGTACTGAAGTTAGTACTGCACGCACCACAGTTGGCACCGCACACATCACAGCTAGCACTGCACACACCACAGTTAGCACCACACGCACCTCAGTTAGCAATGCCGTTACCACCACATGCACCACAGTTAGCACTGCACGCACCGAAATTAGCACTGCATGCACCAAAATTAGCACCGCACATGCCGTAGTTAGCACTGCACGCACCACAAGATAATAGTGGTAACATACGAATTACCAAGCAAAATGCTAATGATGACACTATCTCTCACGAATCGAGACATAATTGCCTATTTCCGAATACAGTCCACTGTATTATCACAGGACCATCAAACTGTGGGAAAAATGCGTTCTACTGAGCCTAATGGAATAATAAAATGGCCTTCTGTTCGAGAACATGTACCTATATTGAAAATCGCTTCAGCAACCGAAATACCAACGACCGGCGCAAGCAATGTAGTCCGTGGATGGCATGGGTTATTTCTCCTGCAGTGATAACGAAGCCATCGTACCACCGAGTGATGCACTGCCAAACACGATATTTGTCTTTGATGAAATTGCCTGTGAGAAACAAAAGTGTATCCAGGAGTATCCAGCAAGGGACGACATGCAAACGTGGACTGCGTATACCTTGGCCAGACTTATTCCCGTGTGCCCAAACAACTGCTTCACGGAAATGCGAACATGTTGGTGCTGTATCACATGGACGATTAAATTTGCGGTATATTTACGACGATCACGTCAATGCATACATGACGCTATCCGATTTCAAGAGTGTGTGTGCCTTGTGCTGGAAAGAGAAATACGGATTGTCGACGATCATTAAGGACTGACCCCTATATAATGGGAGGTACCGACAGGGATTCGATAAGTTCGTCGCAGAACATCGAGAATTAGTTTCAGCATATCGAAATTTGGGCCAATTAGCCTCAAACTGCGTCTTGACAAAGACGAAGATGCAAGTTGTCTCGTACCAGTAACCAATGGAACTTGTGAACCTGGTAGAAGAATAATTCGAAATGTTGGCAAACCCGAACTATCCGAGGATGCTGCTACTAAACATTTCGTTCTTGAAACTGGTAATGGCATCATCATGGAATTGCATATATGTTGACCGAACAAAACACATTCTTTGAAAACTATCTGTCCAAACTCGTGGCGAAGATGGAGTGTGTGAAGAAGGAGATCGTCCGCGACATGGTGGCAATGGACGAGCACATAACGAGTGTCCAAAGGCAAATTATCGACAGATTGAATGTGGCTTCGGTGCAAAATGAAGATAATCTGAAAAAAGTGGAAGGGTTTATGACATGGACATTCACTACCTCGATTTACCATCTTGCAACGAAAATGAATATTCAAAATTACAGCAGGGACAAATTGGAATTCTGCAGCGAACGCCTGGACAAGATCGAATGTATTTTGGTAGAGACCCAAAACTAAATCTATAAAAGAGACCATCAATAGCAATTTTTATTTAGTTTGATGTTGGACATTGCCAGTGACCTGCATCGGACGATACTGTCTGTTTTATCGAAGTATTTGCTCGCAAAGAGGGCTAAAATGTCGCACGACATTATAAATGAAGACATTTTTAAGCCCATTACTCGTTGTCTCTTTGTAGTTAGGGAGAGAGATGGAGCATCCGTAGCCATGGAGACCGAAATTGACGATACTGCTGAACCTATGATGAAGCAGCAACATGATTATATACAGACAGATCGGAACGATGGATCAGATGTGGATTTGTCACAGAAACAAAAATAGAAAAGAGAGTCTTGAAACCCAATGCTCTCGTTCGCTGGTATCTACGATTGTACACATCTCGATATAATGATACGATGTACAGTGTATAGAGGAATAATGATAAATGGTTCCTTGGAGCTGATGAAATAGAGTTTCTACCTTGTTGGATCATCCGAGTTGGCGTTTACAAGACACGTGGACCCCCTGGGCTATATGTACTTCTATTTCGCAAGGAGCTCAAGGAGTTTACATAATCCGACCTGCTGGACTACAAGAATTTGCTCGAACTCACGCATGCGCTTTACCAAGATGATAATACGGTGACAGGTGTTTATAAAGACGAACATCATGAAGAAATGTACATTCACGCATACCTCTTCAGCAGCCTAGCACTGAAAAGCGGGGAAATTCTGAAGAATATAGTCAACGACAAGAACACCGACTACATATTCTGGGACGACTCGAACGAGCTGGTTGATAGACTATAACTAGGGGAGACTGAGGAGAGTTTTGACAGAGGTGAGTTGTGACAAAGCCGATTTCTCAGAACTTATGGTAGTTAGCGAGCTGGCAACGTCGTACGTCTCATTCGTTGTCGACCCCTCGCTTGACGCAGTGCGCGCCGGTGGCCTGTGCGGGATGGTATTCTGTTTACGACGTCAATTCGGAAGAAAATGCCAAAAGTAAGTTTGTAACCAATATTTGCATATCGTATTACTTGATACGTATTAGGATAATTGCACTGTAATATTACACCTTTCAAGCATTGACTATTTAACTGTTAAAATGTGGCATTGCTTATCTAAATTCAATTCGTGTTTAGAGGTTATAGGCATGAGTTGGCTAAAGCGCGGGTTTTGCGCACCTAGGCGAGTTGTGTCAAGCTGTCACAACTCTCCTCGGTATACTCACAAATAGTTTGTTTTGGTCGTAAACGTATGGTTTGGTGTGGCTTTGCATACAAAGGGCTTACTTTATTGTTTTAGGATGCCTAACCAATACGTGCGGAAGACGAACAGGGGCTTGGCCAGTATAGACATTTACGAACTTGCCTATGAAGAGGTACGAGGGCAGTGTATTTGAACTGCTGCTAGTTCGTATAATCTAAACTACATGTGACTGTCTCGAGTTATAAAAAAGAAAACATATCTAGAACAAAATCCAGAACTGAAACCTATATCTGTCGTTTACCAAAGTCAGACAATTTTTACCGACGAGGAAGAAAAGTCTTTATGCGAATATTTGTTGACGTGCGCTGCTTCCAATTATGGAATAACAACAAAAGAAACAAGACGCTTGGCTTTCAGGTTAGCAAAGGAGGTAAACAAAAAGATGCCAAAGCCGTGGTATGAAAATGAAATGGCGGGTGAAGTATGGCTTAAATTATTTATGAAACGTCATCCAATCTTATCCTTAAGATTACCTCAGGCAACAAGCATAGCTCGCGCTACGAGCTTTAATAAAAACAATGTGAGTGCATTTTTTGACAATTATACAGGTATATTAAGCAAGCATTCACTTAATGCTAAAGATATATGGAACATGGACGAGACCGGGATAACAACGGTTCAAAAACCGGACGGAATTATTGCGCGACGGGGAGAAAAGCACGTCAGCGCCATGATATCGGCAGAGAGAGGAACTCTAGTGACACTGGCTTATATAACGTTCGGTGTTTTTGTCTTGAACTCATAATATGTGCCAATAATTGTTGTATTAATTTAAATTATTATAATGATTTCATAAGACTGTTATTGTAGTTTACAGTATGTACCAAAGATCGAATAAAAAGGTACAAATTTTCTTCACATGTCGTTTTACTTATATTACTCATTTTAATCACCAACAATAGCTTTACAATTAAAGTTTCTTCCATAAAATCCTTAAAAGTACGTCTGTCACAACTCGCCTTAGCTTCTGTTACAACTTACCTCGTTAGTAGGAGAGTTGTGACACTAGACAGTGTTTGGGTTTTTAATATGTTTCTCATGATATTATAACTATTTGTTTTATTTTTAGACTTGATTCCCATAGTTTAAAAGGCAAAGTACCTTGAGTTAATAGAACTCTGATATTGAACTATAACTGAGCATGATATGATAGGAAACGTACAAAATGTCACAACACTCCTCGGTCTCCCCTACGGCTTGCTTCGCAAAGGGTTGGAAATTACTCCCACACTAACGAGATTATTTAAATCATTGAAGAACTCAAAGAGGGAGTCTACATAGAATGAGTCGATTGGGAATCGCCAATGAACTTCACACGTCTGCGAGACACAACTACCATCGCTGCAAGGTCGTTATATGTGGGATGAATGACTTATTTCAAGCCGACCTCGTCGAGATGATACTGTGTGCTTGGGTCAACAAGGGCTAAAATACATGTTGACCATAATCGATGCATATAGAAAATTGCCTGGACCAGGACTATCAAGTCGAAGAATCCCCATGATATCACCGAGGCCATGGCTGATGTGCTTCATGAAGAACCCATCCTGACTAATCTACAAACCGACCAGGGTAAGGAATTCAACATTGCAATGTTCAAGGCTCTGATGAAGAAACATAATATAAATCATTATTCCACATACAGCAGTCTCAAAACTTCTATCTAAGAGAGGTTTAACAGGACTCTCAAGGTCAATATGTGGAGGCATTTCGCTGCGAATGGCAACTACATGTGGTTGGATATACTCCCAAAACTCGTCAGTGAGTATAATTCTACAATTCACTTTACCACACACATGAAGCCCGAAGATGCGAAAGACGAATCCCTTCTTTGAACATTGTACACTGACTTGAAAAGTAAGGACCCACACAAACCTAAATCCAAGGTTGGAGACCTGGTGCTTATCTCCAAACAGAAAGGTATCTTCGAGAAAGGTTTTAGAGCGAATTTGAGCCCCCAACTCTTTCGTGTTTGATGTATACACAACAATGCTCCGAGGACTTACTTTCTCAAGGATCTGAATAAGCCAATCCATGGAGGTTTCCACCCCGAGGAGATGCTGCCTACAAAGTTTCCAGATGTGTATTTGGTCGAGAAGGTGCTGAAACGACACAATGGACGGTCGTACATCAAGTGGTGGGGTTTCCCAGCCCACCATAATTCCTAGGCTGCCGATGCGGACATTGACTGGTGAACACCGAAGTTGGCAATTCATATATCTTAGTATATGTGTTTACTCATGACATATTTTACTGAATAAATTTTGAGTAAAAAATTATATTGTTTAATTTATTTTATAAAAAACATGCTTTATATAAATGCGTATTTTAAATAAAATACTTGCATTTAAGAATAAATGAAAAAATTAAATAATACGATTTACGTGACCTCACCACCATTCGGTACGGGTCGATAGCACTCTTGTCTACAGTAATATATCTATTGTGGTTTAAATATGTTACCAATATGCTCTAATGAGTGATACTAAAAATAAATAAAACTTATATATGGCATGGTATGGAAGGGTTAGACGAATACGAGTAATTTACCTATTAAATTACTAATAAAAACATTGACGAGGGTCGGTCGTAGTGAGACCTTTGAAAATGTAAGGTTTTTAGTATTAATTTATAATAACTTTTATAAATCTTTTATTAGATTTTTGGAGTTTTCAAATATTTTTAATTTTTTTATATTATTTAGAATATTTGTAGAATTTTTTGGCTTCAAGGTCACCGAGATTTAGGTCAAAGGTCAAGGTCACCATCATCTAATATGGCTGACGAGATGGACACTGGTCAACCTGGCGAGGGCCTGTCATGTCGCGAGCTTAGTCGATCCACCTGTCATCGAACCCCAGACCTCCTACATGTTCAACTTTAAATTATTTAAAAAAAAAATTTAAAATATTTGGGATTTTAATGAATCGTTTTACTTATTTTTAATTTTTTTGGTTTCAAGGTAATGGGCTAAGATCACTTGGATCCAACATGGTGGTTGGGTGACGTCACAACATGGCTGCCGGCTGGCACCTGGCTCCTACTCCCCGATCCCCTTATGCTCCATTAAAAATACATTATGCCCGAATGCCTATAATTATACTACTCCTGATGTATTGTAAGTGATGTAAACTATTAATTATATCTTAAATAATATTAGGTTTATGTATATATTTATATAACAATCCCAATATAAACCTATTATTCAGGCTTTGAAATTATGCGTCACACAATTTAGTTGATTACATAGTTTTTTCTTTAGACAAACTTTTTTTTAGTTGCGTCCAAGAGGGCAAAGTGGCCATTGAACTAATGTGCTGAAACATTCCCCACTCGAGAGTGTATTGATTGCGTTAGCAAAACGAGAAGTAATACTATTCTATATGAAAAGTAATGCTAGGAACATCACCGTTGCTTCTAGCATACAGCTGTAATAAAATGCTAACTGTATTTTCCAAACGCTCCCCTTTACAAAAGCGTTTTTGTATTGTTTTTCGTGACTTGCTAGTATTTAATTCTATTCTCAGCTGATGGCTGTAGATTATACAGGCTGAGTATAAAAGAATACCCCAACTTTGAAGGTGTATAATATCAAAAACTAACAACCTACAACCTTCATTTACCAATCAAATGAACCATGGAACCGTGAAGCTTGTTTACCATATATTCATAAATGTTCAATGTGACCACCACGAGCGGCCCGAACGACATCTACGCGATAATCAAACTCGTTCCATGCTCTTGTCAGCATGTCCAGTGTTACGGTTCGGACGGCCTCTTCAAACAGTATTTAAAATATAAAATTGTAATATTATTTAAGTTTCCTCTTTTAAGCCATTTGAATGAATTTCAAACTCAAAGAATTGTAATAAAAATTGATGTATCGTTTCTGGCTTCATGGCAGTTCGTTGCAAGCAATGGAAGCATGGAGCGCCCAATTATCTGAAACCGCATTGTGAATGGCCAAGTAGAGACGCTGGTATAGAACCTGTTACAGGCATTAAATATAGAGGTACAAGGTGACAAATGTCATGATAACTGCTTTAGTAGGTGATTTAACAGCTGTTAAGGCATACCTTCGACAGATTTGTGTGGAATAAGGTAATGCGTAACTCTGCAAATATTTTACAACTAGCTGACCCGGCGGACTTCGTACCGCCTAACAGTAAATTAATGTCGTGTTTACTTTTAGTTTAGCTTTATTTAGGATTTTATTAAAGTAAAATAAAATTAATACTCAATATTTGTTAAGTTCAATAGTTCATTACGAAAATATATATAAAGAAAATAAAAAATTAATAAAAGTACAAAAATCAGGTATTTCAATGACGTGTCAGCTGTATTTTGCTGCATGGGTTGTACTCGCGTTAATTTTCTTCAGTGAAGCACCTTGTGATATACGACATTTTTCGTTTTGTTATCAGGCGCAAGAACTAATAAAGCCGATGGTTTGCCGACGCGTGAACATGCCACGTAATTGATCATGAGAAAAATATGCATTTTCTAGATTCAGACCAAAACACTCAATGATTCGCCTTGAGATTTGTTAATCGTCATGTAGAATGCAAGACAAATCTGTAATTGAAGTCGTTTAAACTCAAAGGGCATATCGGTTGGGATCATAGGAATCCTCGGAATGAGAACTTCCTCATCTTTGAATTTTCCTTTGAGTATCGTCGCGTGAATCACATTGGTCATCAGTTTTCTTATCACCAAACGCGTTCCATCGCATAGTTTTGGTTGGTTCAGATTTCGAAGCATTATTACTACCGAGCCAACCTTCAGTTGTAAATTGTGCGGTGGTAAGCCAGGCACATCCTATGAGTTTAAAAATTCAGTTGGATAGTTGGTGGATTTGTCTTCGTTTATTACACAGTCAATATATTTAAATGAATGCAGATTACCAACGATTTGATTCTGAATTACTGTATTTAAATCATCCACATCTTTGTTCTTAGCTGCCAAAATTTCTCTCTCACTCAACCATTTGTTATTTTTGTGATTAGCAATGATGTTCGGGAACACTTTCTTGATGAGCTCGTCTTTCGATGAGATGAAATTGCAAAAATTTGGAGGAAATGAAATCAATCCGCTTGATTCGTCGACAGGAACACGGCCATTACCATTAGTCAGCAATTGCTTGGAGAAATCTCCAGCAGATGGATCGTTCAGCAGTGCAACTCTCATGTTTGCTGCCAGCTGAAGTTTCTTCACATAGCACCACAGATTTGATGATTTGAGGCAAGCGTTTATTTCGTCGGCAGCAGTCGATCTTGGAATGACTGGCAGTGTTTGGCGGAAGTCGCCAGACAGTAAAATCATTGCGCCTCCAAAACATCTCGAGTCATTGCGCAGATCTTTCAATGTTCGGCCAAGTTCTTCTAATGCGCGTTTGTGCGCCATTGTGCATTCGTCTCAGATGATGATTTTATATGCTACTAAAACCTTGGCCATTGCGGAGCGTTTCGCAATGTTACATGTCGGTTGTTCAGTAGTTTGAAGGTTTAACGGCAGTTAGAACGCTGAATGAGCCGTACGGCATCATTCTAACAATGTGGCCGCTATTCCAGAAGAAGCAACTACTACCGCAATGTAAGATCTCGCTCGAACAGTGGCCAAAATCAATGACAAGAGGAATGTCTTCCCAGTTCCACCGGGGGCATCCAGGAAAAATAAGCCACCATTTCCCTCATCAATTGCCTTTATTAATGTATCATACACTTCCTTCTGTTGGGGGTTCAACAGGGGCACATTCGTTTTAACTGATTGGTCTAATTCATGTCGATCATATTCACATTCTCGTTCTAATTCTCGATTAAATGCGTCATTCATTCCTCGATCTGGCGCTGGCATTTCTAACCTGACTAACACATGTCTTCGATCAAGAGCAAAGCCTGGTTATGCATCTCATCATTCACCTCAAGATCGGGATTTCTTGAACTGACTCGAATTGTATGTCAAATGTCTTCTGGCATGTCATCTTTGTATTTGTTACACAGGTCATGTGGATTCGATGGGAAGCATGTCAAAATGATGATAGCAAATAATGTGCGTATCTGACTTGGAGTTGCAGAAATAATTGCTTCAGCGATTGTCGTGTCCCAATGAGTATCGTTTTCAAGCAAATTGAGCTCTTGACATGCAGCACGAAATGTTGGGCACACTATACCATTAACAGTTCGTAGTGATTCAAATGATGTTGGCCCACGAACATTCACCAGCAACAACCGCAAATAGAAGCATTCATCATTCTTCGGATGAACTGTGTAAATACGACCAAGAGCATCAGTAGAATGCACATCTGGATGACCAGGAACCGCATCGCCTTGCTTCCGACGTTGATATTTTTTCGATGAAGCGTTCCAAGTGTAATAATATGGCATCTCCGAGTAAAGCAACGTTCGTGCAAACGGATCGCTTTGGCAAATCTCAAAGTATCTGGTCAATGTTGTCGCTGGAGGTGCTTCAGCGCGTTGAGCAACATTCGACGCGGTGAAATAAACTCTTTGACCATTCTCCAGATGCACCGCCAAATGTACAACAGTGGGATGACGTTCGTGAATAGGGAATGAGAATATACGCCAAATCGCCTCATTGCAGTTCACATATCGACCAACTTGATAGCGCGTAATTTCATCGTTGGTATTGGAGGTTTGGATGCCAAAAACCGCCATATCGCGGTCTTTCGTGACATATTTGCAAATGTATTTGATGGACTTCACCGAATCGCAATACTCAACATTGCAATGTGTCTTAAATATTTTGGAAAGAAGTGTCGAATATGGAACAATCCAACTGTTGTTGACCACGAAATCGTTTCCTTTCACTTTCCTTGTGATAGTTTAACCGTTATCANATATGGAACAATCCAACTGTTGTTGACCACGAAATCGTTTCCTTTCACTTTCCTTGTGATAGTTTAACCGTTATCATACTGTGGATACCCATCGTTGCCAGTGATGGTCTGTCTCCGCCGTCAATTTTCGTGGATAACGTTTGGAACACTTGCTGTTTACCATGAACTGTGATTGGGGGTTGATGGCACTACATGGTCCATGAATCATATTCGTAATTACAACATCATGTAGGTCTGGATCGGTTTCGGGATCAGGAATCTCGGCACATNGTCCATGAATCATATTCGTAATTACAACATCATGTAGGTCTGGATCGGTTTCGGGATCAGGAATCTCGGCACATATTATATCATCTATTTGATCTGGTCGAATCCTTTCAACTAACCAAATGAGAAAGTTTGCATGCGGCAAACCTCTTTTTTGCCATTCGATTGAATACATCCAGCATCGAGTATTCCCAAAGACGCGTTGCTTAACAATGTAGTTCNTGCCATTCGATTGAATACATCCAGCATCGAGTATTCCCAAAGACGCGTTGCTTAACAATGTAGTTCATCAGCGACCAGATTTTTTGCTTGAAGACACGTGCGATGATGTCGTGCCGATCACTTTATGTTTGCCTGGGAAGCAGCATTTCAACTTTTTCTATCCATTTCGGATTACACATAAAGGTAATAAATAGATCTGGCTGACCGTAATGACGAATACATGTCATTTCATCTTGCGCATATTCATGCATATGATGCAGGCTACCTGTGTGCGTCGCCGGTAGAATAGTCAATCGACCAAGATTAGCTGCATCTCCTTCGGTGCTTATTGCATCTCGTAAATGGATATACTCCTCTGAACGCAGTTTGGCTTGGTTCAACCTAATGAAAGTTAGGCGCTCTCTTTCGATTTTGACGTACATATCGACGCAATATTGCTGTAGCAATCGACGAAATCGCAGCAAATAGTTGTCAGCATTTTGACGAATCATCAAATGATATGCGTAATAATTCATCGAGCTAACCTTCTTGGTAGTTTCCTGACCTGTAATAAAAACAGTTAAATTAGTATTTTTGAAGAAAAGCTCATGTCCGTATTCCCTGAAGGGGTGGACAGTATAATGCGATTACTAAATCCCCTAAGCTTCTTTTAGCAGGTTTAAAAGGGGTTAAGATAAATTATTTAAGATTGTTTGCTAGCCCTTTTTGAAATGAAACTATGATGTTGATACTCACCATTAAATGGATTTATCATCTTGATATTGAAGTGATATCCATCGTCTCCTTGTCAAAACACCAGCGGGTATTGCAACGTGTCATATGAACGGTGTGTTTCATATATAGTTTGCAGTTGCCCAGTATCGCGACGTGTAAGCACAATATCGCGTGTTTCAGAGTTTTCACGAACAATAAGGATTGCAACTTCATCTATTGTTGGAGCGTTAAATGTGCATTCGTGTGTTCCAGCTGGTCGTTTATCCGCTCTGATCACGACTTTGTAGTTATCATTTGTCATGCGCTCCAACGCCGTCTTGAACAGCCTGACCAATGCATGATGTTCATGAAGTATTTGCTGCAAATCTTGAAGTATTGCTCTTTTCATTGCTGTGTTGATCTCTTGACGCCGATCAAGTTGTTCCTCCATATTGCCCATGAAGTATATTTGTAAGAATTTATACTGTGCATCTTCAAGAGGTTGCAATGATCCAATTCGATGGTGAATCTGGCCTTGAATCTGTAAAGTTGAAAGCGAAGTCAGTATAACTGATTATTAATCACAATGTTTTTTCATGTTAGCATGCCCTGTTTATTTTAGAGGCAATACTTGAATTTCAGTTAATGTCATGTCAAAAATGTCATCCATATAAAATGTATGAGAAAATTAATTTACGATATAATTATTTTTTCCGTGAACTTTTACGATGTTTAAAGAGCCTATATGTTATTAGGGGCGTATACAAATTCAAAAAATCTAAAATCATTGAAATCGGTCCAGCAGTTCTCGAGTTATTAATGCTGTAACTAACCCGACTTTGTTTTATATGTATAGATATGTATCCAAATAATTCACGAAAAATATTATTATTTTTTATTTGTACCTGTGTAAGTTTGCACCTTAACAATTATCATTGAATCTCACACTACTGACCCTTTTCAACCAACGGAAGCATCTAGGCAATGTAAATGTAAGGTAAAATACAGCAAGATTTGCTGTTTTGGTTACTGCAAATGAAAAAATTTAAATTATACATTTATTTTTTGTAGACCATTTCTACATTTAAGAGTTAGTAATGGAATATACATTTTTCACATTCTGTTTATATCTTTTATAAAACAAACTGTAGATTATGGTAAAATAAAAAAAAAACATATTTTAATTTTTTACTAACAACTTTATGAAATCACATTTCCGGTATAATTAAATTCATCTGCAGTTNAAAAAAACATATTTTAATTTTTTACTAACAACTTTATGAAATCACATTTCCGGTATAATTAAATTCATCTGCAGTTAATGAGAGGTATCCTATTAATAACAGGTTGTTATCATTCAGAGGAAATGGATACATGAACATAAAATATCATTCAATACAGCGTATTAAGTTTTTGTTGCTTGGCATGTACTTTGATGAGACATGGGACTATATACTCGTCAGCCAGTCTCATGAGGGAATATTACGAAATTGTGGACAGTAGTCGCTGAGACGTCTCGCTCATCTGCGCTTAGGAGAACCAACTGGCGATGGTTCGAGTTCCACACATGACATGATATATAATTTGATCATAGAACCGGTATGAAAAAATCTTGTAGACCACTGCAAACAGTATGGCCTGCGTCGCTTTCTACTTTTTGTACACATGTGCGAGACATAGGATAGGATTTGTCATCATGAGTTCATAATGTAGGAGTCATCCCAGCAATATTCCGCCTATATACACTGAAGAGCCAAAAAAACTGGTAGACCTGTGTAATATCGTGTAGGGCCCCCGCGAGCACGCAGAAGTGCCGCAAGACGACGTGGCATGGACTCGACTAATGTCTGAAGGTATGCAGGAAGCATTAAAATCTGTGCCAATTTGAGAAAGGGTTGCACGTCTGTCATGTTCAATGATTATCGTCAGTCGTCGTTTGTCCCGTTCGTTTACGATCTTTTTCCGGCCGCAGCGATGTCGAAGATTTGATGTTTTACCGGTTTCCCGATATTCACGATACACTCGTGAAATGGTCGTACACGAAAATCCAAATGTTATCGCTACCTTGGGCATGCTATGTCCCATCTCTCGTGTACCGACTATAACACCACGTTCAAACTCACTTAAATCTGGATAACCTGACATTGTAGCAGCAGTAACCGATCTAGGAACTTTGCCAGACGCTTGCTGTCTTATATAGGAGCTGCCGACCGCATCGCGTTACTCCGATTGGTTCCATACCCCTTTTATTTGCATACGCACGCCTATACCAGTTTTTTGGCTCTGNGTAACCGATCTAGGAACTTTGCCAGACGCTTGCTGTCTTATATAGGAGCTGCCGACCGCATCGCGTTACTCCGATTGGTTCCATACCCCTTTTATTTGCATACGCACGCCTATACCAGTTTTTTGGCTCTGCAGTGTACTAGCACAATGGAAAATATAGTATTCCCTCCGCCTAATAAATTACGCTGAATTTTTCATTCTCGCAGAAATGGAAAACTTCAAATAATATTCATAATTGCCCATAAATTCAGAAACAATAATAAAAAAATTTCGAGGATCCGTTTCATATAAAATGATGGTTTTTTTGTGTACATTGAGAAATAACCACTTAATTATGCAGTTTTAACAGCCATCTGGGAAACCATCTACAGAATCATAATTTTTTGATATCCGTATCGGCAAACCAGGAATTGTAGTGAGCCCACAAAACCTCACCATTCCTTCATTGCCAAATGTTTTCCAACAAATAAACATTGATTTTGAGCAAAACATTTATTAACTTTTAGTTTCCATTCGCCATTTAATACATATACATCTTGACTTTTAGGGTATTATCAAACATCTTGATGATAGATGCTTTGAGATTGCTGTACGAAGAATAATAATTGATGTTATGGTTTTTTATCATGCATTTTAGAATTCTGTTTCTGAGCCAGCTTTTGAATTGGCCAGGACACGACTTTCACACAAAATGACCCCCATCCCAGCCCATCTGCAATNGTTTCTGAGCCAGCTTTTGAATTGGCCAGGACACGACTTTCACACAAAATGACCCCCATCCCAGCCCATCTGCAATGTTAATTGTGTTATTCTCCTTAACTGGCTTTGCGAAGGCGAATTATTTACACACATCGGCTAAAGTCAACATACATACAAAGCATTTGTAATTTAAACACACAGTTCATTACACATTGTAGCTATGTGCGACTTAAGACTTTAGACCATAAGAAGACTATAAGAACTCACGAAATTGAAAACACTTGGCCGTGTANGATGTCGAAGATTTGATGTTTTACCGGTTTCCCGATATTCACGATACACTCGTGAAATGGTCGTACGCGAAAATCCGAATGTTATCGCTACCTTGGACATGCTATGTCCCATCTCTCGTGTACCGACTATAACACCACGTTCAAACTCACTTAAATCTGGATAACCTGACATTGTAGTAGCAGTAACCGATCTAGGAACTTTGCCAGACGCTTGCTGTCTTATATAGGAGCTGCCGACCGCATCGCGTTACTCTGATTGGTTCCATACCCCTTTTATTTGCATACGCACGCCTATACCAGTTTTTTGGCTCTCCAGTGTACTAGCACAATGGAAAATATAGTATTCCCTCCGCCTAATAAATTACGCTGAATTTTTCATTCTCGCAGAAATGGAAAACTTCAAATAATATTCATAATTGCCCATAAATTCAGAAACAATAATAAAAAAATTTCGAGGATCCGTTTCATATAAAATGATGGTTTTTTTGTGTACATTGAGAAATAACCACTTAATTATGCAGTTTTAACAGCCATCTGGGAAACCATCTACAGAATCATAATTTTTTGATATCCGTATCGGCAAACCAGGAATTGTAGTGAACCCACGAAACCTCACCATTCCTTCATTGCTAAATGTTTTCCATCAAATAAACATTGATTTTGAGCAAAACATTTATTAACTTTTAGTTTCCATTCGCCATTTAATACATATACATCTTGACTTTTAGGGTATTATCAAACATCTTGATGATAGATGCTTTGAGATTGCTGTACGAAGAATAATAATTTATGTTATGGTTTTTTATCGTGCATTTTAGAATTCTCNTTTAGAATTCTGTTTCTGAGCCAGCTTTTGAATTGGCCAGGACACGACTTTCACACAAAATGACCCCCATCCCAGCCCATCTGCAATGTTAATTGTGTTATTCTCCTTAACTGGCTTTGCGAAGGCGAATTATTTACACACATCGGCTAAAGTCAACATACATACAAAGCATTTGTAATTTAAACACACAGTTCATTACACATTGTAGCTATGTGCGACTTAAGACTTTAGACCATAAGAAGACTATAAGAACTCACGAAATTGAAAACACTTGGCCGTGTACATATACACAAGAAAAATGAAAATATGATGGTAAACAGTGGAACCAAAGGAGAATATCAATTTAGAAATAATAAGAACGGCACCTGTTGTTGTGCAGTAATNTGATGGTAAACAGTGGAACCAAAGGAGAATATCAATTTAGAAATAATAAGAACGGCACCTGTTGTTGTGCAGTAATAATTCGTCCTTTCAATTTATTGTTATTTAAAAATTGTTTTTAATATTGATAGGTAAACATCGACATTTCACAAGTGTTCTTACATACCACAGAAAATAAATTTCAATTTATTTACCAAATGTCGGAGACTACAATAATTTATACCAAGTTTGTATATAAAGGCATTATTATGGACGTCAGTAACTGTTACCTGAAAAGAAAACTTCAGTAGTAATATCAGCTTTTATAAACTTTAAAATACTAAATAAGTTTTCAAAAATAAACTTCATCTAAGATGCAAACCTAACAGATGATTTACATAATTTATAACGAATTAAAACGAATGCATTAACATCAAAACTCAGTGTGAATGAGCCTTAACGAAATGCATTCATGTTTATAGTCATGACGAACAACATGCAATACTGTTTACAATCGTGACGAACCACTGAAATGAGGCACAGATGCTTAAGTTTTGACGTGAATACGTCTTTAACGTCAGACCGACACGCGTGGTGGTGCCAGGGCGGGAATGGCGACGTAACGTTTGCAGGGTAATCGATTCACACACTACAACTTCATGACTGAAAACGCATTGAAAGAAATGCGGTCCCGTTCGATCGGGTATACAACAATGCGAGCGCATGCGCGACGCGCGAGTGGGAGTGCGCAGTTTCTTGCGACAATCTTGGTCGTGACCTAAATATTCCAGGCAGTGCATTTCACGACTCCGATGTGCTGGCGCGCAGATTTCGTTGCCGAACAAAATATCTTGTCTACGTCAGATATTATAAGACACAAAAGTCAAATACCATTTTATTAAATTCATTTCATTCCCATTCCCCCATGAAAATATTGTCCGCTAACGTAAACGTATTCACGTGATACCCACGAACTTGTCCTTGACAATGACAGCTCGATTTTTTTCTTTTTAATAGTTTCTTAGAACTTGGCCGTTCAATAGACAAACAGTAATGGATTCCAGTTCTCAGAAACAGCTGTCTGTAAGGCTCAAGATATCTGGCATATTTCTTACCTACTTTTCTGGGAAAGATCAGTTAGTGAAATCGTGTGAATGTCTATCTGTGTATGCCCCCTACTATAGCTTCTAAATCTCTGAACAGATGGTAATAACATTTTCTANTCGTGTGAATGTCTATCTGTGTATGCCCCCTACTATAGCTTCTAAATCTCTGAACAGATGGTAATAACATTTTCTATGATTATGTCGCCAATAACAACTATCACGAAGCAACATTTTATAAAAGCCGTTCTTCCGTATTTATTTAAAATGTGGAAGTGCAAACTTCTCAATGCGCTAGTGTAGAAGTACCAATCCGTGGTGTATGTATCCGCATATATTACGTTTATGGCAATAGCACGAGCGGTAATTATCGACACGTCATTAAAGTCACCCCACTTCTCACTTTATGGTTATATCACACTTTTACTGCATGCACTGTAAGCAGCAATGATTCAAATATAAAGCAACATACATTTAATATGTTTTATATATATCACGCTACATACAAAATATATTAATCTTTTCTACGTTGTTGTGTTAAAATACTTTAATATGCAAGAGACAAACAACGGACATATTGCGCATTTTGGCGAGAAAGCCGTTCGGTGTTTACAGTTCACGCTAATTTCCTTTTAATAATACAATCAGTTGTAATATAAGTTAGTATATTAACACAATAGTGTGTGAGTTAACTTTGTTTCCTTTCTGATAATTTTCTGCTGAATGATCGCTTAAGTTTAGNGTATTAACACAATAGTGTGTGAGTTAACTTTGTTTCCTTTCTGATAATTTTCTGCTGAATGATCGCTTAAGTTTAGTCATCATTCGGTAAAATACAATTTTTACATGATCAGCAAGGATAACTTGATTAAGTAATGGTTACATTACATTCTGAACGAACCATGATCACCGCCATGCTCAGATTATGGTCACTACACTCAAAATCTGTCACTATCAATCAAAATTCACATTTATCCTGATCAACAGTGAGGACTCGATTCCTAATGTATTTTTAACCTAAGTTTTGAATATATATGTATATATATATATATATACACACACACACACACACTTACTAGCTGTGCCCGCGGCTCCGCTCGCATGGACTTCGGATTTATTGTTTAGGTTTTTTTTTAAATAAGGCCCCCACCCCACTCCTCTCAAATCGACGCTTCCACCCGCCACCATCAATGCTCTCCACGTCCGCGTACGATAAACTGACTCGCGATAGAATATTTTTTGAGATAATTTCTCGCTATAAATAGTAGCCAATATTTACTTTCAGCCGTCCAACTATTTCTGTGCAAGAAATTACGTTAATCTGTTTCTAGGTTGCAACGTTGCAATGTTATTGCGTTTGTGTAATTTTTCATTTTCCAATAAGAATATCCCCAAGAGAATGAGAAATTTTCTCGGCGTGAAAAGTAGCCATGTCCCTTCCCGACCCTCCAACTATCTCTGTACAAAAGTTGACGTCGATCGGTTGCTGCGTTGCGACATGGAAGAATGACAAAAAAAAAACTTTCACATTTNATATTAGGCTATATATAGCAAGGACCTATATATTTTTCAGTTACATATAAATCGATAAGTTATTTTATATATCAATAATCATCAATATATCGATAAGTATCGATACTTATACATATATCAATAAGTATCGATATACCTATAATAATCTATATATCGAGCATTGATGCAGCATTGTACCCCGAGCGCTAATTTTACTAAAATTAGAATATATATAGCAAAGACCCATATATTTTTCAGTTACATATCAAACCACAAGTTATTTTCCATTTAGATACTTATCGATATATCGATAATATCGATAGATATCGATATATTTATATTTAGTGACATATATAAACGTATCGATATATCGATATATCTAGCATTGACGCAGCATCGTACCCCGAGCGCAAATTTAACTATAAAAATTTTTACAAGTAATGAGATATTTTTAGGCATAGCAAGTAGCCTACGTAACTTCCCGGTCCTCCAACTATCTCTGTGCAAAAAAAATCACGTCGATCCGTTTCTCCGTTGCGACGTGAAAGAGGGACAAAAAACATCGAAACACATTTTGACACTTATATATATATATATATAGATGAGATTACCGCATTCGCTGTGTGTGTTTGTTTGCGTGACCTTAACTACTTCTGAAACAGCACTAATTTTCATTAATCTCGATCCACTTTCAGTAATTTGTAATGATACCCACTTTTTGAGAGTGACAGCATTTTAAATTTTGGGGTGTTTTGTCGTATCTCATACACCATGAATCGATATGAACCCAAAGGTTTCAGCATCAAATTCAGAGACTCGTACTTTCATTGGTCCTCTATGTTTGAAGGGGTGCCACCATGTCATATCTCGGGAGATATTTTCACTTTTCCCGCATAATTTGGCATAAAATTGTAGTACAATATCACCGGTTCCAAACATGGATATCCGCCAAGTAGTTCTGCTCTCTCATTCCATTTGGGAATCGGCCATATTAAACACAGGGGTGGCTATGTTAGAGGCTATTAACAAGTTCATGAACTTGAACCTAGTTGTTTTAAACAAAAATTAAGAAAAGTGCCAAAAAATTAAAAAATTACGTGTAATTTATTAAAATAATAGTTATACAAAATTATATTTGAAATTTTTGAAATATATGTTTGACGTACCAGCTATATTTGGTGTAAGNATGTTAGAGGCTATTAACAAGTTCATGAACTTGAACCTAGTTGTTTTAAACAAAAATTAAGAAAAGTGCCAAAAAAATTAAAAAATTACGTATAATTTATTTAAATAATAGTTATACAAAATTATATTTGAAATTTTTGAAATATATGTTTGACGTACCAGCTATATTTGGTGTAAGGTATGGGGTGAGAAGAACCGAAAATCTTTAATATTCAGCAGTATAAATACATCGACCATTGTGTGTATAGAGGCGGCCATGTTGGGTGTTCTCAAGACGTTTATGAGTGTGAATTTAACCACAATGACCTGGAAACCCAAAAATTAAAAAAAAAATATATAAAATAATAAAAACTTTTTCTAAAAATTTGGCAAAATATTTTACTAGTAATTTTCTAAAATTTTCTATGAAAGTCAATAAATTTGTTTGTCATGTCGGCCACTTTTGTTTTATACGCATACTATAGGTTATTAAAAATTTACAATCTTCGCTATTCAGCAGTGTACACACATCTGCTAGGTTGCGCACGGCAGTGGACATGTTGGATGTTCTAATAATGAACTTTTGATAAAGTCGTACGTAAAATTTTCTAGTAACAATTAAAAAATTACGAAAATTAAAAAGTAGGGGAAAATGGACATTGGACTTGCTGCATTCAGTGGCGGCCATGTTGGGTGTTCCAAATGAAAATTCATGGGAATTTTAAAAATGTCAAAATATTCTGAGAACATTGTATAATCAATTTCAATTCTTAAAATTGGGTCAAATCATCGGCTATGTTTGATTTATAGGCATAGTATATGCGATATTAAAATTATTTTAATATATGTCATATTAATTTTTTTTTTCATTCTTCGATTTAGCTGCAAGGATAATGAGCTTGATCTCAAATTAGACAGTATGTCATTTTAGAACCAAAGCCTTTTTATAAGCACTGTTGTCCGCCAATGGAAATAAATTCACCAAATTCGGATAGCAGGTAAAAATCGTAACCCCGAACAAGACAATACAGCTAAAGTAAGCCCTAAGCCATCTTTAGACACAGTTGATCGCAATTTCGCAAACATTGGAGGTAGAGTCGCCTAATTCAGAGAGGTTTTATCACTCGCAATCCCGAACAGTGAAGTGTAATGCAATGCTCTATTCCTTTTATGAGCATTATTCTCCTCAGTTTCGAAACCACCGGTGAGAGAATCATCAAAATTCCAATGAAATGCAGATGGAAGGTGATACTCACTACACCAAGCTGGTCGATGTCATGCATGATGAACGAAGTCTTATTATAAACATAGTTGTTCATCATTTCGCAACTGTTGGATATGTCGCCGCAACATACTTCCAGCCACGAACAAGAAAATATTCAATGTTAGATCCTCATCAGTAGTGTAAGCATATTCGTCACCAATTTCTCAATTTTCGGAGGTAGAACAACCACAGACTATTTATATTGTAGGTAATAAATATTGTGCCAATTTAAAATACGGCACTGTTTTTCCACGGTTGTTTACAGGTTTGAAATATTTTTGAGACCTCATTTTCAGTAATGAAGTCACGGAATATGACTGCGAGTAATATTATTTAAAAATATTTTTACATTTAGTTATATATTTAATATGGTAATAAATGCTTTTATTCACCGTTCAAGGAATTGAGGTTTTATTATATTATTGAGTTCTATTAATCCTGTATTTACTTATAACATTACTAATATTATGGTATATGTTTTCAATATGTTAATGAAATTGTTTATCGAGTATATATAGGTAGTTATTTAACTAGCTAAGCTTATTTAATTATTTTGGTCACGATTTCAGTGTTTTTATACTTTTCTCGTTACTTTGTTTACAATTAAGTTTATTTCTGTGCTTTGAAAGCTACGTTCATAATCCCGTTTGTTGCCTGCTGATGCAATTGTTTCTTTACTAGCCGGATGTGCATTGTAGCATGCTAATTCCTTAGGTTGTTGCCTTTTAAGTCTCGTCTTCCACTTTCCTTCCTTCAGCCTGCAATCCTTGCAATTTTCATGTAGTATCCAGAAAGTTAGAACGTGATTTTACAAAAAAAAAAGTCGTCTTCTATTTACATTATATTTTCCCCCACCTCTACGTGTCTAGGCGTAATTCGTCTCTTCTGGACAACATGCGACATCTATCGTCGAGAACCTAATATTTTTGCTCATCTTTTGTTTCACTCTATTGTAGCGACACGAATTTTGCTTCACACCATTTATGTTCAGCCAGGAGTCAAGACTGTGTGGCTATCGTGCTTTGGTGGATGTGTTCTTCGGAAATTTATTTCCCGGACATTATTTCATAGCTTCTTAGTTGTTGAAGCAATGCAGTGCTTAGTTAATCTTTTTTTATATTTATTTATCTTGTGTGGCATGTGCTGTAGTTGATGTTTGTTGGCAAGTTACACCAACCATGTAGTTTGCTTCAAATTTTCGTCTGTTCCCCTCTCTGTGAGGGTGCACATGACAGCGTAACCCTTGTCTGTGCGACTTACGATGAACGTTTTCTGCACATGTTGAGCTAACATTTTATGCACGTTGCATTCCATCATGATACGGTTCGGCAATAAATATGCTACCTTCTTGCAGTGGGATTACTCTTAACTGCTCCTGTGGATTCGACAATGCTTTCATTCAGCTAAGTGAGTAATCTAAACAGACCTTTTTAAAATAAATATGTGGAACATTTACTATAATATTATACAGTGTTGAGAGTGATAACGAAATTTTATTTATTGTGCATTTATCACTATGTTACACCTTTTCTAATTTATTCTTTATCTAAAGTAATTCATGTCATTAAGTTTTAATTTATTTATTTACTTTTTTTGGGGTACTACTTTAAATGATTTTAAATTGCTAGCAGTCGATTAACTCTGATGTTGTTTTAATTAAAATTAAATTATAATAAAGAGGTTGTGTTGTCATTGCAATTCGATTAATTATCTCTACTAATTATCTCCTTTTATATTCTGAAAACAGACTTTCAATTTTGTGTGATGGAAGACTCTCCAAGGACTTTTAGATGCGTAAATTATGATTCAAGCTTTAATGATGACTTTCCCCAATTTATTTGTTGCCAGTTATTCACATTCTAATTAATTTTTTGTGAAGAATTTTATTCAGTTTGTTTATATTATGAAAGAAAACGAAAGATTTAGTAATGTTCAACCACAATGTCTTGCATATGTTTTATTTTATTCTGTATTTTGTGTCATGTATGATCACCCAGCATAAATTATTTTTTAAGTATATCGCTTAACTGGGTTCTTTGGTAAATTAGTTTCGTTATTTTTGTGCCACTTCATTTATCTGTTCTTTATGGCAATTGTTTTATGTTGTTTGTAACAAGGACCCGAAGCATTTATTTGTTGATATCGATATTTTATTTGTTTATGGTATTTTGTCATACATTGGGCACACTATGTCGCCGAACAGGATAATGTAATGCACTAGCCGTAATAAAGCCCTGTTGATCGCCATGTCACACCCATTGGAGATATAACAACCCAACTCAGATCATTTGTGATACTTGTAACCACAAACAAGACGATATGGCATGGGAGACCCTAAACAATTTTTTTAAACATATTAATAGCCATTTCGCAACCATTGGAGATAAAGCCATCAAATTTAGATTGTAGCTTTCACTTGCGACTTTAACGACATGTCTCATTATGTTACAAGCACATTTCGAATAACGGTTTCACTCTGTTTTGACACAAATTTCATATAAAAAAAATCAAATGCTGCCCGTAGGCAATACTTGCGACCCTGCCAGGTCGATGTGTCCCACGATGCCTGAAGAATTATTATAAATACAGTTGTCCATCGTTTGGAAACTNATTATTATAAATACAGTTGTCCATCGTTTGGAAACTTTTGGACATACAACCATAACACTAATGTAGTAAATAAAGATTCCGACCCCAAATGGGGCAATGCAATCAATTATATTCAACCAATGGAGGTAGAACCACCAAATCTAAACTATAGAAAATTCTCGTGATCCCAAACAAGATGGCATGGGATGGCAGTCTCTATGGCATTTATAAGCATAGTTAATCGCCATTTCACAACCGTTGGAGTATGAAATACGAAATTTAGGACTGGTAATACTTGCAACCACGAGAAAGACACTGCGCCATGGGAGGCACTAGATATATTTATATGCACAGTTATTCACGATTTTCGAACCTATGGAGGCAGAACCACCAAATTCAGTTCGTAAGTAACCTACACGACTCAGATATTTTCACGAAGCTCATCACAAAATACAATGTACGTCACAAATAATGTGGCAGATCAGGTCGCAAGTTTCGAAACTTCCCATGCAGTCAAGCGTTTTGCAAAAAATTGCGAAACTCACTGAAAATCACACATTGCATTGCAAATCATGTTGCAAAGCGTTTCGCGAAGAATATCAACAATTTCCAATCACATAGCAAATTATGTCGCAATTATCGAAACACAATATGAGGCTCATCATCGACTATTTCGCGAAGCAATTAGTTAGTTTACAAACATATGAAGCTGGCAGTAACTTAGTGATTATTAAAATAAGTTATTTTTAAATTTTCTCCACACTTTTGTAAGATAGTGCCACGTGGAATATAAAACTTTGGATATCATTTTCTAGAAACTTTCAAAACAAAACCTACACATATAAATATTCTAAAAGTGCTATTAAAGTAGAATTTTCTAACTGATTTTATGTTAGTAAGTTATTTTTCTTAATGGTGGACCTACTACAATGTACGTTGTAAGTGATATTTACAGAACAATCAGATCGAACTGAATACAAATTGGCATGCTGGCTGTTCGTATAAAATATACGAATATGGTACTGCTTAAGTATGGCACTATTGAAAATATGTCACAAGAATATTTAAACTTAAACAGCATATCTCAGCAACTTTTAAAATTATTGCCACCACATCTGCATTCAAATAGAGCTATAGGAAGCCACCTAACGCTTTTTTTATAAACGAAGAATATTATTTTCACAGCTATGGTGTTATTCTTCTAGCTTTACATGCAACATTTCTGGCACAATAAAAATTATATATCTGAATTTTGGTGCACTGAACCACTCCTTTCTGCACTTTCCCCACAAAGTAATAGATCAAATGGCCCACTATTTTGGACGGTACAGTCAACAAAGTATTTTGTCATAGGCTTACATTATATCTCAAGAAACATTCAACTGATTATGTTCAAACATTGTATAGAATGGTTTATTATTAGAGAATTCTTAAACATATATGCTCCGTTTATCTACATTTTTAGAGTACTTCGTCAAATTTACTTGCATACTTATGGAAAGAAAAGTAGCCTAATTAGTTATATTTCTAATGTCTTGTTAATAATTGCGAAGCCAAAAATAGAACGTTATGGTGTTGGAAATATTGTCGTGGAGGCTGTATGCAAAGAGAATGAAGCAAGTTGAAAATGTTACATCTGCAGTTTTAAACCTCACTAAAAACCAAATCACAGAACCAAATTAAGTTATTACATAGGTATTGATTGAAGCATAAAAGAAAACGAACAATGAAACTGCAGCTGTACTAACCTTGGTGGAATTTTCCTATGTTGCAAATACCATTCGCAGTGAAGACAACCCAGTCACGAAGCTCAGCTCGGCTTGAAACTACAGGATTCAGAATTGACTTGCATAACACAGAATTAAATTTAGTGAAACCAAATTAGAGAGACAAAATTATTGCCACCTGCACCACCCCAGCATTTATCGAAGCCTCACAGTTGCCAACTCCAGATTGCATCCGTAACTGAGGCACAAAGAAGTTTTGCGTCATCATAAAATAACGCAGGTTTTTGTCAGTCACATACTGGTCATCACTGTCCTAAAAAAAAATAAAACCCGATATTTCCAAATACAGCATTGCCATACCACACTGTTGCATGAGAGGTGTGCAATGGCTTTGTGAGAAATTTATGTGTGTTCATATCACTCAAGTAACGAACGTTCTGTTTGTTCACAGAAACACATAACTTAAAGTGCACTATATAATACATAATCAGTTTCTATAACACGTGTGGATCCTCATGGAAGAGATCAAGCATTTTTGTGCAAAACTGTTCGCATGTCAGCACATTCTAAGGCGTTATTTCCTCCAAGTTCTGGAGTTTCTATGGACGTTATTGGATGATTTAAAGATACCCTTGAATGATAGATCTAAATGTAGATCGTTTTGAGATCCATCTGATCACAGTTCAAACAAGGCCATTCACTGCCGGTGACTACGCCAACCTCTCACTCCCTCCTGGTTTGCAATTGCAGGAACTTGCAGTTATTAAGTTACGGGCCCACCTTGCAATGGTGCGAGCATCAGACACACATCAATGACGACCCATGTTGATGTGTTGCCGGAAGATATATTGTGTAGCACGATCCAAATGGTTCTTCTTGAAAAAAATATGGCCGCTGGCATACAGAAATAATCTGTAGGTCACGACTACGGTCACAAACACTCTGTACTACTGCCAACATGCTCCACATGGCTGACATCCAAGTGTAACTAGGGAATACAAACACCTGGTTGAATTTCCCCTCACTCATCGTCCCCTTAATTCTGTCCGCTGTGGAACCACGTTAAACTTCCATCAGTTTTTTAAGTTCCTCTTTATTTATACATAATCTCTTTCACAAAGAAAGAAAATGTGTCTGCTCACTTAAAAGTCTATAACTGTCAACACAGAAAAAAAAAACCATTTGCGGGTTTGACTTCCACAGCTTTCAAAAGACACGTAAAACCCCTATACTTTTTTCGGCGGTAAAATAATGCGTTTACAGTGTTTGCTGAAAGAACATACCACGTTTGGCCTCATTTAAGCCAAACGTTCGCCATATATTTTATTTCTCACTGTTAACAACATTACAAATTCAATAAATAATTTACCAGCATCTTTTTGTCATACATAGAAATGCAGTAAAGTAAGATTATGTACAAAATAAAATACAATAGCAGGTGCTTTGCCGTCATATATTCCCACTTCATGTAAGTAACTCCATTTATTTTATTTTTAANATAAAATACAATAGCAGGTGCTTTGCCGTCATATATTCCCACTTCATGTAAGTAACTCCATTTATTTTATTTTTAATTTGATTAATGGAGAATAAATATAATTAAAAAAAAAAAAAACAGTTTTCGTATGTGCATTTGTTTTGTTATAGGTGATAGTCGCATACTGCAAAGACACCTCTAAATTCCTAAAGTAGCCATGCAAACCACTGCGAAATGATCAGCTTACACGCTTACGCTCTACTTCCTTCCTCTGTTCAACTATCCATTATAAATACTTCGTACTGAATACATTTATGTATTACTGGGTAATGCTCAAACGTTCANAATTGATTAATGGAGAATAAATATAATTTTAAAAAAAAAAACAGTTTTTGCAAAACAGTTTTCGTATGTGCATTTGTTTTGTTATAGGTGATAGTCGCATACTGCAAAGACACCTCTAAATTCCTAAAGTAGCCATGCAAACCACTGCGAAATGATCAGCTTACACGCTTACGCTCTACTTCCTCCCTCTGTTCAACTATCCATTATAAATACTTCGTACTGAATACATTTATGTATTACTGGGTAATGCTCAAACGTTCACCTTCATCTAACAGAAATTTCCGGTAACGGAAACAGAGTAGTGTCAAGTTTATACATCAATTACGCAAAAAATAAACAAATTAGAAATGAACTATCAGTAATAAAGCATGATGTATCCTAAAACACAATTTGTGTAGGGTATTTATAATTTACAACAATACATAAATGTCGGCGCCGCGGCGGCTGACCTGTTAGCCTGCTCGTCTCCCAACAAGGCAAACCGGGCTCGATCCCCGGCACGGTCACTCTCAGATTTCCGCAAGTAAGAATCGTGCCGGACGTTGCGCCTGGTCAGCGGGGTTTCTCGGGGATCTCTCGTTTCCCAGCGCCCTTGTATTCCGGCGCTGCGTCATTCTAATTGAGTTTCATCTCATTCATCCCGCGGAAGGCAATAACAAACCACAGCAGTATTATCCTGCCTTGGTCGTGACGCTTTGTATCCGTGGTTCCGATCAACCTTTGGGTTGCTAACTTCCGCAAATTAGATTTAAAGTTGCCATAAAACTACATTTACGGCATAAATAAGAAAACAACAAATTTAGAAATTCAATAATTTATCAATTTTGCTAAACATGATGACTTTTAAATAAAAAAAATTACTTAAATATATTTCATTATTTAATACTAGCGGAAGCTAGATCTACTGGTGCACATTCGCCCGGTGCGCTAAGATCGTTAGTCTAAGTGGAGACGCAACGCGGGCCGGTTAGCGCCAGTGGTCGCTGCCGTTTTCGCGACGGGTCATCGCCATGCTCTGTTTTCTTCAAACGCCGTAGTTGTGGAAACTCCGCCGCGTAACCGTTCGTATCTTCTCATGGGGTCCATTGATCCTCCGTGTTTTGGTCGTATTTCCTGAAGAAAGGGAACGCGCAGGGATGGGTGGCTAATTGTTGCAAGGTTGGAAATCTGGCGTGCGTTGGCAGTTTGTAAGGCCTTAGTTACTCCGCAATCTCGCCGCAATTTGTACCACACATATAGAGAGGAATAAGATGGAAGAAATTAGCATGGCGAATAGTGAAATGCTTATGTATGAGAACTTCGCATACATGATTTAATAGAAGAGTGTAAGGGGACGTATTGTCGGATGAGAGAGAAAATTTATACCTGCGAGGGAAGTGTTGTGTGTAAGATTGGTATGGAGTATGGACATTTCATTGAGTGTCGAGTAGGCGGGAAATGTTGGTAATGGTAACGCCTTTGAAGGGGCTTAATTGTTCCGTTGGAAATTGAATATCCTTAAACCAATGAAATTTAATAGCATTATGCACTGTTGTATTGTGAGGTGCACGCGTGACACAAATATTAATCCTGCGTATTAGAGTATTGCGTCCAAAGTGTAGTTTGAATCCGCATGGAAGTAAAATTTCCTGTTTTAATTTTGTCATGTCACACGGTAAATGAGTTATAATTGTCGGTACAACTAACATACAGCTCCGTGGATGCATTGGCGATTAAGTATACATGTGGTTGCATTTTTATAATAATAATTTTGTTGTTATTTATGCAATGGAATGAGCAATCTTCTATATTAGGTGCTACAGTTCATATTTCAATGGCTGCCTTGATGCATTTTACTTTTTCGGTTGGTATAAGTATTTCCAGTATTAGGTATATTTCAAATACATTTTCCGAGGGCATTGGAATGTCGTATATATTGTGCGTTCTCATATCCGCTGTATAGTCATTTCCTTTTGTATTATATAACATAAGCAATTTTTAACTGAAAACATTAGGAAAAATTTGGTATGATTTTTAATTGGCATGTTTTCTGATTAAAGGTACCTGTATCTTTAGAACCATGTGTGTTTATGTGAGAGAAGATTCTGCAATAATTAAATAAAAATACGTATTAATATTAGCTAATAGGGCAGATAGTGTCATATTACTATTTGATATTGTATTTTGTATTTTACTTAGGTCTTTCTCAATGGTTTCTGATGGTATGATATTTAGTGGGAGATAGTTATTTTTACAGTATGCAATATGTGTAGTTAGCTCTTGGTTTCTCAAAAGGGAGCTGAATAATTCGAATATAGAAGTGAAAGCCATCGGTTGTGCCAGGTGTGTGACTCGGTAACCTGCCTTGAGTTAAGCTGGGAGTTTTGCGATATGGTAACATTATTAATGACTTCACTTAGTATTTGTTATTTCCTGCCAATTTGGAAAGTGGCATTATTCTTAGACCATATTATGGAATGGATGCCCTCGGTATTATGAAGTGTTGACATCTTAAGTGTCTTGATCGTTAATAGTAATACTTTGTCATTGGATAGTAGTTTATCATAATGGTTATGAGAAATAGTATTGTAACACCATTCTAGTCCATCGCCAAGTAATTGTAAGCCTCGTTTACTACGACTTGGTACATTAATGTCATTGTTGAGTTCCGTAATGATATGTCTTTCACTCAGTTATGCTGTTTAAAACCAATTGTGTGTTTTTAACATAAGTGTGGGATGCCAAGTGCACAAATTTGCTGGGTCCATATTTCCAGGTTGCGCTATTGTTGTGGAGGTTGGAGGGGTATTTGATAAATCAAGGGTATTGATGATTCATATATGACTTTCGCCTTAATGGGCTTCCAGTACACACCAATGCGTATTCGGTAAGCGGTGTTGGGTAGAGAGGGCGAAATAATATGAAGGAGAAGTAATACAACTTTCAGCATCACTTTATGTTGGAGGATTTATCCCCAATAGCCACTCGGAGACCGCTGCTCAGGGAGGACCGACGTCGACTGACACTCCGACTCTTGGCCACCGTGTCCACCACACTTCTCGTTCACGCCCACCTTCTCCGATATTCTTGATTCCTATTGGCTCTCCCTTTTAGCCTGGGCGGGGTTACTGCCGTCAGATGTTAATGCAATTAGCGCAACCCCATTGTGTCAGCCAGACCCAGATATTCTACGTAGTTCTGCAGATTCCTGCATTCTCAGTCGTTACGATACAGTCCCCGTTGTTTGTGAACATTGTTTTAATAACAGTGGTTAGCCGCATTCCTGCCTACTAGGCCTCACTTCTTGTGTTTTAATCGTAACATTATGTTGAACCATATCTGCTGTAACCATCATAACAATAGAATCAGTTTTTTAGCATTTAGGTAAGGCTATCTTCGATCTCATATTTTATACAGTATGATTTTTGTCTCGATTCAAAAGAAGTTCTGGCTGTTGTGACTACATGATCAATATCAATGAGAGTAAATTATAGACTTCAAGCTATTTCCAGTATGCTTTTTGCATGTTAGGAAATTATAAGTATTTAATTTTGAACGCTTTCGTAGTTGACGTTTGTGTTTATGTATTTGTAGTAATAGTTTAGAGGAGCATGTGCAGCACTTACGTCTTTTAATTAATTCACTACGAGAAGGTCTTTTGGAAATAAATCCAGAAAAGTTTACCTGGTATAATAACTAAGTAAACTATACCTTGGTTTCGTAACCGTTTATGGATCGATGTTGATGGACACTGAAAATATATAGGAGGGGTAATGAACTCAGTTCACAAAAATTTTAAAGGCATGTGCCATTTTCTTGGAATGGTTGGGTTTCAAAACGATGTTCATCCATGATATAAATCTTATATCTGAGCCTTAAAATTCTTCTAAGCTGAAGGATGTAGGTGTTGGCGGGGTCACGAACAGGAAACCACGTTTCAAATCTTAAAGAAAAAAATTTGGTCATGTCTGGTTTTGACCCTGCTGAATTTTGATAAACATTTCACTTTGCAAGTAGTTGCTTCTTCCAAAGCACTGCGAGCTTTTTATGTTAGGAGGGAGATAGAAGAGATTCTTGCCACATTTGCATATGCTTGTAGACTACTAACAGCTGTGGAACAAAAATTCTCATTAAATGAAAAATAAGTGCTTGGAGCATTCTATGGCATGGAAAAATGTTTTTTTTTTATTTATCTAGAGGGCAGAGGAGAAGATACTATCCAAGGAATATATTTAGGAATATTGTAGGATTTAGTATGGATGCTGCTAAACAGGATGACGTTTTTGTTAAACAAGTTACACAGTGTCAGGAAAGTTATGTTTTGATTTCCTTATTGTATAGATTATGTTTGCAGGTTATGAATAGTTACCCTAGTAGTGGATTGATACAGATGTGATTTTTTTAGACGTGTCCATAATAGTCCGGGACCAAGAATAGGTTATATTAATGAAATTGATGTTCGTGATGTTATATGTTGGAAGTATTTTGCAGTTCATTTAAGTGTAGTAAATCNGTATTTTGCAGTTCATTTAAGTGTAGTAAATCAGACTGCTGTTATTTATATTTCTCAAGCTCCTGTTATGTATTCACATAAAGAAGTGAAATTTTAATTAGGTGATGAAATATGGTTATTTCGTAGATTGTTTGGAACTTGTCTGAGATGTTCATGTTTTAGGTCATGTACAGCTGGTATATAATGCCTAGATTGTAGTAAAGTTTGTTTGACCGAAATTTCACCGAAATCCTACTTATATGATTTCTCAGACGATGATATCACGCGCCAGTTACAACCTGCCACGGCGCATGACCTTGAAGCGCTCAATGAAAGGCAGGAAGCGCTTATATATGGGATGTGGAGTATCGCGTCACCCGTCTGTATGACAATGCATGTTAACTGAAAGTGAGCTTTGTATGTATGTATGTCGTATGTTGGTGGTAAAATGCCACAAAATAACAAGTTGTTGAGTACTCGCAGGATTAAGCCAGGAAAGAAATTACATTTTACATGGTATCCTAGAAGTAATTCATATTCAAGTGAAATGTGTAAAATATTGCAAAGTAAAGCCTTAACATATGATCAGATTGTGCAGTATCCTGGTCCTGGCATTAACTCACAATCTGGTGTAATATTTCATAAAAATGATCCTTTTCCTTATTTTTCAGGGTTTAATTATTAACTGAATATGGTATTTATTTTCAGTGTCGTACATACTTTGTTTTTGGTTTTGCTGATCCCAAGTAATGGTCATCCGTCACATATGTTAAGGCTGTATTTTGCAATATTTTACACATTTGACTTAAATATGAATTACATCTAGGATACCATGCAAAATGTAATTTCTTTCCGGGCTTAATTCTACAGACATTACAGAAGGAGTAGATACTATCAAAGGAAGATATTTAGGAATATCGGAGAACTTCGTACGGACGTTGCCAAATAGGATGAAATTTTTGTTGAACAAGTTATGCAATATCAAGAAAGTTATGTTTTGGTTTATTTTTTTGTATATATTTGGTTTGCAGTGTATGACAAGTAATCCTATAAGTGGATTTTTGGAAATGTGGCATCTATTTATTGATGTTTATTAGGGAACATTCTGTAATGATAATAACACTGTCAACATATATTATGACATCAATAAAAATTGTAACCATCACCAAAGAATAAAGCCGCAATTAATACACGATCAGCATATCTAAAGTAACTACAAAATATTGTTAACCTCAATTGGTATTTAATTCTCAAGTAACCAATTATATCATTTACAAATTCATTCCAAATATTATTATTTGCAACACCGGCCATTACTTGCTATCTACAAAACCAAAAACAAAGTTTGTACGACAGTGAAAATAAATACCATATTCTGTTAAATAATCTTTTTACCCTAAATAATCCGGAAAATGATAATTTTAATGAAATATTACACCAGATTGAGCGTTAACGCCAGGACCAGAATACTGCACAATATTAATACTAAAACATGAATATCTCCACAAGTTCCAACCAATCTACGAAATAACCACATTTCATCACCTAATTCAAATTTCACTTTTATACGTGAATACATAACAGGAGCTTGAGCAATAGCAATAACAGTGGTCTGCTTTATAACACTTTCATTACCTGTAAAACTCTTCCAACATATAACATCACGAACATCAATTTCATTAATATAACCTATTCTTGGTCCCGGACTATTATGGACACGNTTCCAACATATAACATCACGAACATCAATTTCATTAATATAACCTATTCTTGGTCCCGGACTATTATGGACACGTCCAAGGAAGATATTTAGGAATATCGGAGGACTTAGTACGGACGTTGCCAAACAGGATGATGTTTTGGTTAGACAAGTTATGCAATGTCACGAAAGTTATGTTTTGGTTAATTTTTGTATAGATTTGGTTTGCAGGGCATGACAAGCAATCCTGGTAGTGGATTGTTGGAAATGTGTAAGAACCTCGCCAACTTTTGAAACCGCCAAGAAACCAATTCTTGGCACAATCAAGAAAAACTCCAAAATTCCTAGCAGCGTAAAGCACAATAAATAATATCAGTTTATGGCTGTTAGTAAAGGCTGTTCAGGAGCAGAAAATTGTTTTTTATATCTTGTGGAGGTTTTATGGTTTCGAGACATGATCTTGATAGTAAATTCATACAAATATGAGATCATTTTAAAATAACATTCCTCGTGTATTTAGCTTAAATATGAGAATTTTAACTTAAAATGTTTATTATTTTAATATTTAAAATGTTTATTTAACACGAAGTTCCTTTTCTGCTAAAACCAGTAAAGGATTAATAGGTTATGTCCATCAAATGGAAAAAGGTTTTATCTCTTTTCCCAAGTAATTGAGTCATATTATTTGTAATTGTTATTACTACATGTATTTTGTGGGATAACTAGGACNATCTCTTTTCCCAAGTAATTGAGTCATATTATTTGTAATTGTTATTACTACATGTATTTTGTGGGATAACTAGGACTAGTCAAAACAGTGTCTCGTATTACGAAATTTCTTAATGTCCTGGGAAATAATATTGTCTTCGTGGCTGTTTTAGAACGTTTTATTTAGTTAAATTTGGAAATTTGTACGATAAATAATATAAATACCTATAAATCATTTTTATAAGTTCATTAACTTAAGATAAGAGATCGGGTGTTATTGCTGACACATTATTTGAGTTATAAAGCAGCTTGCTTTAGTTCAAAGTTAAAGCCGTAGTTTCGTGGTGTCTTCATTATTAGAAAGTTTCTTCAACCTCTGGAAGTTATTGGAGTATAAAAATGCTCCCAACTGAAATAACAAGACGTGTGTATCACAGTTGAGTTGTTTGATCTTGCTAATGTAATTATAAAAGGAAAATTTCAGTACAATTGACTAAAATAAAGTAAATTTGTGGTTTCTCGGTTTTTGCATTATCAGCGCATCTTCTGACGGATAACACCCCCTATTTCACTTCAGTTGATATGAAAAACTTATCGCTTTTTTTTGGGGAACAAAGATGGTGTAGACCTCCCATTATTATCATCACGCTAATATGGTTAAACTCTTTAACCGTAACCTGGTACGCACTGCGATTAGGATAATTACCTCTATCCCTTAACATTGGCATTTAATAATGTTTAAAGAAATGTCACTAAAGAGGTACACTGAAAAAGAAATACTTTGTGGCGGCTACAAAATAATTAGTTTGTATTTTCGCCCTGCCAAATTATTTTGCGATGCTCACAAATAATTTTTATAGTCACTAAAAAATAAATTTTTAGTGTCCACAAAAGTTTAGCGGTGACAACAAAAAAATGTTGCGTTAGCGACAAAATTATTTGCCAGGGTGGATATGCACAAAATATTTTGTGGCCGTTACGAGGTATTGTTTTTCAGCGTACTTAGTGAGTTGCTTCGGAAGAAGTCCGTTTCGTCCACGTGCTACTCGACGATGTCGAGCACACGTTTACGACGTGACGCTGCCTCTGCCGTCCAGGCACTCGAAGAGAAATGAAGTGAGCGGAGTGAAGGGTCCCAGCCCGGTAGTGCAAGGCCACATCTGCTGAATAAAAGACGACCGCACGTGGCCGCCACGAAGCTCTGTCGTGGACTACGATCGCCTCTCGACCCCTGGCGCCTTCTCCGCAGACCTCCGCTCCAGAGCCTGTTTTCCCCCATCGCACCTGTGTTGTACCTTCCTTACACTCAAACCACACATTATATGCATGTTTTAAAATATGCTCACTTTGTCTAGCTTATTAAGAGCAGCTCGTATTTTCATCTTGAAGAATTACATTACGACAGTCATTCAAATATCACTTTATTAAAGCTTAATTGATACAATAAGATATTTCTCGTGTCATTTACCTATAGATTTAATATATGATTGCAACATTTTTGGGCAAAGTAATGTTCTTGAGTAAAGTGTATTCTAATATTTATTAAATTTATGTTTTTATTCCTGTAAAGTATTTTACCAATTTTATATTAATATGTAATATGTATTATATATTTACTGTATATTAGACTATAATATGTACACTTTGTATATTATTTATATGTACTGTAAATTAGTAGTTTGGTCAATATTCTTTAGGAATATACTCACATAAAATACTGCTAAATAGCAGAAAATAAATTTTTTGTTGTTTTCCTCTACTTATTTTTAATGTACTTTTTTGTGCCCAGCAACAACCTGAAAGCAATTTTTGTCACACTTTTCTTTGGTAGCGAGTTTCCATCGCTGATATATTTTGGTGGAAGCGTTCATCGTGTTCTCTTGAATATCCGGGATTTTGTTGAGAAAGTCCAAAAGGTAATACTACAAATATACATAACACTCAAAAGGAAGCAATGCAGTGGGCTATTTTGAAAAAAGTGAATGATTTGTTTAAACAAAAATATGTGTTGTCAGTTACAAAAACTAAAGCTATTGCGATAAATTTTGGGCCTAATTTTTAGAATCAGCCTTTTTAAGCATAAATGAGACAAAAAAAATATCCCTTTGGCAAAACCTTTTGTTAACCAATGATATTCAAGAATATTTCACTTTAAACATAATAATGTAATGCATAGAAGGTTGTAGGAAAATTATTGATTAAAATGCTACCCCAACATTATCTATGAGTATAATAACTGAGATATATCTGTCGTCACTTTATCAGAAGGTAATAAAATAGCTCTGAACTTCGACTACTAACAAATTAAACATAAGATCTGTGAAATAAATAGTTTAACATATACACATGGGATTTTAAAATGTTATTTATGTTAACTCTAACTTTATATTGTAACGAAAATGTATCTATTTAAGTGATAATAATTTTTTGTATATCTGTGCCCTTTGAACCTGTCTTGCCACGTAACAATTACCGCTAGTGTCATTACGAAATACACGAATTCGTCTTTGCATTTCTTGGCATTTTTAGTTGTTATTCTAGAAGCATTCATAGATCTGTGAGAGAAGTTGTTAAACCATTTCTCCATGACCCTAAAATAACTGGTATTGCAAATATGCCTGTTGGTGTGTATAGGTTAATGGCGTAAATATTTATTTTAAGGTAGTTGTTCAGACACGCAAAGGCAGTTATTAACAGTGTAAGGAATTGTTTGTAAATGCATAGGAGATCGGAATATGCGAAATAAATGTTACAAGATACTGAACACATTTTCTACTGTACGACGCTCTCTCGATAACCTGCAGTTGAAAAAAAAAGAGATTTTCTATTTAAACCTATACAACAAGTTTTTATAACATCGTATGTTAAAACTACATAGAGTGCGGGTTGTAATCTGTATGGTAGCCATTCTGTGTGAAGACTGTGCTATGTGTTTTCTAGTAACACTCTACCAATTGACGTGTTGCACAAAAACGTCACCATTAAGCATCGATCTCTAGCATCCGACATGAATGTACATAAATTTGTCATTTGCGTCCATGGCTGCTAGTAAAACCACAATGCTGAGTTCAAATAACGGAAATATTTACATTTACTCTTGTATGTGCATTGCACGGCAACATACTTGCGATCAATTGCGCACAAGCAGTGTGGGAATTTACATATGCTTCCCAATCTCAAATCACTCTCATACACTCCCTTACTGAATAACGTATATGAAAAATAGAAACACTATAATAGTAACGATACATTTTGGCCATAGTGTAAACAACAATGCTAGCAATCGTATTAAGTCAACCAAATTAAGTGGTTTTATATGTATGCCCCTCTGGTGTTCTGTCACAACTACACAGTAAGTAGGTTAAAATCAAAGTAATGTATTTTGCACTTCAGTTCTGCTTAAAGCCTAAAGTTTACAAGAAGCAACTTAGGACAACAGCCAATATCATGTATTACATGTGGTCCTATTTCTCTGTACGTATCAGTCGTACATTTCTTCCGGTTTGTTCTCAGGGTGTGGATGAAAACACTGCTCTACAGAGTGTTGATGGTAATATTGTAGATGCGACATTTGGACAACTAAAAGCTGCTACTTATGCAAAGTCAACACACCGTCTCGGAAAATAAATAAACTATCGAGAAATGAAGAAGGTAGAAAATTGGAAGAAGCATTCACGTTGCGCAATAAATTAATTTTCGTGTTTTTGGAATCACATCCTGTTAGAAGCTTGGTAGCTATCACTCAACAAATTAAACTAAAAATAACACAACCTTTATACGAAAGGTTATGGGTTACTTTAAACCTACCCCCTTCCACCCCCCTACCACACGAAATCACCCACTACCAGTTAACAACTATACTATCCAGTTCAATCTACCGACACGTGTAACCGAAAAGTCTATTATTTAATATACTTCTATACAATCTACTGCTTCTTCAGATTATTCACTTCATGCACCACTATCTTGCTCCCCTCAAATTGAGCAACTCCCCACCGCATAAGATATAATCGTACGAACGTTGTGAACCTACTGTATTATTCGAACACCTATAATGCGACGTTTCACATCAAGCTGAGAAGAGTTTATTGCTCTACGATTAAATATATTAATCACTGTGTAAATTTCTACTTGCATAAACATGAATTTAAATGTGTAGCTGTTAATAAAAGCATAATTATAACTACTATACCTACTATTATGCACAGCGGTGAATCTTGTGATTTACTTACTTCTCGTACCAAAATAGAAGTCGCAGAATGTGACGCACTAAAAAAGTGGAGAGGTTTGGGTGGCTCTTAACATCGGGGTCTTGAGAACCGACGAAGAAATGATTATGGAGCAGAGCCGGAATTCAAGGGCAGGGGAAACGGGAGAACCCCGAGGGTACCCGTATAACGGCGGCACCGTCCTCCACAACACACTAAACACATACATTAAAAACTTGTAACTGTCCTCAGTTGTCAAAAAATGAAATGCAATCGCTTGTTTTGTGGCAATGGGAATGGTTTTCTTCACGCAGTAATTAAAACTCGTGAATTCTTGGTCAGATGGTTTTAAGCAAGTATTCAAAATAGCATGAAACATTGAGTTACTGCAAAACATGATAATTTTTAGCTGCTTTCCCCAAAAACGGCTTGACCCACAAACATGGAGTTTTCTGTCGACGCCGTTCCGCTAGTACATATTTTGTGTACAACTGCGTGAGCAGGTGGCGCGAGTGAAACGTCCATCTTGAGAGGACGAAAACCAGAATCTTTGACAATTTACTGGCCCCTGTAAACACATGTTACCCTTTGCTCACCATTGCCGATAGTTGCTGGCTAAGTTGCTTTCACTGTCCTGCCCTGACAATATCAGACGAACTACTGTATATTGCCGAATAGTACTGATTATTTTTTGGCCACAAATTGCCAGATAATGATCTTCTTTTGGTGCCAGTGTAAACGAGCCTTTACTTGCCTTTACGCACAGCAGTCCGTACAAGGGCGACTAAAAAGTTATATGCTGTCCGCGTTAAAATTATGTTTTCTGATATCCATATTTTAGATCTGATTCTTGCCTCATTTTTTTATCCTTCTGCAACGTGTAAAAATTAGCATTGCGTGGAAATTCTCTATTGATTCATGCGTCAATTGAGCTTTAAGTACGAACTTCTTAGGAAGGTAAATGGGCTAATTCTTACATTTAAGTGCACTAAACCACCAGAAAATAATGTAAATTAATTTAATATCCACAAAATTAAACACCTCAACCTTTTTCGACGTAAATAAGTGGAACAATTTTTTTACTGATTCGCTGCCAATGTCACCAAGATAATTTATGCCTGTGCTTACGTTAAAATATAATTTTTTTTTTAAATATAAACTTTAAAAGTGCTCTTAACAGTATTTTATGAAGTGGTGGTTTTTTTTTTAATAATAGTAGTTAATGAAGTTGAGTGAGTTCTCAGGGATATTTATGGAGTGAACACCTGGAGAAAAAACTGGTGCCCACAGGAATTGTGTCTGGAGGTGTAGGTGGGGCGTGAAGGATTCTCCTCTCGGGTTGGACGGCGGGGGCACACTCCGGGAACACTCGAGTCTCCCAAGCGCCTAGCGGGATGTGCGTGGTTGCAGAGCAGGGGTATTGAAAATAGAATAGGAGGACAGAGTAGAGGGCTTGGAGTGAGTGCGGGAGAAAACAGAAGTGGGCGGCTCTTAACGCCCAGTGTACGTTCGCGCGAAACATAGTAAAAATAAGTGTAGAACTTTTATTAGTTTAATTTACCCAGTGTATGATGTAGCAGTGGGGGACTTCGTGGAAAAAGTAACCGCGAGCATGCTACAAGTAGAAGCTCCAAAAGGTCTAGGTTTGTAGGTGTGACCCCTAATATAAAATGGAGAAACAAAGAGGCCGAGCCAAAATTCTTACTCCGGCACCTTTACACATACATAATAATAATTATTATTACATATAGCAATAAAGCAAAAGTGATTTAGAGTAAAAAAGAGCAAGGCGATTAATAAATAAAGTAGAATTTAGATTCGTGTGACCATAATTGTTTTTAATGAAGGTGCAATATAACAATAATTAAAACATCTCAAATGTGTAACAGTAAAAAAGGCTTTATATATAAATATATTTGGCATGTTACAAAAAACTAAAATTTCTGGAAGAATGTGTCATTAATTTGGTTAGGATCCCAAAATAAAAAAAATTTAAAATTCACGATTACAAAATATATCGAGTTATAAAAAACATTTAGAGTTTATGTTTTTTTTTTATAGATTGAGTTCAAAATGACTTAAGATGGCGACTTGATTACTGTAGAGTTGAAGGACTCATGCACATGACGAAAATGATAAAAACTAGGTGGCTGAACTTTCCTGGGATGTGACCCATCTTCAGTATATCTCCCTTGCCATCGCCAGCGTAGGTGTTGCTTCATCATTAAAACTGCATCAAGAAGACACAATGCCACTTCAAAGAATATCTGCCACGCCTTGGCAGCAAGGTAGAGAAACGGCCTCAACACAGTATTTTCTGACCCAACAGGTCGACCGATGTAAATACAAAATTTACACATAAAATAAAGAAGCAAGGACGAAATTATACATTATAGAGGTGACGATCAAAAAACAGAAAAAAACCAGTCACCCAAAGCGGTAAAAATTAAAAGATCACTTTATAGCAAATGGATAATAGCTGCAGCTAATTATAATTTATATCACGCCATAACGAGTAGAGAGGATGAAGAAAGCTGCAGGTTGTGTTCTGAAAATTCCAGACACTATCGCAGATATAAAGTCGCTTGACACAAAACAAGTGATACTATCCTTTATCGTTATGAGGTACTTTACATTAATACCATGAATGATTTATAAAATTACATTGACAGAAAAGAATTTAAATATGATATTCACAAACCAAATACAGAATATTACATTAAAAAATGTTTAATTCCCTTAACTAAAGTCATTTCAATCGGTTGACACAAAAGCTAATCGTGATCAGAGTAACTTGCCACCAATAAATTTCAAAATGAAAAGATAACGAAATTTTAGAATATTCCTAGTTGAATAAACAAAATGACAGGAACAGTGACTAAAACATTATCTAACGTTGCTTTTACATAGAAATGAACTATAAAGCTAGGTGCTCGAAAATAAAACAAGTGGCTTTGCCATGAAAACAAAAAATATTCCCTGAAAGAGAATACAATGTTAAAAAAAAACATGGTTAAAAATAAGCGAGTGCCTACAAACGGCACAATAATCTCCAATAACTCCCTGAGCTAGCTGGTTTCTATGTGACTTAGGGAGTTTGGCGAATGCAGCAAGCTTGAGTCTTATAGGCGTATAACAACTGGCGCGCAGGAAACCCCGTATCGCTGAGAGTATAGTCGCGAGTTAAAGAAACTTTAACCTACGGCCGAGGGTCTACATACCCAGAGAGAAATTGCTAAACATTAGCCGAACTTCGAGAGACACGAGGACAATGCTTTCTTCAGCGACCAGATGATCGTTCGCGGAGAGTTCAGCTGTTCCAGCAGACGCCAGCGACAGAAGGAGTAGTAGACAGAGATTTGGGTGGCTGTTAACATCGTGGTCTTGAAAGCCGATGCGAAGCAAGGTGAGGATGGAGCAGCACCCGATGCAAGGGCGGGGAGAACGAGAGAACACCGAGAAAACCCGCCAACCAGTGGCATCGTCCGGTACGATTCCCACGTTCGAAAATCCGGGAGCGATCCCACCGGTAATCGAACCCAGTTCGCCTTGGTGGGAGGGGGGGTAGTCGGACCACTACACCACTGCGGCTCCATAGCCACGAAAGGCAACTGGCAACCATTAACCCAGCATATTTGTGAGCCCGTTTCAGTATATATTTCAGCAGCGAGACAGCGCCGACGATGGGGCAGAGCACCATAATAAAGTGTAATGTGTAGCTAGTCACTCACAGCCATAGTTAGTGAATGCCAATGCGATGGTAAACTTTACAGTGTGCTTACTCGCAGTCGCAGCTTTTCAAAAGGCGGCGAGGTATTAGTCTTGTTGTCTCAGAAATACAATCAGGAAACTCCGTACAGACAGACGGAATAAGGTAATATGAATGTGTAAATGTAAACGATATGGCGACAGACGGGAAGACGATTGAAGGTGTCAAATTTTCAGTTAAGCTGGATTCTAATATTTATGCGGAGCAGCAGAGCACGGCAGATGGGAAGCAGTTAGGAGAGACCGAACAAAATGTTGAAAATTTTGACACAGGTAAAAAAACGCGACAGGGAGAGATTTTTATCCATGGGGCGAGGTAAGTCAAAGTCGTTGAGCGATTGCAGAACTTATAAAAAAACGTTGTCTGTATTTGGACAGATAATGGAGGCGTTGCGACAGACGAAGGAGAATATGAACATAACACTTTACGACCATTCTCAGGAAATGAAGGAAGAAATGCGCCGTTTGCGCGTTCATTTAGAACGTACTGCGACAGGAATAAATCAGATTTAGGAGAAATGTCACTCACAAAACGAGGAATACAATGAAATTACAGGGGCAGTGGTACATCATGTAGAGTCGGTTTGTTGTGTAGTAGAGGGTCAAAATAAGATATCTGAATGTTTGATGAATATGGAAAATAGTGTAGACCTAATTGAGTATGTTTGCGCACAAAATGACGAAATTTATTATAACATTGCACACAAGTGTCTCAAACTTTGAAGCGAAACAAAAAGGAATTGAAGAAAATCGGTCGTGCTTTTTCCCAGAGCAGTATCGTAGTGAAAATTGTTACGAATTAGCTTTTAAGACAATTCATACCTGAAAGGGGCTATGGGCGCAGCTAAATAATGAGTCATGATAAGTTAGAGCACAACAGTATAAGATGGGGTGTATTGTACATATGTATTATACAATAACTATTTACGTGACTCTTGATCGGGGCAGTTTTAATGGAATACCAAGATGCCAATTAACTACAATAAGTTTTACTACCGCACGCCACTAATATTACAATTTAATTGAAAAGTCCCCACCTTGTTCATGTTTCCGGAGGATGATTCTAGGAGGAAGTTAACGACGGCTGTGCACACGCATCTCAACGTCTTCTTGGTCCGCTCCCCGATGACAAAAAGTCGTCGCTCCCTTTGTTGCGCTGGCCTATACCGTGCGCGTTGTTTAATATTTTCGGCCCTGTTTACTGTTCGGGGGAGGGGGTTTCTGTAACTGTCTTTCACAAGGTGTTGTTGCAATCACGCTCGTGCCCTGGTTCAATGTTTTAAGATGTGATCAGGCAGGCCGTCTCGCTAAGACCTGATCACTTTATAACACATCCCCTAATGTTCACTAGTGAGATGCCCTCATCTCGCCCTTGAATTCGTGGGGGTTGTGTAAGATTTTTTGAATTTGCGTGGTTCATCGTCTGGCAGAATGAATATGGATCTGTGTGAAGTCCTCTTCGCTATGGTAGGAACATTTTTTAAAGGATTTATAGTAGACGGATAAGTTAGGAATAAGGAACAGTAAATTGCTTTCGTGCAATCCTCGAGCAAGGTGGGCTGTACAAATGCTGTGCTGTGTTGTCACCGAGGCCGTGCGGGCCTTGAACTTGCGTTTCTGCTGTGTGTGCAAAGTGTCTTCCACGCGAGCACGGCAGACGCCCCGCGGGTGGGTTGCGAACGCGTCAGTCTTTATTGAGGATGTGAGTCTTTAAGTACTTCGTGGAGTGGATCTTTTGATACATTAATTATTGTATAGAATGAAACAGCAATGCTATTTAAAACAATAGTAATTATAGTAAAAAAATAATTTAAACAGTAAAGAATTTGATTTGTTAAAATTAACTGCTCTCCCCATTACAATAATTATTGTGTTTTGTTTGTACAGGAAATACACTTTCTGAAAAATGAATACATGTTAGAACACTGACAAAAATAATGATGTGATAGGCGAATGCTACATACTAAAATTACACGGAACGTCACGGTGGTAGGATACTGATGGGATGGTATCAAAACGTAGAATATTATTTATTTAATAATTGGAACTTTCTTAATTTGCAAAGAGGAAAATTTTGAAGCTGATTTTCTTTTACGTTTTAATACTTCAGAGGGAAATGGAATGGATACTTACAGTAACATATACACAAGTATTTAAATACAAAACTAAATGTAGATGTTATAAATGTATTTATTTTACAAGAATTATGTGTCAATAAAAGATAATAATATATGAAATGTGTTAAATTGTACGAATGGTTCGTTTTATATAAAAATTAAAATCTTAAATTACAGTGATAAAGTCATTACTTTTTCTTACAGACTGGATAATTTTTTTATGACCACAATTCAATAAATTATTAGAAATGGGATATCTCTATTTCATGATGGCAACTCTTTCAATGTATTTATTTATTCATAGAAGGTGTACGTTAATTAGGTGATTGTTCAAAAAAGAATTTTTGTTACAAGCAGTGGAATATTATTATTTTTTAAATTATTTTAATCTTAAAACTGGTTTGAATTTTTTCTTTTATTATTAATAATAAATTTTAAAAGCAGCTTTTGGAGACCTCCTATTAGTAATATTGATTGGTTTTAGTTTAAAGTTCTCTTATACAATCATAACATTATAATGTAAAATTTGTTATGTAAGTTTTACTCATACCGGCAGTGTGAACTGTAAGTGGCGTAAGTAAAATATGGAAACTGCTGGTTACCTGTATATAGTGATACGACTAGTGATCTGGGTTACGCTGATATATTGGTACGAATGTGCGCGCCTTCACATTGTTGCGTGTGACGTCAGGACAGGTGCCGGCTGCCTCTGTTATCGAGGACATTGCTTGCGCCACCCTTCGGAGGCACTTTGGATGAGAGGATGTGACATCACTGCTGGTTGCTGCTGTTCATGAACATGCGGTACCATTGTTCTGAAACTTGCAAGGGAATTTATTAACAGATTGCTTTCACAGCTTATATAAACACCTAATCCACAGTAAAATTTTACTTTAAAGAAATAATAGGGCCGTAATAGTTTATGAGGAGTAGGGTTATTTAAAATTGATTTGTGAATTTAATCCTGGTTTTACAATGAAGAACCAAAACAACTGGTTTAGGCGTGCGTATGCAAATAACAGAGGTATAGAACCAATCAGAGTAACGCGATGCGGTTGGCAGCTAGATCGGTTACTGCTGTTACAATGGCAGGTTATCAAGATTTAAGTGCGTTTGAACAGTACAAGTAACGTTTAAAGTGGACAAGGGGAAACATTTGCGTGGCGCGCGCTGGCACATCTTTTTGCAACACAGAGTCGCTTGAGCCGCGGAAGTGCTGATGCGGGAATATGTCGTCTCGCCACTTCGTATCTGGGTTGTGTCGCGTGACACGTAGCCGCGACTACTCGTCCTTTCATATGGCATCTAATAACGTGACACTGGCTTTCTATCAGCATACAAAAATCTCATAGTTAACTGACATACTATATTTCTATGCATTTTTCTTAATGATATGTTCACTGATGGGAAAGGATAATATAATCCTGTACCTTTATCCATGCGCAGTCGTATCTTACTACAATATTATATCTTGTATGGAATTTATTATATTAGTATTAGCTGAAATTAAATTCAGCAGAAGTTGTCACAAGATTATAAATTACTATCACAGTAATAGTTTCATTTCAAATAACTACATCCAGCACACACCGGTGATCTTTATATTAATTTAAATTACTAGAATAGTATTGCCGAGGTAAATTGTTTAAATATATATATACATGCAACTAGGGACTTGCGGTTCAAACTGAAATTCTTTTGTATGTTTAGATATTGTGCTGTAATATAAGTTAATTAGTATTTAAACCTAATAAATTTGAAAATTTAATATTATGACATTGTTTTCTTTTTACTGCTACTTACAAGCTAAAAGTTTTAATGTTAGAAGTTAACGTGGCTGAAATCTTGTTATTATTACTACGGTAATTAGCAAGGGTGGGTGGGGAATTTATTGAAATGGGGGTAGATGGTAGAGAAGCTGATGCAAGGCAGCGAGAATGTAAGGAGGAACCAAGCCTATTCGATTTTTCCGAATTAGCTTTTAAGTCAATTCATAACCTGATATGGGCACAGCTAAATAATGAGCATGATAAGTTAGAGCACAACAGTACAAAATGGGTTTATTGACTATAAGGATAATATAATAACTATTTTCTTGACTATTGATCGGAGGAGCTTAAATTGAATACCAAGATGCTAACAATTTACAAAAAGTTTTATTACCGCACACCACTACTATTACAATTTAATTGGAAAGTCCCCACCCTTTTCATGTTGCCGGAGGCTGATTCTAGGAGGCAGTTAACGACGGCCGGACACACCCATCTCAATGTCTTTTTGGTCCGCTCCCCAATGACCAAAAGACGACGCCCCCAGGGTTACGCTAGCCTATACCGGGCGCGTTGTTTAACATTTTCGGCCCTGTTTACTGGTCGGGGGAGGGGGTTTCTGCAACTGTCTTTCACAAGGTGTTATTGCAATCACGCTCGTGCCCTGGTTCAATGGTTGAAGGTGTGATCTGGCAGGCCGTCCAGCTGAGGCCTGATCACTTCATAACAATATGATCTCCCCTCCCACCATAGACCGATGGGAACCCTTGTTCACAGGAATGACAGAAAACATGCTGCAATTTAGGTTTATAAAAAGGATGGATCATTACCTAAGGAGCGTCCTATGTAGCAATGGCATAACAAGAGAGATATTTTCGTCTTGTCTTTAAGGACCGGCAGAATCGTGGGGACAATTGGCGTGTGAGTACTGTAAAAGCTACGAAGACGCGCGAAACTCGTGCTGGTATCCTTGTGTACAGGATTTTCTGGTACAATACCTTTACCAAGGCCGATACCAATCGGTTAACATGCCAATTTTGGAATATGTCCAGGAAATAATTCAGAAATGTAAGGACCTTAAAAATATGTTCGCGCCCGCGAGGATCGAGCGTCACCTTACAAAACATCTGTTTCTGAATGTGCAAAACACAGTATCGGCGGCTGAAACAGTTACCTACGCGGTTAGCGGCGATGGCCAAATGGTTTGAATTGCCCACTATGGTGATTGATTGCGCCGAATTAAGAACTAGGGACTATGGGTTTCACGGACACACGAATGGGGGACGATCAGAAGCAAGAAGAAGTTGGCCAGCCGGCGCGGAAGTCGTAAAGTTTGCCACATCATGGTAACGAGTGTAACAGCAAATATAAAATTAAAGCCTTTAGGCAGCGCCCGAGGGAAGGGACTATTGCGACTCGTAAACCAGATGAGTCATCACCTGGGAACGGCGATCATAATTACTACAAAGAAGCACATGTGTAAGAAGCAGGGAACGGTCGTAATCCTGTGCACCTGCAAAACATGTCATTAGTACAGGAAGTTTACCAAGTGATGCTTCACGCGGATAAGGAAAACGTCTAGCAGACAACCAAGACTCTCGCTTGGCTGGAGAATATGATGACAAAAGAGGCGATGCAGTAGGCTGACTTGAAAAAAATACATATAATCTCACATAAGTCTTTGTGTTTTGGAGTAGGAGGATTTGAAACCCAAGCTAATGAAGGAAAATACTTTTCAGGACTGCATGTGTTACTAATGGGATGTCCAGGTAGGAAAATCACGGATTCTATCTTTTCTTGGAGGATTTCAAGAAAGAGAGGGATTTGTCAGTTCAATGTCGCTTGTTGTTTTAATTAAGTAGGAACTACTGTCCTGTTAGGAAAAAAAGTAGGATTTCTTTATATGCTCACTGAGATTCCTCTCCGGGATTAAGAAGAGTTATGGTTGCAGAAAGAATTAGCAATGTAAACAAATTAGGTCGTTAGGTTAAGGATTAGCTGAGGAAGTTGTGCAAGATTAGAAACAGTGTGCGACTAGATAATGTAAAGCAACTGTGCATTATTTTACTTCTTAGTAGATATATCCTAGAAGGATATTGGATACATATATCGTAGTGTGTATCGAATGTATGGCATTTGAAAGGAAGACTTGTTGACAGAATGGTAAACTGCCGTAGATCATGTCATACCCATTCCAGAACTGTTGATAACATACTGACCAAGGATTTTATGACACGCACAAATGCTTACGCTCTAATTATAGAATAAATTGTTATTTTTTAAGTGTATGGTATTTTTGGGTAGTGGTAATTTACGAATAAGGGTTCGTTCTTAGAGAATATTTTGTAGTATACATTTAGAAAAAATAATTTGGTGCCCGCAGGAATTGTCTCTTATGATGTAGGTGGGGCATGGGCAATTCACCTCTCGGGTTGGCCCGGCGGGGACCACACTTGGGGAACACTCGAGTCACCCAAGAGTCCAGCGGGATATGCGTAGTCGCACAGCTAAGAGATTGGAAATAAGATCGGAGGAGGACGGAGTACAGGCCTTTCCAAGGCATACAGGAATTATTTTTGGTTGTCTTGTTTTGGGAGTGCCGAACAATCACCGGAATACCGAATAATAATATCAGCCGTTTAAAGGCCATTAGAGATACTTTGCCATAAAGAGAAAATATATAATGAAACTGGCAGAGACACGCTCAGCGTACTGTAGTGAGGGCCCATAATAGAAAGTTGTATCGACTTTTTATTAGTTTAATGTATCCATTGAATAATATTTAGTAACTCTCCCTGAGCTAGCCGGCGCTTATGTGACTGACGGAGTTCGGTGGACTATGCAAGTATGAGTCTTATAAACGTGTAGCAGTTGATTCCTACCACTGAAAATTGTTTGCTTTATTAAAAGCCTACTTATAGTCCGATTAAAATATTTTGTTTATCAATACTTTTAACAATTTTTATATACACCCTATTATTTTATTATTTTGTTTACAAAGTTATGCAATGGCGATAACTTTTCTGAAGACGGTTTTCCTGTGCCTACACTGAGAGAAAATTCATGAACCAACAAATTACTTACAAATGTATGGGAAAAAGAAGTATGTATAGTTAATTCAAGAAAATATTTTTGTTTCCCGGCACATTATTTTGATCCAACAATTCTGTTCCTTCAACCTACTTGTACAATTTCATTAATGAATTAAACTAAATTCCTGGTTCTAAAATGTTTTCCTGCCAAAATAATATTGCAAGAGCAGCTACACATTCGATTGATCATACACAAATAAGTGTGAAGTTGGCTCAACCGAGGTTTTCCCGCAGTGCGTTGATTTTCTGTTAATTATCACCCCGCAGATTATCATGCATCGCAGGTCACCGCCATCAAACCGCTTGCTCACTTCACTATAGAAGCCGTGCTCCGAACATGCGCTCCAGAGCACTCGGCAGCTACGATACGGAGAACGTGCGGCACCCGATCCTCTAAAACCGCTGGCGCGTGAGGTCTTTCGCACCGAGCATTTGCAATCATAGTAAGTGCCTCGACGACGGAATCCTCTGGCGAAATGGCTATTTGGAGCGAGTGGCAGCGCCTTTCACGAGTACGCGAGCGTGCGGTGATCGTTTCCTCTTCTGCGGAAGGCAGTGGCCAACCACGAAGCACTCCCCTCGCCACGATTTGTTTTCGTTTATCTCCCAACACCGCCGTGACCATTCTACAACGCCGTAAGACATTTTTAAAAATATTCCTCCATTACTGTTTCGACATGTAAGGACTTTGTATCCGAGACTAATGCTTGGTCGGAAACGAACGTGCTTCCTTTTCCAACGGTAGTCAAATCCAATGAGACTTTCTCAGCATTATTAACAAAATGTCATATGTAAAAAAAAATAATTCTGTTCATAAAAACCAGTTTGACTTTATTAAGGACAGCTTATTACTGTTTCTTATAGTTTTGGTTTTCATAGCCATGTATAAAATATACATGCATATTATAGGTCTACATAATTATATATGTAATCCTTATATACACGATAAAGTTAACGCTTTTGCTGTTTTTTTTTACTGTTATGTGTTCATTTCATATGTATAAATACATATATATACACATAGAATAAATGTTCAAGATAACAGCAGAAGCATTGATTCACTACTTTTCTGCAAATAAGCATTACAATTCTCAGTATTCTTTGTACGTATAAGGTAAATATTAAGTTCATTCATTGTTAAGGGAAAACTCGACTGCTTAACGTATAAGCAGGCCAATGTTTTTATTACTCTCGGCATGGGTTTAAGATCAGTGATGATATATGTCTCAAAGATGCATGTCTGCACATAATAAGAGTAGCTCTGACCTGTGGTTCACAAATTCATATGCCATTGTGAGAACTAATTAGCGGTGCAGTTGCTCTTCCTACACTTCATTGGTTATAGATTCACGAACGATAAAATATAATGTTTAACCATCTTAAATTTGACTTTGATCGTACCAACTTTTAAACACAGTTTAAATAATATTCACAACAGTGGAATACGTGAGTTATTAAATTTTATGAGATGATCATAAAAAAAAACGTATAAATTAATTTCAATGTATTAGAATGTCGTTGCATTAAAGTTTAAATACCTTACAGTAAATATCGAATTTAAAAAATTAAAAAAGCTTTACACATTTATTAAAAAAAGGTTCAGTTTAAAGAAAATTTCGTATTTACAAATATTTTCTGCAATAAATTAAAATTGAAATAACTTAATTATTTAATAAATTATTATACAATCATAAAAATATTTAAATTCGGATGCCAAATAATTAATTTACATTATTAAAGTATTTCATAATAATTAATAATACTTCTCACATTACATTTAATATCTCCCAAAATTTAACTAATAAATAATTTGTGTAGCTTTAGTTGTTTTAAAAATATATTGACAAAGTCTATGTAGGCACAATAATATTTCCAAAATTTATATTATTTCTTATAGATAGTATTTTAATTACTTAAGTATATACAGAATGTCCGGAAATGAAACCCCCAAACTGCAAGAGGCGATTCCTTATCAAAAATAAAGTCGAAAATATACGGGACACCATATACCTGAACGGAATTTAAAAGTAGACATGAGCCTACGAAAATTAGGTTTTGAAAATGTCTGTTTGCCGAATGCCTTGTACAACACCTACAAAGTCCGCAGCAAAATGGTGTCTTATGATTCCCATGTTGCAGAGACACATGCGTTATTCTGGCCGTCCTTGGTCTGTGGGTACTGTTCGGCTTAAGGAAGTGATACGTCAGCACACCAACGACATGCCTTCCACTAGTACACCCTACATAGCGCGCCAAATGGACGTGTCCCATTCAACCGCGTGGAACGTATTTTGGGTCAATCTCTGCCATCCCTACCGCTGGATGAAAGTCCGAGGCGTTCAGCAAAAAAAAAAAAATAATAAAAAAAAACTTTTTCAAAACTTAATTTCCACAAGCTCATATCTCCTTAAATATTATGTTTATGTATATGGTGTTCTAAGTAGTATTTTCGACGTAAATTTCATAATGAACCACATCCCACAGTTTGGAAGTTTAATTTCCCAACAACCTGTATTATCATAAATATAAAATTAAATACAAGTCAACTCAAAGAAAATACTATGTTATTGTAGGAAATACGAATATAAAGTAATTTATCTCAATTTAAATTAGGAAAATATAGTAAATGTATTCACAAGAAAGAAAATGGTTAGGTTTTCAATGTTACCGACAAAAAATTTAATTTAGTTCATTAATCGAAATACTTAAAAATGATGTGAAGAAATACATATTTAAATATAAAGGAAATTAAAAATATTATTACAGGAAATTAAATAATCAAAGATATTTCAAGAATGCAGTAAATATAATTCTGGTAAATCATAAGCATTTTGTGCATTGAAAATACTTTGCTTATGTGTACTTATTTCGTTAGAGATAAAGACCAATTAAGTATGGTTATATACTTCTTGATTACGAAACCGTAATTATTTTTGTCTCAGTTACTGTGAAAAATAAACTAGATAGTACAAGATAATTTTTTATAAGGAATCCTTGTTAAAATTGAGTATGATTTACGTTTTTCTAAAAGGTTTCAATCATCCCTATATTGTAGTTTACAAAATGTTATTAAAAAGCAAATTTTTATTCTTGTAGGAATAGAGGTTTTATTTTCTCCACAGTTTGAAATTATTCTTGTAGACCAAAGAGAAAATAATGCTGTCCTTATCATTGATTATGTAATGTTGGTAAAATCAGATGTCATTAAAAAGTACATACAAAAATATCTAACATATTTTTAATGTCTTATAAATAATTAATGGAAGATAAAATAAAATGTTAAGATAAATTTTCATCAAAATGACCTTGTTAAAAAAAATTCACATTACAAAATATACTAAGAATATTTTGATAATGAATGGATTATGATATTGATTTTATAATGTACATATGAACAGAAAATCTAATAAAGGCGAGTACAGAAATAAAATATTGTATTTATGAGAATTCTTGGAAAGGAAATAAGTAGCGCAATGAGACTGTTGCAAGCGCATTTAAGGCTTTCACGATTTGGTAGATATAATTGACAAACAATAAACTAAAATAATTTTTAAAAATAGTTTTTATGTATCTACCCGGCAGAGTTATATCTGTATATAGAATGTTATGCCCTGCTTAAATATTTTCATGTGTATGCTATGTTAATTTTTAATAACATTTTGTTCAAGTTCTTACATTTTAACGAGTTATTCAACTGCATTGTTGTTGGTATATTTTTTCGTTCCCCTCTTTCATAAAAATTTATTTAAAGTGGCTTCAAAACATTTACAACTGAGAAGGATAAGCTAACAAAAGGTGAAGTTTTATAATGCCACAAGCCCTTTAGCGTAGAGTGCTGCAAATGATGCATTCCCGATTTCCTGCGAATAAATAAAACATGGATGGAGAAAGTTGACACACAATTCTACATAGCTGCATCCAGTTCTAGCAAAGTTTAGTAGGCAAAAAAAAGTATAATTATACTTGGTATCTTAAATAAAAAATATTTATGACATGTTTTTTAAAAAATGTATATGTATAAACCCAATACATGTTAAGGGTCGGAAATATAATACAATGCGTTTATTCAAATGTGGAAGTCTTGATCAGAACTGCAATCTCACAAAACAAAACATATATGATTTCTTACCATGGTTACTTAATATATAATAAAACTAGCGGTGTCCGCGGCTTCGCTCGCGTGGACTACAGAATTATTGTTTAAGTTATTTTTTTTAGTAAAGTTGAATTTTACTTAGTGTTAATCTTCTATACTCTATACATATTATAAAACTAAACGTCTCGGTGAATGAAAAGGTAAAAACACCTATTACTATTTCTTTGTTATAGATAGATATATGCTACTGCGGACTTTTTTTTAGGTCTTTCTATTCTACATAATTCTTTACTGCATGATAATGTTCCATCTTTAACGGTCTAGACAGCGTATTGCAAGAGAGCGCGCTGGCGGCAAACTTTTTTCCGTCTTGATTCACTATTATTGTTTGTAAATATTTTGATATATCTTTTCGCGATAAAAAGTAGCCAATATCACCTTTTAACCCTCCAACTATTTCTGCGCAACAAATTACGTCGATCTGTTGCTTGGTTGCAGACGTCGCATTGTTATTCCGTTTGTGTACTTTTTCATCTTCCAATAACAATTTCCCTGAGGGAATGAGATATTTTGTCGGGATAAAAAGTAGCCTATGTTACTTTCCGGCCCTCCAACTATCTCTGTACATAAATCCCGCCGATCCATTTCTCCGTTACGACGTTAAAGAAGGACAAACAAACAAACAAACAACACACTTTCACATTTATAATATTAGTTAGGATTTCACAGAACCGTATTTCCCACTACCTCTGTATGTTGGTTTGTTCAATTTTGTTTATATATGCCGGAAATGAACAAACATCTTTCGATTGAGCTGTCAGATTTGGAGCAAAGTAATGTTATGCATTCCGATTGCTTCAGAAAAATCCCTTTATATTTGGCTTCATCACACAAGTTACTTTCGTATGATGTGATGCATGGTCAGATAACAAATTGGTAGGTTTGGCTTCTGATTCTTCAGTCGAAGCTGCACTAGGACCAGCCTTTGCTGTAAACTGCAAAGCGGAAGGATGGACATCTCGGTGAACATCGGGGAATGATACAGCTCGTTTACATAGTTTAAAATGCCTATTTAAACTATCGGTGCATGCAAACATTTAGACCGCTTCTCGCATCGAAATGCCATGCGGATACTACTTCTTACACATGCGTACTTTGCATGCCATCGTGATTCATTAGCATTTACGAAAGTCTCTTTTCGCAATAGCTGCATGGAATTCATGATGAAAGCAACACACTATCCACGGCATTCATAGCTAAAGTTTCCTCCTTCGAAGATTCTCCAGTGTGGGTCGCATCAGTTACCGTCACAGTACAACTCCGATGCAATGTTGACATATAACACTGATGTTGCCACTTCGCCGACCAAAGTGACATTTGCATTTTCACATGCGAAAGTAGCACACTTCAAAATTCTGAATACAGTTGACATCATATCGCCGAGCATCGTAGCTTTTAGAAAATTTCTTCTCAAATAACGACATAAACAATGTTCTGGAATACATTCCATCTTGGGTCGAGATTATGTTCCCTCTTCACAGTCCAAATATCAACTGAGTTATCAAGTATCGACGCAGCTATGCATATATACAAGCCGAACAAATATTGTTCCCCAAGTAGGTAATCTAAAAAGAAACAGTGAAAATTGTATGTGTTATAATAAAAAGTGAGTTTTTAAATACTATAGCAGAGGAGATTTCAGAAAAAACGCGAACAATAAATATTAATTACCTCGAAGAATAAATAGGAACTAAAAATCATTAAATACGCCACTATAAAGACACCCATTTAAACAAAGAAAGGGGAAGTACACACATGACTTGAAAACACATAAGATCATCAAGAAACCCACCAAACGTGCTCGGAAAATACGGTAAAATATACATTATAAGAACCACCCTAAAGAGGTAAAAAATTGCCATAGAAACTTTAAAAAACTAATCTATTTAATAAATATGCAAAGCTAAGACTGTTAAATCAAACAATTCTATTCCTGATCTATCCTTTACTCAGGATGAAAACTGAAAATCTCGGCGCGTATGAATACAATTAAACGGGAAATTTATCTGTAAAACAATTTCTGTACTGCTAAATACAGAGAAATATCGTCATGTCTATCTCAGTTGACATTAACAGTTCCATGAGTTTTTGTTTTAGGCATCACGAGCAATGCTTCCACATTCCACTTATCAACATGCTAGCCTGATAACATGAGAATTATCCATATCGGCTGTCTATAGTACATTTTCACTCCATATTCAAGTGTGTTCACATTCCATCATTTTTATATTCAAATCCTCTTATAGCCTCTCAACATCCATGGCAACCCAAGGCTTCTCGCGCCACCCCCGTTTAAACGAATTGGGCTCTGCCGCCCGGTCCCTATAGAAATAAGCTTCCTAGTGGCTGTATAGGGGTATCTGCCGTGATGGCTTGGGCCGATAGATAGTACCAAGGTCCGACCACTTGGCGGGGTGTTGGAACTATTGGCATTCAGGCCACTGGGGCCCAAAACAGGAATTTCCTTGTGAAGAAATTCTAGGATGGTAAAGGACGCGTGTCTTACGTCAGCGAGGCCCAGCCTTATGGGCGGCGTGGCGAGCATGGCTTTCAGTGATGAAAACTTAGTGTATAAAACTGGATTAGGATGATGGCACCCACCTGTTTCAGAGATTCTCCGCGTCTCCCTGCCCGTGGGTGGGGCCCTGGTGGTCAGGCATTGGAAAACCCATACATGCCATGGAAAATAAGGGGTAGCACGGGATGATCTGTTTGGCCCATACGGAGGTACTCTCCATTGTACGGATCAGGTGAGGTTGGACTCGTGCTGGCAGTGGTTGACTCCGCATGCTGGAGGAGGCTCGGAGATATTCCCCCTCTTGATGAAGAACCCGGCGGTGAGCAGGCACTGCTCCGGGGGCGTCCCCGAGATGACGTCAGGGGTATGGGTAGTGCTCCGGCCAGATCACACGCTTGGTAAACTGAGTGCTAGGATCTCAGGCCTTGTGGTAGGACATGCTCGGTGCGATCTGGTAAATCAGATCGGGACTACGCTCGGTGCGGCCTGACGAAAGGTCGGAGCTACGGATTTGGTCAATTTCGGTGAGCGCTGGTCATGTCTGCGATTAGAGGGCGTGATCCCTCTTCCCCGCCTACTGGGAGGCCGGGGTGCGGAATGGCCTTTCGGCTTAGAGCGCCCCATTAACAAATAAAAGCATGGCTTCGGTTGTGTCTTACATATATCTATGATGTACACACACACCATGAATTACTGCATGTGTACAACAGACTTCCAGCATACCTGCAGCAGGTAGAAGATATTCGCTACTGCCTGCTGTGCAAGGAGCGTTTCGAAAGCTGCACCATGTCAGTTCCGGACAATCCAAATTCCTGCAGCGGGTGCAAGGCGTGGCATCATGCAGCAGCAGCCACCACCTGCTCAGCCCACAAGAACTCATTTACAACTGCAAAGACAGACATGGAGGTCCTCAGCCTCAAGGAAGAAGCCACTGCAAAGTGAAAAAACATGAATGGCTCCACAGACCAGATGACCACCGGACTCACGTAGTTGATCACATCACATCTGATCTCAGCACCACCACCACTTGACACCTGCCCACCTTGGCTACATGCAACGATTAGCTTCCAGCACCTGATGGTACCATGAAGACCACCATCTGCACCAGCAGCAGTTGGTCGGGACTGGCAACGGCTGCTACCACCGCACCTGCAAAACTACAACAAACTACAAAGCACGAGGTGATTAACACCAGCTCCTTCGAGTCAGGTACGGTAAATTGTTATCCCAATGCCATAAGTGGGTTAAAAGGAGTGGAGTACTAGCTGGGCGACGCACAGTACGATGCTGCCATGAAAATCATAGAAGTCTGTGATGGTGTGAGTCGCTCTCACCTCTACTAAGCAATTGCATCTGCCTACTACCCGAGCATCATCATAGCCGAAGGCAAGTCGAAAGTTCATTTTATGGACATGTTTTGGCATAGCACCAGATTCTGTCTAGAAAATAATTTTTTGATTTGCCTACGGCATTCATGATGCTCGGGTTGTAGGCAACTACTAGTGTGTAATAGAGGCGCCGTGACTCACACCATCAAAGCCCTCTATGTTGAACATTTCTGTTTTTTTCACTGCATCCTCATACCATGGGTACACAGCCAGTACTCCACTCACCTGAACCACTGGATTGCATTGCGATAACACTTGACCATACGTGACTCGATTTTTGTACTGTAGTTAAGGTACCCACGTCCAGCGTGGCGGACTGGGTCAGTAACATAATCAAAAATGACCGCTGTCCATCCTGATCCGCTTGGTCTGGCTCGGGGCCTTTTTAGTCCGCCTTGCTGATTTGATGACTATATGGCTAATACATGGAAGAGCCTTGAATCAGTTTTGCTGCTCTAAGGTTTTTTTTTTGGCTCTCGCATCAATAAGCCACGAAACCGTTTTGCTCATTGGTGGACTAGAGCTTAAAATAACACAAACTATTATTCTACCGGAATATTTTCCCATTTTTCGTGGTAAAGGGCGACTTGGAGTTAAATCAACAATTTCTGAAGTGATTTTGGGGTAAAATGAGACATTTTGTTTATAACATTGTCGCCCCAGGCAGTTCAGCGTGACCTCTGGCTGTGACATCATCTAAGAGGACGGATGACTCCTAGCTCCTGTACCTGATATTTGTGCCAAAACATAGCATCTACCTACATAGCTCTATCGATCTTCACACAAGTTCTATCAAATTTGAATAAAATAATCGAATCTCTTACAAAATCTTGAAATTTGAGTATCATTATATGTTATTAATTTAGCAACTAGTTATGTAAACCGACGTTTTTTTAGAGTGGACATACTGTTCGAATACATATTCATTAAATGCTGTACGGAAATTATATGATCTTGAAACTACGCTCTTTATATGACAATTGATTGTAATAGAATGTGATGATTAAATGCAATGAATATATATCTTAGAACAACCTTACTTTATAAAACTAATCATTAAAAAAGTATTTCTTTAACAGACAGATTTATATTCAATTAGCACTACTGCAGCTATCATATTAACGATACATTTAATGACGCATTTGTTTAAATGTTCCATCGACTTCTTACTGAATATTACAGTCATTTAGTAAAAAATATATATATANTAATGACGCATTTGTTTAAATGTTCCATCGACTTCTTACTGAATATTACAGTCATTTAGTAAAAAATATATATATAAGGAAAGTTACAATATTTGGATAATAAATCAATATAATCTTAAATAAATAATGAAAATATATAAANATATATATATAAGGAAAGTTACAATATTTGGATAATAAATCAATATAATCTTAAATAAATAATGAAAATATATAAATAATTGTATAATATATAAAACAATTTTATATTATACTTTGACTATTTAGCATACTCAGCATGCACAATGATTTAAAAAATATCTAAATAAAGAGTAGTACACTCATTTTATAAATTTTATGACGTTAATTTATTATAAATTTGTATCCAAAGTATTTTATTTCCATTTTNGTAGTACACTCATTTTATAAATTTTATGACGTTAATTTATTATAAATTTGTATCCAAAGTATTTTATTTCCATTTTTTTTAACTTAATGTATAATATCTGCATTGTCTCAAGCGTAAAATATCTTTATTTTCATCATTCGCTTTTCTAATTGGATATAAAACATTAACTGGTATATTTTCCATAATTAATGTACTCGTTTTCTGTTTCTCTAATTTTGCTTTACTATCCTTAATTCGAAAAGAGCATGTTTATAAAATATTCAATTTNTATTTTAACTTAATTTATAATATCTGCATTGTCTCAAGCGTAAAATATCTTTATTTTCATCATTCGCTTTTCTAATTGGATATAAAACATTAACTGGTATATTTTCCATAATTAATTTACTCGTTTTCTGTTTCTCTAATTTTGCTTTACTATCCTTAATTCGAAAAGAGCATGTTTATAAAATATTCAATTTAAAGAGTGCCATCTATAAAATTGTAATGCAACAATAAATTAAAGTAAAAACATTTTATACGAAACAAATATTATTAAGTAAATATGTGACTTAAGGTGAGATAAACATAAAAAGTACATCCGTCACTTACCATTTTTAACTTTACTTGGATAAGAACGACTCGATAAAAAGTTAAAAAATAAAAAGAGACATGGCGAAGGATTAAAATTTATCTTATATTTACAATTAAATACCAAAATATTAGAAAAATTAATATAGATTAAGCACAGCCATGACTGCTTCATCGGCCGCAACATAGGAAGTTACGTTTTTTTTTTTGCCTTTCTCACTTGCTAAATTAGGCGTATTATGTACGCCATCAGGTACTATTTATACAAAATGTTAAATACAAAAAAAAAAAAACTAAACGTATTAAAAATTTTTGGTTTCTTCACTTACTTGTTTTATTAGTTACGTTAATTTTCCAATTCATGTGTTACATTTATGTCTGTCTTATTATATTTTTGATAATTGGAATGAGATGTAAAATTTTTGCACTTCTTTATGACTATTCTATTATGAGACATTTGTTCACCTTGATTATCTGTATAATTGATTTATAATGTTAAAGAAATTGATTCTTGGATTATGTGTCTTAGTACATTTTATTATGTTTATTTATCATACTAAAAGTGATACATATACTTTTTTCTATAGAATTGTTTTATAAATGTATAAAAAGTTTTGTAAGTCAAACATGTCTTCAAACAGATCAAACAAGAAGTAATTATAATTTGTAATATTCTTTTATGCGATTGTTTTTCTTACCCAAATGATACTTATGTTTACGAACAAATAAGATTTACTTAATAAGTAACTAACTCTAATTATCCTTATGATGCTTCAGTAAACGTAAATGTATTTATTTATCTCTTAAATTTTCAAGAGTATAATTTTCTAAAAATAAATGTGTTATAGGAGCAGCAAATAACTAAGGCGTCAAACCTAAAAAAAAAGTGCTTACTAAGATCGCCATTACAAAATTATTTTGAAATAGCGATGTAGATATTAAATAGAAGGTTAAATTAATTCATTCTCTAAAATGTTACAATATTACTGATTTTATCTTTTAAGTTAGTGGTTTATTTTCATAAGGGATGATGATTAAGTAAACTGAAAAGAACGTAAGAAAACTTTATAAAAATTCATCAGTTAATAACTACTTCTATGTAAATCAAATAAAAATAAGTTCTTATTAAAAACCATTAAAGAATGGCCTATTAAAATGTGGTTCTAGTGAATCAAAGAAGTTAAACATAATATTTTTTTAGGGAATAGGGATTTTTATAGTGAATTGTAATTAACGATTTAAAATCATTTTATATCACTATTTCGTGAGAAAAAAATAATATGATGAAGGTATGTATTTAAAATGCATTAATATTAGTAAATAAAAATATTATGTGTGTTAGGGAGTTATTAATTAGAATAAATCAATTTTGTTGTTACTTTATATATTGAATAAATTTTAGTTATCAATGTATGAATCTTTAATAATTTTAAATTCGCTAGTGTTGTATTGTTTCGAAAATATTAATATTTAAAAAGGAAATGTCAATTTTTATATTAGCGTATGGAATGTATAGTTTTTGCAGTCGTAGAAACACAATTGTTTTATGGGTTGCATAATTAAAAGGACAAAAATTGTTTCCAAATCAGTTGTCAGAATCTCAAAATTTCTTTTCTTAGAGGAAATTATTATTTCGATAGTAATATGTACCTTGGTTCATTTTTCACTGACAAACATATTATAAATCTTTCGTGGCAGAGCGTTGGACGCTGCTTTAATACCAAGTGTTGGGCAACCTGCAACTACACTAATTCTGTATGCTGTGTCACCGAACACGTGCCTAGGCAACTAAGTGAAGCCCAGATCGCAGCCCACGAGCACGACCAGAGGCGGCCCACGCTTCCCACAGATGAGGAACACGCCTTCCGAGTGGGCGGCCAGAGCAACACGTTCAAAATCAGCAACGAACACATTGTTTTAACTTAGTTTGCCGTGTAAATGTAACTTTAGATACTCCGCTAGGCCATTTACGAGTGTCATAATTCAGCTACTGATTATTGCTTTCATGGGCACCGCCGACCTCCCGTGGTGCAGTCGGTTGGAACGCCGCTGGTCAGTGGTGCGGGAGGTTCTGTGTTTGAATCCTAGGTAAGGCGAAGGTGTTAGTATAAGTTATATATTAAGTTAGTTTGTCAGCCGTCCCTTGATAAACCTTCAGGCATAACACCGTGAGGGAGGGGGGCAATTAATAAGCCCTTTTCAATCAATCAATCAATAAACTCCAGGGCATCGGGGGTATGGCAAGGTGCGTAGAGCGGGGTTTGCCAACCACGAACATTGAATTACAGAACGGGAAGCGAGTGAGTTGGTAATTACCGAGGATTTGGCCGCTCACCATAGATTATTAGGTACGTTTAATAAACCAGATGCGGCCCACGGAAAACCAGGCTAAATTGAACGAAATACGTTTGCATGAGCTACTTAAAACGAGGTTATTATCCGTCATAGCGGCCGAGAGAAAAATTGAATTCCCTCACGTTACTTTTTTCTTTTCAACATTTACATGTTTACTTAAATATCGGAATGATAACATGTTTTAGCATAAGTGTAGTGACGGTACTGGTGAAGGTATTTGTGTTTTCATTGCAATGTTTTAGTGTTGCCATGCGAGGTGGCCTAACCTACCTTTCGCTGGGGTGCCATGTCAGTTCCGGACATAAAGCACGTTCACAATTATTACTAACAACTTTTATGAAGCCCTGCTAATGTTCTACTGCCCAAATATGTATCCGCCTCATGCAAACAAACAGAGGGGCAACGCACTGCAATCGTGTGCACTCAGTGTAATAATGTTTTGCATAAGAACTATTTCTTACTAGGCATTAGCAACACACCTGTTTATATTCATTTGGTGTTAATTGTAAATTAAATATTATAATTTATAAAAATAATATAACTTCAATTTATGTTAATACATGTATAAAACGCCTGTGATACTTTGAATAATTAGGAAACAGCCTAACACGTCATAAATAGGGTGATTTTTGGAAGGTTTAATTTAAAAAGTGTGAAAAAACCGCGAATAGACTATACATAAAACGCGTGGAGAAGTAGCAGGCCGAACCGGGGCCGTCCTTATGGGCACATGTGTCTGCGAGGTCCACCACTCACGGGCACGATCACACATTGAGATCCTCCCGCCCTAGCCAGGAAATGCTAGGTGGTGCCTTAGCAATCTACCTCGATATCTCGTAATTTTTACATTATTTCCCGGCAGCGTGTGTTGTGATTCGGAACCCGGCTTTCGCGATTCCAATCAGCCAGATGGCGATCCTTGTTACTTTTTTAGTAAGGTGCTTCCAGTCAATTACATTTTTAAAATCTTTTTATATAAATGTATGTTGACTGTTAAATTATTGAACTTTAAGTTTGAGAGTAATATGTTGAAAACTTACACTGAAGAGCCAAAAAAAAAAATTATAGGCATGCGTATGCAAATAAAACAGGTATGGAACCAATGAGAGTAACGCGATGGGGTCGGCAGCTAGATCGGTTACTGCTGCTACAAAGGCAGGTTATCAAGATTTAAGTGAGTTTGAACGTGGTGTTATAGTCGGCGCACGAGATATGGGACATAGCATCTCCGAGGTAGCGACAACATTTGGATGTTCGCGTACGACCATTTCACGAGTGTACCGTGAATATCGGAAATCCAGTAAAACATCACATCTTCGACATCGCTGCGGCCGGAAAAAGATCGTGAAAGAAAGGGACAAACGACGACTGACGAGAATCATTAAACGTGAGAGACTTGCAACCCTTTCTCAAATTGGCGCATATTGGATTTGTGGACTGCCGTGCAGAATTCACGGTGTAAATTGCCTCCTGCGCCCTTTTAGACATTAGTTGAGTCCATGCCACATCGTCTTGCGGCACTTCTGCGTGCTCGGGGAGGGGGGGGNGGGGGGGGGGCTGCACGATATTAGGCAGGTGTACAAGGTTCTTTGGCTCTTCAGTTATATCTTAACGGATTAAAAATAGTTTTTCACTAACAACGTTATTATATTTGAAATTTACGGAAGATTTTATAATGAAGTAGATACAAATCACCTGCAGCGAGAAAACATAGCTGTAAACCATTATTTGTATTCGTGTTCAATAGATGGAAATACCAGTTTTATTCTCTGACTTCCAGGGTTATTCATTTACATTTCTCATTGCGTAGCACCACAAAGGTCAGTTGTAACAGCACTTGGCAATCTCATAAAGGTGAGTGTTTCTAAGAGAAGTATGGCAATGATGCTGTGATAGAGGTAAATTTTCCATATACGAGGTTGTATTATAAGCTGTATCATCTTTTTTGATTAATCTAATACAATAATTTGATTATTTTACTACCAAATAAATATACGAAACAATTTTCATAAATCTGACTTTAAAAACTATCAACGAAAGATCTGTTTGCCTAGTATACAAACCATATACATTTTAAAATGATGGCAAAATATAGAATGTAGAATTTTTATACATATAACTTAGTATATTTTATTTAGTTAGAGTATTATTTAAACATAATTCTTAAAATTCTTTAAGTATAATTGTTTAAATTAAAAATAAATGAACATATTATGTCTCACTTATATAAGTTCAATTTTATATAAAGTTAAGTGCATATACACTGTAAAAGTTTTCTGGTAAACTTCCTAAAATGTAATGGAAGTTTTTACCAATACACTGTATGGAAATAATACCACACATCAAGTTGCAGATATAGGAATGTTTAGCGTCGCTACTATACAAAGCATGGAACTTCCCTACACATTTGACTGTTTTTTAAGAATATGTAGGAACGCTGCAATGAATCTACAGGAGAAAAATATTTCAATTCCCGCTTTCTCACTGAGCCTACACAGTGGTATAATATATTTCAAAATAATTATTTAAATTATACTATAGGTAAAATTTACACTTTTACATCGATGTTAGTACACTTTCGTATTTAATTTATGTGATATTAAATATTTCCAAAAATTTTTGATATGACGTTGGCATAAAGAACTTTCCAAGAATTCAAGGTTAAAATACTACTGATTCATAATTCTTCAAATAATAAAAATATTTTTAAAATATTGCCTGGCCTGTTTATTTTACGAAGTATTATATTTTTTAATTTGAGTTTTAAACATAATCGATACATTTTTATTCAGCTGTACTTCTTATTTTAATATTCTAAATATGTAATAAAAAACACTAATACATTTTGAAATGATGTTTAAATCGCAATGTAAAAGGAAATTTTATTAATAAAAACAAAACCTTCTGATAAAATTATGCAATTGTATTAAACAAACATGCCTTCTTGTTATAAAATCAAAGTTTTGATATTTATCATGTGTAAAATTAATTCTTTTATTTAGAAATTGTAAAACATTCACCAGGGGTTTTACAATCAAAGCTACTAAACAAATATATCGCATTAAATTTATATTATCATAACAAAATAATCATAATAATTTGAAGCCGTATAAAAGTTTTACTAAAGAAAATCTTAATTTTAAAATAGGTAAAAATATTTTACATACAGAAGTTTTTGCAATAATTTATTATTATAGCTTGTACAGCTCTCTAAATTCAAATAAAATTATTTCAATTGATGTTTATTATTCTTTCTTGTTTCGTAGCAAATCATCAGTAGTCATATTAATTTTCAATAAGTATGTAATGTGTTTCTATTCTTATATTTTTCCTTTCTTTTTTACTTTTCATTTCAGCTAATTTATAGGTAAACTATTNATGTAATGTGTTTCTATTCTTATATTTTTCCTTTCTTTTTTACTTTTCATTTCAGCTAATTTATAGGTAAACTATTTTTACCATAAACTAAACTACTGAAAGCCTTAATAAAATCAGAATAATTGAAAGTACTTTCCCGTGTGATTTAAATTACAATTTTTCCCCGTTTCTTAAGTAAATATAAAGATTAACTTTCTTGAAAACAAATATTTTTTACAAGTTTTCAATGTTATTCCTAGTCATAAAATGTTTAACATATTCTAAGTATTTAAAAAAAGGACGGTAACTGATTTATTANTTTCAATGTTATTCCTAGTCATAAAATGTTTAACATATTCTAAGTATTTAAAAAAAGGACGGTAACTGATTTATTAAAAAAGTTTCGAAGCTGAAATTATTTTAATATTTTAAAAGTTTTTATTTTCAATAACACTTAAAATATCTCTTGATTTTCATAACGACTGGACAATTTACGCAATACCCTTTCAATGCAAAATATGTAAGTATTTTAGTACAAAATAACTTTTCTATTATATGGCACAAAATGTTTCACAGACCATTTTTCTTCAATAATAATATTTATACTCCTGTTTTTCACTCGCACTCATTCCTAAGAAAAGTAACATTTAATATTTCTTTAATTTATCTGGAAGAGTTTTTTGTAATTTCAACAAGTAAATTTATAAATTTGTCTTTTAATATTCCATACTGCCTGTCAAAATCAAGTTAATAACAAATTTTGTTCACTAAATAATTTTTGATAATTTGAGTAGGGTAGAGATTTGAGACAATTCAGACATGCGAGACTGCACGACCATCTGTTTATCTCTGTAAAACCATTTACAGCAGTCGTATTGATTCACACAACACCGGGCGCGCTTACTATACCGTACAACGTTCATTCCCAGCCGACTCTCTGCCAATATATACTGAAAGAAATGCTTGGGACACATACTTTACTCACAGTCGTGTTCGCATCGTACTCAAAGTACGCATTTGATATATCTAGCACTAATGCCGTTAATATCGCAACCCGGACACACACACATGTTCCGTTTTATGCACTTTATTTTTGCTTTCAATTGAAATAATGTCATCGAGATTTTACATACCAACATTATGCTTTAATAACTATACCGAAAAGCACTAATGATATCCTAATTGTAACATAAATAATATAGTTCGAGCAATATTTTCCAACAAAGACACCCACATAACTTGATCATGCATGCCATCCAAATTAAAAGCGGTAATGTAAACATTTGATTTTGTTGTTACAACATCCTGGGATGTTAACAATTTCACATTGTTCTTGTGAACAAAAGGTTTGTTAAATTTTAAACAAACCANGTTACAACATCCTGGGATGTTAACAATTTCACATTGTTCTTGTGAACAAAAGGTTTGTTAAATTTTAAACAAACCATTTTCTTGAATATACCATGATCGATATGAATGTTAAGAAATACATATATTTAGTTGATCATATACTCGTGAAATGGTTGCGTGTATATGCTGATGATGTCTAAACTAACACATAGTTATTCGGCCGACTAATGAATTATAAATATATTATTTAATTCACAAGCAACATTCAATTAAGAAAGTTTTTCACCTTGCACTCATTGAAATTGGAAAGNGTTACAACATCCTGGGATGTTAACAATTTCACATTGTTCTTGTGAACAAAAGGTTTGTTAAATTTTAAACAAACCAGTTTCTTGAATATACCATGATCGATATGAAAGTTAAGAAATACATATATTTAGTTGATCATATACTCGTGAAATGGTTGCGTGTATATGCTGATGATGTCTAAACTAACACATAGTTATTCGGCCGACTAATGAATTATAAATATATTATTTAATTCACAAGCAACATTCAATTAAGAAAGTTTTTCACCTTGCACTCATTGAAATTGGAAAGTAAGTGCAGACATTGTCAGGAAAAAGTATAAAAAACATAGCCCTACCAATACCACATAACATAGTAGATTCAACCGTTAACAATGACTACATCAGGGAAACTTCGAATAATAAATTAGAATAGCACACCACTGCAACGCTTATTAGTATTTCTCTGTTATAGAATTATAGAAGTTACCACGGAGTTTTTTTCATGTCTTTTTACTCTACACAATTCTTTATTTCATTATATTGTTCCATATTTAACGGTCTAGACAGTGTATTGCAAAAAAATGCGTAGGCGGCAAACTTTTTTCCGACTTCATTCACTTTTATCGTCACTGCTTACTCCTTATGTTACTTTACGTAACGAAATATATACTAAAACCTGGCCAGAGAATATAGCTATGAATAAAAAAAAACACGTAAATCGGATACTTGGTTCCCTAGTGATAAGCGCACTAACAGACAGACAGAGAGACGTTGAGTTTTATAATATGTTTAGAAGATTAACACTAAGAAAAATTCAACATTATTTTAAAAAAACCTAAACAATAATTTTGTAGTCCACGTGAGCGAAGCCGCGGGAAGAGCTAGTATTTTATAAATGTATTTGGCTGTTCTGTTGACAAATCTGATAATCTTGATTACTCCTCTTGTCAGCGGGTATGCCTCTACAGATGAATGTCACAAAATTATGTTTATTTTATTTCCGGAGAACGTATCGGGAAGCCTGACTGGCATGTCTACTGTTCTTTCTTGATAACCTGAATATTACAGGGCTTTTTTTTCTCTTTAAAGAGATTAGCCCTTTTCACCCAGGTTCCAACAGAGCACAGTATTCTTATTTTATCCAGAATACACCAGAAGACAAAACAAACTACAGAGGGGGCCATCTGCTGGCATATTTAGGCTTGCCCAATAAGCACATTTGCAAAAAAAAATATCATCCTAAAAATGCTTTCGCAAGGTGGGTAAAGGACCAACCAGTACTTGGAATAACGTACACAGAAAATATTAAAATATTGTACCACGCCAATCATACATTGCTGGGTACCATTTCTTACTGGGTACACTTAAAACGATTTTGGACCGCCTGTAGCAAGGGCACAGGCGGTGATATAGTCGGGCATGGATGTATACAGATGTCGGACGTTCTACTGAGGAAGATCCTGCTACAGCTGGTGCAACAGACCCTCCAAATCCGCAGAAGTTGCAGCTGGCCGAATTTGTTGTACAATCTGGTCCTAAAAGGATTCGATGGGCGAGAGGTCTGGGAACCTTGCTGACCAAGGACGTATGTTGGCATCACATAGGCAGGCCAGAGGTACACATGCTGTGTAAGTCACGGCATTATCCGCCTAGAAAAAGGATTGTCAAGCTACACAAGGAAGGAATACACATGGTCACAGCATTTTCTGAAAAAAATCTCTGTGCCATAAGGTTTCCTTCAACCTTCACCAGTGGGGTGTGTGAGTCGTAGTAAATGGCACCCCACACCATACACAACTCGTTCGGGTGGTGTGCCACTCTACAATGAAGCGTGGATTACAAAGCGGGACAGGACGATTCTAGACTCGAATTCGGCAGTCGTCTTTATCCAGACAGAACCACAATTCGTCGCTGAACATAACTTGTCGCCAATCTGCAAGCGGCCATGCGGTCCATTCCCGGCAGTTCACGCATGCTCGGCGATGTTCAGATTGTAATGGTGGAAGTCGTAATGGTGCCACGACGTCAGATTCTGCTCTGCTAGCCACCTGGATATTGTACTGGTGGACATGGGTATTACCCCAGCTGCCATGACATGTCCCTGGATGGTGCACAGTGATTCACGTGGAGTGCTTACAACCTTTCTTATTAAGTAAATATCCTCCCTCCTGGCTGTACGCTGGGGTCGAGCCGAGTCTTTCCGATCACTTTGTGCACTCTCATGTTCCCACTGTGTCCAACACCCACTCACAGTGTAAGCAACTCCGTTCAAGTGCCGAGCAATGGGCAGAAATATCTAACCTGCCTCTCGGAGCTCAAACTCATCCAACAGGGTAAAGGCTTCTCGAATGTAAAGTCGGGGCATTCTTAGAGTTTACTGAACTTTGCTGTCTGGCTCACACTGCTACTAAGGCAATAATGGGTCTTTTGCAGATATGCACGATGGATGAACATATTTAACCCCTAGCAAACCACAATGAACGCAAACAGGGAACTTGGCATGTTATAACGATATTGTGTGGCTACCTTCGTTGTACTCTCGAATTTCTTTTATGGTGATCATTTTTTTGTAATGAGTGTACCTTTGTGCTGAACGTTCATAAATTCGGTTTATGCACAATATAGGCTGCAGCACTAATTGAAGGCAACTTTCGATATCTGAAGTCTGTTTTTTATTAGATATTCAGCACAAGTCGACTGGATTATGCTACTGATAGGAATTATTGGAGGCGGATGGTTTTCTTATGGTGCTATCATTTACGCTGAACATTTTCATCAGGAGTGAGGAGATGTTACACATGTTTTCAACCTCAGAAAGTATAAAATTCTGCATGAAGGAGGGCTTAATAGTGGGTACATAGTGGAGAAGGGGAAATATCTACACAGTGATGGACTATGGTGGTGAATCCGTAATGAATTTAATCCCTGATGGTCGGCATGGAATGAAATCCTTCGAATGTGCGGCATCTAAGTGCAGGGTCCAAGGAAACTGGCTTACTGCATGTTACACCAAGTTAACTGCATTCAGAAACCCAGGCGTACACTCGCCGGAAATCGAACCCGAATTGCCTTGGTGTGAGTTCGACGCGCTAGCGACATATATACCTCGGCACCACCAGATTAAATTTATCCGGCGCCAGCTAACTGAAAGGCGGTGTCTATTCGAAGGCACGGTCAGAGCATTTATCGCCGGCCTCCCAGGAGGTCATGTCAGGATTGATGGAACGACATAAAATTGCACTCTCGTGGATAGAGTGGTTCCAGCAGATCTGCATCCTCTACACCCACAAGTGCTTTCCACTTTACCTGAGGAGCACATTTATGCAGGAGTTTTAAGCCACATTTCGGTATTTAACGACTTATCCCAATTTTTAATCACTTAAAAATCCCTCACCATCCACACTATAAAAAAAATACTATTGTTAAATTTAAAAAAATTAGTTTTGAACACCATCGCAAGTTATATAATTTTTTTTCCATTAATTTGTTTCATATTAAACACTCTTAGGGTACCGAATATTATTTAATTATTCTTCAAAGACGATTTTTGTGTGAATTTTCTTGTACTATCATCACTTTAGTAGTGATTCTCACAAAGCAATCATTATTTTTAAAATATTGAATTCACATGGCAAACAAATAAATATACAAAATTTATATTATAGTTATTAAGTCATCTCAGTAGTGTACAATACTTTGTAAGTAGAATGATTTGGTTCCTTCCGGCACAATGGATAATGAAGGGGGATTACGGTTTGTTGTGAAGTAACAGAGCGCAACAGTCATGTTTGCATATATAAATAACCCGGACCCTCATCGTGGATTTCTATGATTTTGATCTTGACCTGCGATGGGCTACCGAAAAATCTCAACAATTCTGTGAATGTTTTTTTTTAATAGGAGGAAATTACATAATTGTACCCGATGTGCATTTTGAATTAACATGGCCTTGAACTGTAAAATATTAAACTACAAAAATTAACAAAAATTGCAAAATTTCCTAAGAGTATAATAAAAATCAGAGGATAAGATATATATTAAACCAGGCTACCATCTTGAACTGACCTGTCCCTTACCTTGACTCATGATGTCCTTAGTGTGACCTTGAATAAATTTTTTTTTTGTGTCTTAAAAATTGTAAAATTTCTAATATAAATTAGTTATGTAAAGGGCAATAAAATTGCAAAATTTATTTAAAAACTAAATTTTTTTTTAATTTTTTTTTTTTCTGAAGAATAAGGATATAGTTTAAAGATTAACCTGTAAGAGTTCCAGGCTTTGATACTCGTAAAGATGGCACAACACACCCACACCCAGTACAGTGAGCAGCAGATGACTGACTCTCATCAAATAGTATTGGCTGTTATTTTGGCAAGCCTCCACCCACACCACTATATTTCGTTGGCTATTTAGTCGTCTCCAACCCATTTTCTCCTCTTCAACGAATCATTGACTTTAAATACAATCGAAACACAAACCCCCTCACCATTTTCAATATTTAACCAGTGTAGCCCGACCCCTACCACTACCACTAGCCTTTGCTAGTGATTTAATGATGATGTCACTTTACCTGTTCGCGACTAGTTATTGGCCACATGACATATGGACCTCTGTAGATATATAATGTCGTCAAAATCGCGCCACATCACAGTACATCTGATGCGTGAGGTGATACATTGCTTTATATTTCGAAATGTTTTGACCATTTAGTCAGAGTAGCAGGGAAATGGGAAGTCTGACGACATAGGGGATTGAGGAAGCAGGGCCCAGGAGCCGAGCACTGCTATATTGAATTTCCCATTTTTACTTTTTTCTCTTAAAGTTACCTTTTTCCTTGAAATTGGCCATTTTTTGCTTAAAATTTCCCTTCTTCCTTCAAAATTGCCCTTTTCCATAAAATGTTTCCATTTAACTCTCAAAAAACCCTCATTTAAAAAAAACCGTCCTTAATTTGCTTTAACAATCCATTGGAAAGACTTGGGAGGATCGTTTTTTACCTTCGACCTTGACCTTTGACATTGAACTTTAACCTGTACCCATAACCTTATAATATAACCTCAAAAAATAACAAATAAATTTATAAAAATTTTCAAACCATTTTTAAAAAATTTAAAAAATTAAAAAAATTCGAAAATTATTTAAAGATGGACATGTACGAGGTCTGGTGTTCGATGACTGGTGGATCGTATCAGCTCCCGACACTACCAAAACATTGCCAGGTAGGTTGGTGTTCACCTCGTCAGCCATGTTATATGTCGATGACATTGGTTTTGAACCATGACCGGGACCCCATTGTCATGACCTTAAAAGGTCTTGAACATAAAAAATTTAAAAAAAAATTAAAAATCCCAAATACTATAACAAAAATTCCAAGAAATTCCCAAATAAACCTATCACACTTGACTCAAAACTCAAGAATCAAGACTTAAGAACCAAGCTTTGAGTATCAAGACCATTGACTCATATCTCAAGACTCAAGACCTAGCAGTCAAGAATCTGAACTCATGATCCAGTACTCAAGAATCTATACTCAAAAGCCTTGACTGAAGCATTATGACCAAAGACTCAAGTCTCAAACCCATGACCCAAGATTCAAGACTCAAGACCCTTGACCCTATACCATTGACCATTAAACTTTAAATTCTTAGAATCCTAAAAAAGGTCTACAAATTATAAAAAGAAGTTCTAAAATATTTTAAAACTCATACAAATTTTAAAACAATTAAAACTTTTCATAATTTTGATAGAAATTATTAAAAACTACTATTAATATTTATATAAACAACTTAAACTTCCAGAGGTTTTCTCAGCACAACATCCAGAAGACAACTGAGCCTCGCCAATTTTTCTAATTGGTTAATTAGTTGGTTCCCCTCCAATTCTTCCACCAATGCTTCTCATTGGTTAATTAGTTGTGCTCGCTTCACCTCCAAAATTTTATCATTTGTTGATTGCTCGCTCTCTCTCTCTCTCTCTCTCTTTCGACTTGCTACCAATGTTTCTCATAAGTTTATTAGTCGACAAACCTCCACCTGCCTCACCTTTGATAATTCTATCGATGCTGTCATCTTGTTTTTTCGTTTGTCATATGTTTTAATTTTCAACTCCTAGGTGATGTCAGTGTATTAATGTATGATTTAGTCGCCAGAGGTGCTGTCGAATTAGCCATCATTTTGTTTCTTGACCTTACCCATGATTTTGGACTCGAAAAAAAAGAGAAAAATCGCACTCGATACAACTATCAATTACTATCTGGTCACATTAGGGGACCATGCCGACTAACAATACTAATTAACGACTGACTGCACTCAAGAACAACGCCACCCAAGACTTACTCCAACCAAGGTTGTCTCCACCAGAGAGTAACTACACAGAGTACTGGTTCAAGACGACTCTGACTAAGCACAAGACTAACTCCTGACCAGACCAGTTCCAGCAAAACTGGCTAGACCGACCGACAACACCAACCTGCAACACCACCCACCTGTACAATCAAACGATCGTGGAAAATCACGAAAAAAGGTATCATTATAAGATTCGCATAGCTAATTTTCGCAAAACATTTCTTCCAGAGCCGTCCATATCAAAGGGTCATACTAACTTACCAAGACAACTTAACAGACCAATTAACCAGGCCAACGAACTAATTGCGACACATTACTCAAAAATATTCCCCTCATTGCATTCGTTCGCCATATATAACTTAGTCTACTTTAAACGACGCGTAAAAAATATAATACTTCAAATCGAACCATAGCCCTCTTCCTGTATGGACTTACATAAATTTGATCTAAACCAGACTCTCAATTGGTTGTTTACGCCACTGAATTAATAAGTGTCTCAGTAAATCAGAAGGGGCTGTATAAGGAATTAATAATATATTAATATATACATAAATATTATTTATTTACTTGCACTATACATTCTTTCTTTATAATTATTTAAACATCCCAAATTTAAATTTCTCAGAAGTTTGCAGATCATGGAGAGTAGCCAAGAGTCTCATCTGATATAACCTCAATTCTTCAGTTCATCGATGATTGAAGATATCTCAACAATGTGTGAGAGATCCCTATGTTTTTGCAGGCAAATCAAATGTCTAAGTCTATCAACAAGTTGATTCGGGTCTTCGGGAAAAATTTTACTTGCGTATTGACGCATTCTGCCTTCTTCATACCCCTTGTCAAAAGAAACTCGTTGGTGAAATGTGCGGGAACATCGAGAGAATAATCATATTTCTCTTCAGATACTTCATTAACACTGCCTTCAAAGTCATTATCATCAATTCTGTTATCATTATCGCCTTCACCTCCTGTTTCAACTACCTGCTAGCCAATACTGTACAGGATTAGAAATACATAACAGCACACATGCATTTTCCGAGTCCCATAAATAAGTTAAACTAGATACTGTGCATGCGAAAGGTTGTTTATTGGTGGTGTTGTATAAAAGGCATAAGCATCTCGCCACCTTCAGTTGGCTGCCATACACAAGAGTTTGATGTACACATTTCACCTTGCAAGCACTTATGCCAACATCACACCCTGCTACTCTACCATCAATTACAGCTACTGGGATACTGACACCAACACTTTAACGCTGAGACCGACCACAACAGCAGCATGCAAAACTGGCGATTCTCACTTTTTCCAACTACCTTAGAGCCATCGCAGGATCATGAACTGACATAATATTTTTGTATTGTGGCTTTGTGGTTTATGTATTTATCTGTATTGTATATTTTTGTATAAAACGATGTAAGCGTGGTTTTTTATTTTATACTCTTTAATACTAATCACACAAATTTTTTAAAAGAAACCTTTGGTAATTCTACCACGGTAACCATCGATTTCGGGTAGGTCACCTACAGCAGCTTCATCAGTATTGTGGAACAATCCAATGTCATCAAGACTTGATGCAAGTTTTGCGATTAAGCTTTTGCAATAGTGCAATATTAGATGATATCAGAACATTTATGTAAGATTAACTCTTTTCATAAGACATTTAGGAGTAGTGAGTTCTTTTTTTTTTTTTTTTTTTTGCTGCTCGTACTGTCAAGTACTGAAATTTTAAAGAATGCACTGTTCTCGTTGCTCGACCTGCTAAGAAAATTGATGCATTGCCTTCTCCACAAAACTGTGACAAGATTTTTTAATATTACAGAGAATTATGATGATGTAACCATGCCATCGTCACATTGCACAGTAAATGAAGATTCAATGATGGCACCATTGGCAAGTGAGGACATGCATGCAAACTGTATCACCAATTTGCTGCCAATTTCGAGAAGATGATATTGTTATATTGTTTTGAGACCTTCAGTGGAAGTATGCACATCGGCATGAGAGTATTGGAAAGTGTGTGAGGAAGACCAGGTGGGCTTCTTTGTCTCTTGACTGCTGTATGTTTGGACATGAGTTCAATAATTACACATCAAATATTGTAGTGAGACATATCACAATCATGCAGAGCGGTGTTCACCTCCACATAGTAAAACTTTCTACGTTCAAGGCAAACAGAATGCTAATGGATTCCTCTTGAAGTAAAATACTTTTTGTGGTAGACTGATTACATATGTCATATAGAATTCACAGGTTTGCTGAAAGATATTTGCTCGTTTCTCTCAACTATCAAAAATAATTTAATAAAGCAACCTACAGATGAACTGGAAAACTGTTGGTCTCCAAAATAATTTATAAGATTGCAATATAACTACTCTAAATAAGAACCATACCAAGATGAAAAATGTTGAAGAACATTCATGACATATAATGTGCGTATGTATAATCCGGACGATATCTAAAAAACGTGTTGAAGTTATTATAAATAACATATGTCACGAGGAATAACCAACAGTGATGAAGGGTTCAGGCTGGACATTCGAGTCGGTTGATCATTTAAAGCTAAGGTAAAATGTGTACTGCCCACATACAAAAATAAGTGATGTCCTGATAATTTTTCTTATGAAACTGATCACAAATAAATATTTGCATATATGCACTTTGGTCAAATTAAAAAAAAAATTTATTAGTTTTATTTGAATTTTTGTAACCCATTGTATAAAATAATATTTTGTATATATTATTGAATTTGTAAAAAAAAAAAGGCATGATTCATAAGATATTGGAATACAAAGTCATAATAAAAAATTTTAACACTATCAAGACAATACTAGGGAATTATCATATATACTCTATGTTTCGGGTCCTTGCCGCCATTTATGAGAAAGCAATATCGAGGGGAGGTTCGGAAATATGCGACATGTGAGTTCTCTGATGATAGATCTAAAAAACCTGAGTTTCCACCACCCTGTAGTGGTCAATACTGAAAACATGTGTCAACAGCAGAGTCTAGTGGGCATATACCGAGACAATGTATGACTAAATGTTTTCGTGTAGGTGGATATTTCATGTGTTAGTTTTGTTGGCATATTGACCGACTATAAAGCCTATAATTAACTGGTGCGAGTCTGTATCTGCTCATCACGCTATAAGGAGAGGATGTGTCCACTGCTATATTTATGAGAATAAAATCCTAGAATGTAGTGAAGGCGACAAACACTACATGGAAGTATTTTATAACTATGTTTTGCTCTCTTCAAAAATTTAATTTTTATTGGATTTAAAAAAAGATAAATTTTTTTTTTGTAATTTTATGTAAATGCTATTTTTTTTTTTTACATATTTTGAGAAATTTTTTAACAATTTTTAGAATTGTCAGAAATTTTATAAAAATTTTCTCAGAATATTAACGATTTGTTCAAGTCAAAGGTTACTATGGTCATGGTGAAGAACACCAACATCCAACATGGTTGCCAGGGACAGTATTGTGATCTGAATGGCCACTCTCCCTCCCGATCCTCTGGGCCTGGCTTAGAGCCTTTAATTGGCCTTGCTGCTTTGAGGACATTATGTGTCCTACATGGAAGAGCCTTCAGTCTGCTTTGCTCCGCTGAGGAATTCCTGGCTCTCGCTTTGAGGAGACTCGAATATGCTTCGCTCATTTGAGGACGTGAGCAGAAAATAACAAAGGTAATTATAATTTCATCAAAACATTTTCCCATTTTTGATCATTTTTTTGGAATAAAATAAAAAATTTATGTTGTGATTTCTGTGCTAAATAGAGATTGAGTACTTGTGGGACTGAGATATGGAATATATGAGATCATCTTGGGCGATAGAGAATATTATTTTCATGGACATCACCATTCCAAAAATATGTTAGCCTTTTAATCAAACTTTCAAATTTCAATGAAGTTTACACACTTTCGAGTAGAATGAAAATCCGGATCTGGAATAAGTACATGGGGCACAAGCACAGAATGGCCACCAAGTTGTGATGTGAACCGACTGCCTTATTGGATCTGGGTGATCTTGAATTTGGCCTCGCTTCCATGACCTTGACCCTGGGCTCATGAGCTAAAGTTATCTTGAACACAAAAATTCCCAAAAATTACCAAAATATTCGAATTTTTTTGTAAAAAAATTTAAAAAATAAAAAAATTCATAAAAAAAATTTTTAAGTCCTTACACTCAGGATATCGATTGTGGGTGGAGCGACTAAGATCCCGGTAAGAACACCAGCAGAGGACTGACTATCACCAATATTTATTGGTTGTTTAGTTGGCAAGTCTACACCTCACCGCTATTTCTTTGGTTATTTTGTTGACTCCTTTCCAGCAATCTTCCTTTCAGAAACACATTTACTGTCCATTTTTTTTCGACATTTTTCAACTAGAGAGTCCTATTAAATCATGTTTCCATCAGCACCCCTTGTGTTTCGAGGATCGGCAAACAGAGATAATTCCCTGTCGGTAAGAGTTCTACCAACCTGTACCGAATGGTGATAATGTCCATACCCACAAAGTAAAAAAATTAAAACAATACATTTTACACCCTCACTTATTTCCTTACCATTACCTATTTTGTGTTTAGCGTTGTCCACTAGAGTGCAGTATTGTGGGAAGAATGGTTTGTGTTAACAAAATTACCCCTCGACATATTTTCCCATCTGATGCGAGATTTGACATACCACATCCTCTTCTGTGATGTTTCCAGCATTCATACTGGTAAGTAAATTTTTGTGTTTATCTCATTAATAAAATTCGGAAGGATATTATTTAATTACACATACATTTCGCACTGAAGTAAAAACGCTGTCTAAAAACCAGTTCGGACAATCGAGTAGTTGGAGTGTAGATATAAAGATAAGGCATTCGTTTAATGCTTTGCCTACGACCAACATCCCGACGTAGTCTTTGGTGGTATCATCATTGATCCCAGCATGACTGCCTATGTTGTCGACACTATTCGCAAACCGTTTGGATTAGACCATTGAAAATTGGAATTTATAACATCATAGGCTGCATGACACCGATATGTCTTACTACGGTCTAGCCTATTTTACCTAAATTTACCTATAATTGGATATAGAATAATATTCAAACTTACCAACCGACCACATGAAATGTCTATACCAAACAACCATAAAAACTTGTCATACTATCGATCCATACGATCATAGCATGCCAGGCAAACCAGGTAAAGTACCCATACGAGTAAATCATGTAAGTAATCAATACCAGCTAAAAATACGAACAATACATACCACCTAACTACATATGCAAACAAGAAAAACGAACTGGCCATTCAAAACGACCATTCCAGTTGAGAATTCTATATACCATCAAGATCAGCAAAGCAAAATCACCGATCATGCCAAACAATCGACCGGCCATACAAGATTTTTATAAGTTTTTGTTTTTTAGGTTTTATTTTGAGGTATATTTTTCGAGGTTTCTGTTTATTTCTCTTCTTTGAGGTTAATGTTTTGTTTCTTCTTTGATGTTTCCTTACAGATTCATTTTTAATGTTTCTTTTTTTTACAATATGTTTTTTGAGGTTTAATTTTAAGGATTCCTTTTTGAAGTTCATTTTTCCAGGTTTCATTTTTAAGTTATTTTCTGATGTTTCTTTTTCGAGGATCCTTTTTTTCAGGTTTCGTTTTAGAGGTTTATTTTTAGATTCGAGGTTTAGTTTTTGAGGTTTATGTATGTGATGTTCCTTGAGGTTTCATTTTGAGGTTTATTTTTGATGATACTTTTTTAAAGTTTCCTTTTCTGAGGTTTAATTTTGAGATTTGTTTTTGAGGTTCCTCTTTAAGGTTTCGTTTTAGGTTTCAATTTTGAGATTTCGCTTTTTCGAGTTGAAAAGATAAATTGAGGTTCCTTATTTTAAGAATTATTTTCTCAGGCTTCTTTATAAGTTTTTGTTTTTGGTTTATTTTTAAAGTTGCTTTGTTTTTGGTTAAGTTTTTTTTTTTAATTTATTAGGTTAAATTTTTGAGGTTATAATTGAGGTTTAGTTTATTTGAGCGAAAATTTTGAGGTTTCGTTTTTGTGGGTTCCTTCGGATGTTTCTTATGGGGTTTATTATTGAGGTTTCGTTTTTGATGATTTTAAAAATATTGAATGTTTTGTTATTGAGAATATTTGTCTCTAATTTTGAAGTTTCTTATTGTGTTTCCTCTTTAGGATTAGTTTTTAGGTTTTTGTATTTGAGGTTATTTAAGGTTACTCTTTTGAGGTTTCTTTTATGATGTTTGTTACTGAGGTTTGTTTTCGAAGTTTCGGTTTTCCAAGTTTCTTTTGAAAATTTTATTTGTGGTTTCCTTTTTTGAGTTGAATTTTTTTTTCATTTTGGGGTTTGTTTTTTGAAGTTTTATTTTAATTTCAATTTTTGAGTTTTGATGGATTTTTAAAGTGTTTGTTGATGTTCGTTTATGAGGTTTGTTGTATGATGTTTCTTTTAGAGTTTTGTTCATGATACTTAATTTTATGTTTCTTTTTTAATTTTCTTTTACTTTTTTAAGTTTCTTTTTTGAAGTTTTTTTAAATTTTTATTTGTTATTTAATTTTTGAGGTTTCTTTTATGAGGTTGCTTATGAGGATTCCTTTTTATAGGTTTCTTTTCAAAGTTAATTATTTTTATTTTTCGGTTTTTTAGGGTTAATTTTGAGGAATCTAGTTTGAGGTTAAATTTTTGTTTCATATTGGTGTTTCCTTACATGTTTCGTTTTTCGAGGTGTTTTTTTATGTTTAATTGTTCTTTGAGGTTTAGTTTTAAGGATTCTGTTTTCATGTTTTTTTCAGGTTTCATTTTTAAATTTGTTTTTTTTAGGTTCCTTTTTGGGGTTTATTTTTTACGGTGTCTTTTAGAGATTTGAGGTTTCGTTTTTGGGATTTCTTCTTCAGGTTTCAGTTTTGATAATGGTTTTTTCTGCTTCTTTGAGTTTTTGTTTTTTGGTTTTTTCTTTGAAGTAATTTTTAAGCTTATTTTTTCAGATTTCATTTTTGGTTGTGTTTTTAGTTTTTTAAAGTATTTTTTGAGATTTTATTTTTGAGGTATGGTCGACAACTGGTCGATTGATCTGTTCAGGTTGTATGGGCCTTTTTGTATGGTCAGTTCTGGTTGAAACGTTCTGCAAAGGTTTTGCAAATAATGTCAATATAAGATCCCAATAATGTGGCTTTTTAAGATTGGTCAATATCATCTCTTGGTACAGATGGATATTCTTGACCATTGTTCTTATCAGTTTATCATGAGTTGATCTCGGCAGCTGGCAGTATTTGGTAATCAGTATTGGGTAGATCCAGTGTATAGTGGATCCAGTGTTGGGTAGATTCAGTCTTGGGTGGTTTCAGTATTGAGTTGATTTAGTCCTTGGTGTTGGGTGGAGTCATACTAGGTGGAGTCAGTAATTAGGTGGAGTCACTCTTGGCTTAGATTTAGTCATAGGTGGAGTTTCATTCGTTAACTGGTCTTGTTGAGTGGCCTGACCAGCATTAATTGTCCCTTGGTATGTCCATTTGTTATCATGCTTTGGTATAATCTGCTAGTAATACTTTTCTGTATCACTTGTTGGCTGGTCTTCATGATAGATTATTATGGTTTGCTGCTCTTGATTGTCGATAGACTTATCAGTTAGAATGGTTGTTTGATATTGCAAGTATGTATTGTTTGATGGTGAGGTTAGCTGGTATGTTTTGTTCATATTTTTTGGCTGGTATTAATGGCTGAGATGTTTGGCTCGTATAAGTGCTTCACCTATGATCATGTAGGTTCCAATTCTCAATGGTCTAAGCTTAATGGTTTTCGAATAGAATCGACAGCAACATAGGCAATCTAGGTGGAGTCCACGTTGGTACCACCAAGTACTAAGTCCTGATAATTTCCATAGGAATATAATTAAACGAATGCTTCATCTTGATATTTACACTTCAATTGCTTGCTAGTCCGAATTGGTATTCGTAATTTTATTTAGAGTTGTTACTTTGGCGCGAAATGTTAGTGTAATTAAAATACGATCACATTTAATAGTACCCTGCAGCATTTTATTGAAGATATGAACATAGAAAACAAATGACCAGACTGAACTCTGGAAACATCAGTGAAGAGAGTCCGATATGTCACATCTCGCATCAGACGAGAAACTGTGGCGAGAGGAAGTGTTCACATGAAATACCTCCCCACAGTTTCACACTCTGGTGGGCAATGCTAAAAACAATAGTGGTAATGGTAAGGGATTAAGCGAGTGTGTATAATTGGTATTGTCAATTTTCAAAATATGTAGGTATGGACCTTGATGCTATTCGCACATGTCGATAACACTCTAACCAGCAGTAAATTATCTCTGTTGGCATATGCTTTAAAAACGAGTTACTAGTGTGCCCAAGTGGGTTCTGATGTAAACATGTGTTATCAGCAATCTGAAGCTAGCAAATGTGAAAAACAATGGACAGTTAATGTGTTACAAAGAGGAAGGTTGCTGGAGGGAGCAGAATAGTTAACAAATGAAAAAAAATTTGGTGGGGAGGTTTGCGGACTAAACAGCTAATAAAATTATGTGAGGTATCAGTAGTCTGCTGTTCTTCGTGCTGGGAGCTTAGTCACTCTACCCTTCGTCAAACCTCGGACCTCCTGCATGTGAGTATTTAAATTCTTTTTTTTTTAATTTCTTAAATTTTAAATTCTTTACAAATGTTTAACAATTTTTGGAATTTTTAAGTTTTTTTGTATTCACAGTTATCCAAGTTCAGATATATGGGTAAAGGTTATGGGGGCGAAGCCAAGTTCAAGTTCACTTGGATCCAATATGTCGGTCGGTTGACATCACAGTATGACAGCTGGTAGGTGTCTGCCATCTGTTCCATGTGATCTTGTCCCAGACACACCATTACCAATAACTTTTGCGATTAATCACTTAGTTAATATTTTTAACTTACAATGAATATTTCAATATTCCAAACAGTATTTCGATTATTATTTTAATCAACCGCAGGTGCTGCAGTGGTGTAGTGGTCAGACTACTCACTTCTCACTAAGGCATGGTTGTTCCCGGATTTTCGCATATTAGAATCGTGCCAGACGATGCCGCTGTTCTACGAGAATCCGTGAGAGTCACACATTTGCCCTGCCTTTGCATTCTGGCACTGCTCCATACTCACCTCATTTCACCCTCATCTGCTCGCAAGCCTACAATGTCAAGAGCCCCCAAATCTGTTCGCTCCACTTTTTTAACCATTTCATAATTCTTTCAATATCAGTCCATCATCTTTTCTTAGCGAATATATCAGTTTTCCTTTTTCTGCCATCTGTACATATATCAAACCAATAATTGAAAAACTGTTTCTTTATTAATATTATATATTCTTACTACTTCCCGTACTTTTATAATTAAAGTATTCATTTATATTCCCTATGCAGAATTTTGACCAACTTACAAGGCTGACAATAAAACACAGATAAATCTGCCAACCAGGCCAAGTGATCAAACAGGCCAATGGACCGTACCAAGCAGTCATTCAGTTCACCTATACAGTTTGGCTAATCATACTGTCCAACCCAATCGACCATAACTAAAGATCAGCCATATTAACCAGCCATACAGAATTGCTTTCCAGATGGACAGACTGAAACAACCATACTAGCTGGCCAACCAAATGCTGATACAAACCAACTTAACCAAACAGCCAACAAGACCGGGCATACAGACGGCCAACAAGGCCAACTGATCATAAAAAACTGCAATACCACCTGACCAGGCCAAGCAACCATATTGACCAACCATACCAGCTGGCCTAAAAGCCCATACCACCCAACTGGACCATCTGATCATCAACACCGACTATAAAGACCATAAACAATGGCCACCAAGAGACCCAACAAGATGAGCCATGTAGACCAACCAGACCAAGCAAGTATGTGTAGGTACTACACACTTCAAAACAAAACCTCGAAAAGAAAACTCAAAACAAAACATCGAATCTAAACCTATAAAAGAAAGATAATAATTAAACCTCACCTTCCATCAATGCCACATAACACACGAAACGACAAGTCCGATCACTAGCAATACCAATGTACAAAACCAATTGAAAAGGCTGATCAGATCAAACAACCAACAAAATTGATCTGAATAGCAGACAATTCAAAAAGACCATACCAATCGACCATATTAATTTACGAACAAGACCAACCAAACCAACCGACTATATACACCAAACAGACCTACCCAACATACAGAATGACCTACCACCTGGCCATAATAAATGACTATACCTACCATATCAGTCATGTAGACCATATCAGCCAACCAACAAGACTGGCAGGCCAGACCAACCACCAAGATTGTCAGACGCAAAAGCCCAATGGGCATGGCCAACCAGTAAGACCAACAGGATCAACTTACAAAATCATACAACCTGACTAACCCATCATACCAAACAGAATGAACAATCAGCTGGTCTGTCAATCTGGTCCAACCAATCAAACAAATAATCAAGACAAGTCATAGCGACTGGCCATACTAACAGACATCGTCAACCAATCCCGAAACGTATCGCATAACACCCATCTCATAGCGAAGTTCTTTGTGAAAAACAATTTGCAAAACATTTCGAACATCGTGATTATGCAGTGAATCGAATTGTGATCATCGAAACATGGTGTGAAGCACATCACGAGCTATATCGCAAACGAAGCCCCGAGCTTCAAAACTTTATACTAAATAGTTTATCACAATAGCAACAATGATTTCCTGATAATTTTTATCAAATCGGCGAAGGTATATATGTAGTTGTACTCGACATACTCGAATTCGCTTCGTTAGTAGCTTGCAGCATCTTTATTCCAAACACGTCATAAAATTAGACTTACCCCTGCAGACTGACGTCTGTACACCAACTCCTGCAAACTGACTCCTGCAGGCTGATTGCTGCAGACTGACTTCTTCTGACTGACTCCTGCCGATTGACTCCTGCCGATTGACTCCTGCCGACTTACTCTTGCCAAGACTGACTCCTGCCTTTACTGACTCTTTCGCGAACTTTACCCGTTTGCTAGTTGAATAACAACCAACTCAGTTTTGACGATTTTATAAATCTTCTTGATTTCATATATTTATCAACAATTAGAATTATTGTACCATCACTGACAGAAAACATAACTAAAGACTTCTATGGTCATTTAAATGTATAAAATAAAGGTAAAATAGATGTTAATTAAATTCATAATATTGCAACATTATCTGTTTTAGTTTGATCATTTATATTTTTGTAGTGTTTGCAGTGAACATTTTTGCATATGTAAAAATTCTTCTAATATTTTGAATTTTAATTTTTTATTTCTTATGACTGCTTATAAAATGTCACCCGAATGAAACTGCATTAAATAATATTGTTATAGACTTTCGTATTGAACAAGACTCTCTGTAAAAAAAATGAAGAAGGGCTATGAAAAAAATAGTTTTTCTCTGTAAGAAAACCATACTTTATTTTTGTATTTCTTATGATCGAGAAATTTTCTGAAATGAATTCTTATTCTCGCTGTTATAATATAATGAAATGTTGTATGGTCAATAATAGTATCCTTATTAACCCAATGTTCAGTGTTTTTGCTGCTAACAAGCTGTAATATATGATAGATTTGATTCTTAGGATTCCAGTTATTTCGCCCAAAACTTTTTCAATTCTGCTATACCTTACTATCTTCAAATTAAAACTAATTGACTCACACGAAATTGTTTCTTGCAAGTACCTACCTATATGGCTTCCTTAAACATGCAGCATAGTCTTCGTTATTCACAAACATGCACGTTATTTATATTATATAGAGCCACCATAATCACAGAAACATGTGAACCCCTTATTAAATATCACAAATACATTATATGTATTTTCCCTGCAGACGAACTTGTAAATAATGTCTACCTAGGGCATCAGACGTGTAGGAAAAAGGTAACAATAGCGAATATTTCTGTAACATAACTTACATGTTTGTAAGTTTTTGTAACAAAACTTATCTACAAAGAGAGATTTTCACTTGTTTTTACGAGTCACACACACGTTTTACAGAAACTATACAAGTTCATAATTGTGCTTAAAACTTGTAGGACTTGGAGCTGTTGTTTTTTATGCTCGAGCTATTATATTCTGTATGAAAATACGTTGTTCAAAGTGGCCAGCCTCTACCAGAGCAGTTTCCTACGGCAACGTATCAGGTATGGCTTCTACACAACATAAGGATTATCTCGTTTGTATTCCGTCAAATATTGAGGTTTGAATATCCAAGAATAATGTCTCAAATTAAGAGCATGAATTAAAAATAAGAATTTGTTTCGGTATGTTAAATTGCGAGGTTACAAATATTCTTATTCATTATTTTTTGTTATTAAAACCAAACACAAGGCAGCCGGACTTAAGTGGATTTTCAAAATACAATTTTGGCTCATGTGCAATAATTTTTGAAAATATTTAACATGTAAAGTTATTAATTTAATATTGAAACCCAAAAAAGTATGTCTTCGATAAAGTTATTGCCGACGTGTTAGACCCAAAAAACCTGCAGCGAACATTCGAAATATTTGTTTTTACTTGCACATTGTTAAAAGCGCTTTCTTTAAGTGACACTCTTTGCCCGTTTGTTTATCACTTACTCTTCTGTTTGCGCAACGTCCTTCTTTCCCCGGCTGTCGCAGTCGATGTTTGCGTTGGGCATTCAGCTGTCTTCGGTGAGGTTTGGTCTCAAGTTGTATTAGCGAGCAACTGATGAATGTAGTCGTCGCGTGTCGGAGCTACGAAAACGGCCGGGTGTGAGGGATTCACTTAAGAGAAAGGTCAGTTGTTTGATCCCTAATCAGAACGTTTGGCAGCTGGCATAGCTGAAACTGTTGCATCTACTCTCTTAAGCAATATTGTTTTGGCACATGAGAAACGACCTCGTTGCTTGCATTAATCAGCGTGAGATAAGGGTGAAATAAAAATCTTATAGAAATAAAATAAATAAAAAATTTAATAAATAATAAAAAATACAAGTGTTTTATATTAATTTCAACATAAGCACCTAGAAAATTATTAAATTCTAACCAAATCAACTGGTATTCAAAATATTGTTTGCGGATGACTTTTTTAAATTTCTATTCTATAGGATTTTAACCGTCAGTCGAAATATATTCATAAACAGAAATATTTAAAACCATAATTTAACGCGACTTAAGTCTTCCCGATTTACTGGTTTTTATAAAAGTAACCTTAAAAACATCTGTTCGGAATTCACATATCTTCACATAAACGCTGGCTTGAAAAGATGCAAAACAATTGGCAGGGAATTAGAAAAGGCATTTCCATGTCTTGGAGTCTTAGTGAAATGACAGTAAATGGTTGCTTTTGAATTTTGTTTCTCTTGGTTTCATGCTCATTAGAGCAAGAATTTGAGAGACAGCAACATATTTATATTCCCAATATTGGCACAGCTTGATTTGGAGGACGCACAAACACCGTCCATTAGGATATTTATAATTATTTTTAAATACGCACGGCAAAAAAATAAACGCAATGGGCTGAAATAAGGAACAAAGCATAATTATTTAAGTTGCTTACTTAAAAACGAACAAAATAAATAAACGGTAGCTAAATTTTGGCATGTCCGAAAGAAAAAGAAACTCAATTTTAAGTAATGTCTTGAGTAAAACCGTTCGCCAGCTCTCAACCAGCAATGTGAAAATCGTTCGTGACGGCCTCGTTGAGCGACGCGCACAGCCAGAGTTTCGTTCGGAGGTGGTGTGAATAATGACACGAGTCACCGCAACAGAGGTCCGCCAATCACGTCGCTTCAAGCTCGCAGCACAGAGCGGCCCGGCCTGGTGGACCGATTCACCCACCCACGTGACCGTAGAGCAGGGAGGAAGGAAGATGTAGCGGTGCGACTCGATAAACGTACAATGGTTTTCTCCCAGATAGTCACGACCCACTGAGCTGATGCGCGCCTCGCGTCGTCTACTATTCAAATGCGCGCAGTTGAGTTCACACGGGGATGCTATGCTAACACATTTCCTTTATGACAGTTGAAATGTCGCCATGTACGTGTGTGCTTTTGTATGTGTTGATTCATACGTGTATATATGTGAGTTGGTTCAAATGTATATGAACTGGGACATTTGGTTATGATGTGGCTTATGTGTATACAAGTATGTATTTGTGTTGGTTTGTATATGTTGGTCATCCATAAGCACATATGTACATATTTATGTTTGTATATAATAGTTTAATTTATGTATAACGTAGGGCATATATGAATTTATGTATATATAATGCGTGTTTGTATGTAAATAAATGTGATATCAATGAATGCAAGCATGTAAAATTGTAAGCATATTTTGAAAAATGTACGTATTTAGGCATATGTGTGTTAATATTGACCTATGTATGCTTGAACGTGTTTAGGTTTCTGTGTACAGCAAACATGTTTGCACATGTATATATTAGTGTATATATATATATATATATATATATGTATATATATATATGGTGTTGTATATATGGTTGCACGGTTACGATCATACAAAATGAGTAGCAGGAATATTTAATGTCCCTTTCGGTAATCGTTGTATATAAAATAGTCGTGCTGTGTTCATCTCTTTGGTAATATGTAGCAAAGCATTAGTATCCAGTTAAGCGGCGTTTGACGACACCAGGATACGTTTCTTTATTTCCTTGGGGGATCGTTATGACATCCAAACAAACAAATAAATTGGCAGAAATATAGTGTATTTTAATTCGATTAACTAATTCACAATCTCCATTTCATATAACAAGTAAATTTTGACGGTTCTGAAAAAGAAGTGCGGCCACAATATATCCCTCAACCACAGTTGTTCTGCCAGCGAAGATAAAGATCTTTGTAAATAAACGGCGAATTCCCATGTCAGCATTGAAATTCTGACAACTTCATTCATGTACTTAGGTTAATATAGTTCGTTGTCATTCCCAACTGTTTTATTTTGGTTATGACCAAGTAATAAACTAGTTGTGGTACTGTTTATTTTATTGGTGGGGTGGGAAACTCTAGTTTATCGTATTTCGTGAGACGTGATTGTTTTGCGGTTCTTCTTCTGAGAGATGGGCAAATGAAATTACATTGTTTTGAAGATATAGTGCTAAATTTTATTCTTACATAAAATTTTACAAAACTACTACAGGTGTATCTCTACAGCGGTTACGAACTTTCAGGAGAGATAGAGTACACCTAGACGATCGGAAATCACATAGCAATGCATGGTCGGAAACGCTTTCCTGGCGCGATAGTGACGACACAATACACAAGAAAGTAAGGACACGAACACGAACCTTGATTTCTTCTTCTGGGGTTACGTCAAGGCACTGGTGTACGAAACTCCCGTTAACAGTGTTGAGGAACTTGTTGCACGCATCGTGGCAGCTGCTGGGGAAGTCCGGGACACGCCCGGTATTTTCGCCAACGTCAGATCGTCAATGTGCCGGAGATGTGAGGCATGCATCACGGCCCGGGGGTCATCATTTCGCACACCTTCTTTGATTTTTGCTGTACTAAGAAAATAAACGTGTTTTCTCACCCTGTTCGTGTCCCTCCTTTCTTGTGTTTTGTGTCCTCGCTAAGAGGCCAGGAAAGCGTTTCCGACCATGCATTGCTATGTGATTTCCGATCGTCTAGGTGTACCCTATCTCTCCTGAAAGTTCGTAACCGCTGTACTGATACTACCTGTATAGCTCGCATGTTGCAACTTCATATAAATAACTAAATTAGATAAATGTGTCGCTGTTCGTAGTGATGTGAGAAATACTCTACACTTTTAGTGAAGTAAAACACACACATAAAAAATGTTATATTTTTTTACAATGACATACACTAAAAGGGCGATTATTTAGGGCCACGCATTTTTCTTAACCTCCTGCAAGAACAACACGCGATAAATACGTCACTGTTAAAATCGATGTGCGAAATGCATAACGTAAACATTTTCAACAAATCTAACTTCACACGAAAAACTCGTTAAGAGTTTCAATAGAATAAGTCAGGGCAAAAAAGTGATTTTTTTAAAGGCAAAATGCATTTCAAATATTCCAACAACAATTAAAAAAAACTTTATTCACTAAACACACACTTACTGTTTACTTCGTAATTCCTAAACACGTAGCAATTCTTCGATGAACACTTCACTAAAATCCCCATTGTCGACCACTGACACGAAATTACTTATTTGCTTACTTATGCGATTAAGAAAACACCTGAGCGGTTTACTGAAACCGTCAATTTAAAAATACGCAACATTAATACCTTATCGCTCGCGTTTCGTGATGGCCAAGGAAAATGGCGGACCAAAGCACACAACAAACCCTTTTAAAAAGCGTCAAACGCATGTTGATATCTAATTTCACTGAGGAGACTGTGTTACAAAGTCACATACGACGAACTGCATTTGATGAATTAAGCAAATACTAAAAAAAGTTAAGTATTCAAACACAACCAGCAAGGACTTCTCTCACAAAGAGATCAATTATTACGTAAGAAAGCTCAATGTTTGGCATTAACCGAGCGCATGGAGACGTTTCACATAACTGTAATGTTCGCAAAGCTCTACCATAATAAGCTGCTCTAAAGTGATTTTAAAAGCTCTAGCTCTATAAAGAAAAATATGTGCATCATTCTAACAGCACAATGTAAACCATAAATGATGTAAAAATCATTAAATATCTAAATTATAATTTTAAATTTGGAGTACTATTTTCTTTTATAATCATTGCAAAGATCGCCAACATAATAACTTGCATCCTGCAACAAACCATCAGCTGACATAGTACTTTGAAAATGAGGGAATTTACTATTTACAAGCTGTGAAGGTATGGTCACAGTGTCTGTCAAAATTTACTGACGTTATATGAAACAGAGAAAAGTACAAAACTTGTAGAGAATAAAACAATGTAATATTTTAGTTTAATATAATTACATTGACAGTCAACACTCAAATCATCAATTAAAAAGTAATATTTATAAGAATGGGGCTGTACAAGAAAGAAAGAAATCCGACATAAATATTTGTATTCGCACATTTTCTGTGGGTTACAATTCAATTTTGAAAATGTTTTTGACAGAAATAAAGTTCGCAGGCATTCGCCGCGGTTGTCTGGGAAGTAGCCACGTCACTGTCGTTTTCCTTCCCAACCTTTCGGAAGACATTGCAGCCTCCATCTTCAGGGCGAAGCAGTAGCAGCAACAATTGTTATAATCTGTTACTACTGTCACCTACGATGTTTCAACTGCAATTAGTTCCAGGGAATATAAAAAATTACGGAATTGTATTTTAGATAATTGGATATGATTCAAGAGAAAGTTTGAACAGTTATGGCTTTTCTGTGTTAATCATTAACGAAACGGTATTGGTTCTAGAAGAGGGAATGTTTTTTTTATTGCGTCCACCTTGCGATAGGAATATTACAATTTCTGTCCAATGAGGAGACCAGACAGCTGTTAAATATTTATGTTAGTCACGTTGATAAAATATTTTAGAGAAAGTTTAAGTTAACTGTTATTAGGGTATTAATATTTCCACGTAGAATTATTCCCGTCGTCATGTTAATTATTCGTCCTAATTATTGCGTGCAGGATTTATTACACTTTATTTAAGAATCTTGTCCTGCTACTCAATTTATTATCCTTAATTAATTGCAATGCTTTATAATTGTCTAATACGTCATTATATTATGACTAATATTATCTATGCACATATACATTTAACTTTTGGGGAAGCGAATAAAAATAAATTGTGGAAGCTTTAAGCTAATTTTGATGACTCACTGGTAAATATTTATTTAAAAAATATACAAGAATATTTAAAATTACAACTAATGAATAAAATATATGATTTAAGCGAAGTTGTGTATTCTATAGCTCGTCTCTCATACCAAGGCACAATCAAGCAGTAATGTCCTTATGTTTCATAAGAAAGAATAAGCATAAAAGCAGCCTTGCGTTTTTTCGTTGGTTACAGGTGGTAACGCCGTTTTGTTGTCATTAAATAAAGAAAGCCCTTTTCGAAACTGATATATTTAGGTGAGTGAGACACCTCCAGTTGATCAAAACAGAACACTGCCCCAACTGCAAAATACTCCTACTTAAGTCACTTTTTAACACTTGTGTGTTCATGGAAAAGCAAGGTAGGGGGATAACGGCAACAGAATAGGCGTGGAGATACGACAGTCTGGTATCTGAGTGTGTGGTGTTTTGTCAAGATAAAAATTGACTGCTGCAGCTTATTACAATATATTGTTGAAATTTAAATTGCTATTTGTGCACAATTTATTAAGTATAAATGTTAATAATGGGGTGTGAGCGTAATAAAATTTTCTGTTGGTACACTCTAAGAAATTATTTGCAAATTTACTACATGAATGAATATGTAGAGTGAGAAAGCGCGAATGGTAAAGTTATTTCCCATACATTCATGATATTTATTATTATTATTTATTTATTTACTTAACTCCATTAAACCCCAACTAAAACCCATTCTGGGTCAATGGTGTACAGCACGTCAACAAAGGATAGCGTTTTTCCATTTCCTCAGAAAAGAGTCAAATGCGTAAGAAACTTCCCAACTTTTTATAATAGCGACGCTAAATATTCCATATTTGTTGCAAAATGTGTGGAATTATTTCCATACCAGAAATACTATTATGTACAACACCAACAATTGGTTATAAGAAGGGGGAGGGAGGAAAATATACCACTGTACCCTCCTTCCCATTCCATGTTCCCTCACCCTTGGTCATTAGTAAAGTTTATGGAGTGCCTGAAGACAAGTTTTCGTGTTCTTGTGAAAACGCGGACGCCCAGCTGTCTTCAAATTAAGAAGGTGGTTACAGGGACAACTGCTCCACTAATTTAGACTTGACAAATAAACCAAACACTCAGAGACTTCTAATTACTAAGTATTTTTAGATTCAAGGCAAACTTACAAAATTGTCGTCGCCATTAGAAATGGCATTTATAACTGCATAGCTTAGAGTTTGTTATATCATTGCAACAAGACAGTGTTCCACCCATCTGCGGCACAGCATACACATTGAATACCTCGTCGGACCATTTTGTGTTTGGATACAGGCGTCGAAAATATATAGCAGGGAATCGAACAGCACCGTATGTTATTCTGAAGCAGATTTGTTGGCAGTTGTTACAATTTACGCTACAACGCACGAACACTTCGACATAAAGTAAGCTGAAGTCCCATATGACTCCATAAACATTCAATAGGCTAGTAAATAGACGAATGGAAACTTGGCTATGAAGGGGCTGTTAGAATGTTTTTAATGGAATTCAATCAATTCTAAGAAACTCATATCTCTACCAGGGCGAACGGCGATCACATGCGATGGTTCAACAAATCATAACAATAAAACTGGTATCGTGTGCCAATTTAAAGTGAGACAGGGATTGAAATGCTCAGTTTCAACCCTCGAAACTCTGTCACAGAGATCATCTTTTCCCAAAGAAAAACTTGATTTGTCGTCAAATAAAATATATCCAGTCTGCAGCGTTTCCACGCTGCTCTCTGGTAATATCCATTCAATCAAAGGGGACAGTTTCGACGTATAAAGAAAGAATCTCTCGACGTTATCGGCATCGCCCATATTCCGGCCGTTAACATCTGGACATGATTCTGGAAGGGGCACGGTGCTCTAGTGAAGATGCTGCACTTCACTGAATGATGGCCAAGAAAGCCGATGACTCTATTCGTGCCTGCCTGACAAACATACTCTTCTACCTCATTATAGTTGGTCGAGCCAGAACCTATCTGCTATATATGGGTACCAGCACGTGTACAGTGCTCTCAGTGAAATTTTAATACTATTTTTGAATGGCTAATTTGGCAGGCAATTTGGCATGCCGTCCATTGGCCTCTCGCATCCCTTTCAATCCAAACTATTTAAATCACCGTCGGGTATTCATATGGCTGTCACGTTTACTTTGCGCATCACTTGTGTTTGTTTATCACGCTTGGAAACTATCGTGTAACTCACATTAAATGTGCTGATCTAGGGACTTCTTATATACGCGACACGAAGAGCGACGGCACAGACCTTGTGCGGCATATGTTCAGATGCATTCGTTATTGCAAGTAACTTTAACAGTTTTCATAGCTTCAATAAGTAGATTAACGAAACAATAACCAAAAAAATCAACTATTGCAATACCAATAATTAAGCCTTTCTACCCAACAAACAGAATTCACATTTAGGATAAAATCGATTCAAAATAAACAAAATTTATTTTCTTTCGCAAACTGTACAAAAACAAATCACGTCATGTACATCCTTTTAACACTGGAATTTTATCTCTGAAAGTTTATTGGCTGAGGTAATTGCAATTGAAGATACAAATATACCCAATTTTACAAATGAATATATAATCGCAACCATAAAATCAGAGTCCCTTTTTTACAAATTTTCTTTATGGGGGCGATTTTTCGTTCAGTTCCTGGTCAAATTTATTACCATCTGACTAGTAATCCATAAATTTAAAGACCAAAATGTAATATATAAATAGTACAAATAATTGGATATCGTTTGTAATTAAGGGTGTAATGGCGTCACCGCTTCATATTTCTTCGGGCTTCAGAAAGGTAATTGATCTTTTTATTTTCTGGAGGTTAGTGGGCTAAACCATGTTAGTTAAGGGATGGAGGTTTTAATTAAATAAAAGAGGGAATTTTAATTTCCTATTTCTTTTTACACTAACTACAAACCAAATTTTCTAGACACTAATTATTACAATAAATTTATATCACTTGCTGTATACAACTAATGAATTCAATCAATAAATAAATTACAATTATCTAAAAGAAAATAATGTAATTAAATAATTAAAAAATTATTCCCAATAGACAATATATCAAAAAGTATTCAATTATTTTATAATTTATAAGTCCAAATTTGACATTTCCAAAATTTACAATAAACTCCGTATTGCATGTTCATTCAGTCCCACTTCAGTTTAGTCCAGATCTTACCAGTCCGCAAAGTTCTAGACCTCTCCAAGCATCCTAACACACGTTATCTTTCACATGTTGGGTATCACGCCCTCTGATCCATTCACACCAGAAACACCTCATCCGCTGCTGTCTCGCAATCTCCTGTCATCGTCCGTCCCCCTCGTCGATGTCTCTCGCTACACCACACATCGTTTGATCACCACAATCAGTCAATTGGCTTCTAAAGAAAGACCCCCTACCTTTGGACCGCTGCAATATTTATAGGGTTGTAGGCCATCCCCCAGAAATTTCTATAAATGCTGCTTTGCGCCTAGGGTCTTAGTTCCCAGAATATTCTAGCGCATCATCTATTCTCGCCGGCTTCTACATCAGGGAAGAAGAGGAGGGGCTGTGATGATAGCCAGGTCGCCAATGTCAACCATTCCCCTTGCGAGCGGGAATGCCTGGGGGAGGGGAGAGTTAAGTTGGGACACCTCCGCAGAGTCGGACCGCGCAAGGAGCTCGCACCTCGTGCCTCAGTGGACGCGCAACCGTGTATTTCCGACTTACCAAGCTGTAGTGATGGTTTGTTGGACACTTACCCAGTGGAGGACCAGTTCAACTGCGGAAAGTGGTTGGCCAGCGTTAAGGCGTATGCATCACATTGGTGCTATGCCGTTACTGATGTGCCCGTAGGCGGGGTGTGTTCCCCGCCCCTCTTCTAATCCCATTCTACTGCGGCAAGAATGGTTGTCTTAATGAAGATGTATTTGGCGCGACCTGACGTTATGCAAGTTTAGAACTTGATTGTATGTAATACTGAATCTTTCTCGGTGATTCTTAAACACGCTAGACAGGGAAGACTGGGAGAGCCCCGGACTGTTTATGGGGGTGCCTGACTGCTTGTCGGGGGAAAATACGAGGCAGACAGGGTGGTCAATATAAACATTTTTTAAGACGTATTAATATAACTGGTGATTTTTACTGTATTGCATTATGGGCGTGTAGATGTATTTTAATTCCGCCTGCATATAATTTGTATTTTAAATGGCAATTTACATATATGTAAATAGGGAATATATGAAATTGTATTTCAGCTTTTTAAAACATATAAACCACTATCGATTGTCATTTTCCGTGTGTCAAATGTAGTAGTTTGCAAGATGTAGTTGTATTTTCAGGAGAGTTGTCGAAAATAACTGATTTAAAACTGTGTAAATAAAGTGTTATTTATGTGACTGCGTAAATAATACACCAAAGAGCCAAAGAAACTGGTACACCTGCCTAATATCGTGTAGGGCCCCCCGAGCACGCAGAAGTGCCGCAAGACAACGTGGCATGGACTCGACTAATGTCTGAAGGTATGCAGGAGGCAATTCACACCATAAATCCTGCAGAGCAGTCCACAAATCCAAGCTGCGCTTATTTGAGAAAGGGTTGCACGTCTGTCACGTTTAATGATTCTCGTCAGTCGTCGTCTGTCCCGTTCTTTCACGATCTTTTTCCGGCTGCAGCGATGTCGAAGATGTGATGTTTTACCGGAGTCCCGACATTCACGATACACCCGTGAAATTGTTGTACGCGAACATCCAAATGTTGTCGCTACCTCGGAGATGCTCTGTCCCATCACTCGTGCGCCGACTATAACACCACGTTCAAACTCACTTAAATCTTGATGACCTGCCATTGTAGCATTAGTAACCGTTCTAGCTGCCGACCGCATCGCGTTACTCTGAATTGTTCCATACCTCTGATATGTTCATACACACGCCTATACCAGTTTTTTTGGCTCTTCAGTGTACCTCTGATGAAAAAATCCCATTCCACAGGAAATTATTTTTAAGATTGTGGCCGAAAGACGACACTGATTGTCAAGGACCGCCGGCGTGTTTCACGGTTTATGAATAAATATTGCTTCGCGTCAAGAAATAATTGCTACTAAAAGTCAAAGACTGTGCTTCACAATTTGTGAAATAACACTCCGCTTGGAAAACAGCATGCCATGAACACATGGGGCAAAGTGGCATGCAAAAGACATTTTCTTTCTTCTGCACACAAAGTTGTCCAGTTGCAGAGGACTAAAATGCACAACCATTGAACTGTTAATAAATGGAAACATGGCATCTCGTCACATTAATCTGTTTTATGGCTGTCTTAGAATAATGCTACTATAGGCTATTCACGGTAAAGTGAGCACTTTATAAAGCCCTCTAATTTGGAATAATAGCTAGTAAACATATCAGATTTTAGCTTTAGACGTTAATTTCCTAGTGCAGCGGAATATACACACTCTGTTTATTACTTATATGGCAATATTTATTTACCAAGAAGTTACTGATATAACTAATGAGCCTACTTTCCTCAACATGGGTGCAATTAATTTTTTTATAATTTCTTAAAAGTTAAGTTTGTAGAAATGAAACCAGAAACTTATGCAACAGTAGTTAAAAACACATGCCTTACACGGGACTTGAACCCAGAAAACGTCGTACTCTAAGCTATCTTGAAGTCCACTGAATACGGAGGTCGGATTCTGAGTATCAACTTCAGTTTTAATCAGTCTAATGTTTCGAATAATAGAGCATACTAACCAAAATTGTTTTCAGACCTTTTATTTTGAAAATAAGTGACTGAGTCGCATAAAACATGTAAGTTTGCATGGCCTGACGTAGCGCTATTTGTGTGAAGTATTTGATGGAAATCGGTTGTTCGGTCCCTGATGTATGACTTAAAAATTGGTATTTTCTTATTGGATGCTATTGTACAAAATTAACCAGAAAAATATACTATACATATATTTATATTGCTTCTAATGTATACTGTCTACATACAAATGTTTGATGAATATTGTAAATTGTTTAATATATGTCAAACCTACCTAAATGATTTATCAGGCTGCCATTTTTAACATCGTTGTCTGACCCATTTAAATCAAGAAAATTTACATGGCCTTCTGTAGCTCTTATGGTGTGTACAATTTGGTACAAAATTATTTGAAATGTTCCAGTGTAACATTTGGTGGTAATAAGTTGAATAGTCCTCGAGACAAGACATAAAACCTCCATAATTTGTATGTGGCGATCTTCATAAATGCAGGACAAAAAAGTAATGTAGTAACAATTTTGATTATTGTGTACTGCAAAAATACAAAGTTAAGTTAAAATAGATTTCTTAGTTTCGTTGATATTGCCACAAAACTAGAATTATTTTATAGCCGCCATTCTGAAAATAAGTGTGGCCTTCTTTAAAAAACTACATTTTTTATTATGACCTACCACAGTACAACAACTTAGCCAAAATTTGTAAGAACGGGTTGATTGTTTTCCGAGATACGAGATAAAGTCATTTTTTTGTAGTGCTATCTTACAAAATGGCAGAGAAACGAGTCAGAACATAAAATTGAGTTGGAAATTATTTCGTTAGTATAATTTACTCAGCTAAAATTATTTTTAAAATAAGTGTCTGACCTACACAAAACATACCAGTCGACACCACCTCCTTCAGTACTGTTTGTTTGCCAAATTTTGGAAGGAATCTGACAATTGTTTCCCGAGATATGATAATAAAACTTTTATTTACTCGCTTGGCGCTATATTACAAAATGACCTACAAAGATGCTCTATGTACATACACTTTATATTTGTAATATCTACTGCCAGAATACAAATTTTTGTTGAAATTGATTACATGTTTTCGACGATATAGCATTCTAAGTTAAAAATGGTTATATGGTCGCCACTTTGTAAATAAGTGTCTGGCATGCTTATAACATACCACTTGGCATAATCTGCAACAGTACTATTTGTTTGCCAAATTTAAAGTAATTGGTCAATGATTTCCCGACATATGACAAAAAAACTTAATTTTATTCGCATGGTGTTAACTCACAAAATGGCAGAAAAATTTGCTCAATCTAGATACATTTGATAGTTTTAAAGTCTATTGTCAGCATATAAAGTTATTTTGGAATTTATTACATAATTTCGACGATATAGCATTCTAAGCTAAAATGTTTATAAGGCAGCAATTTTGAAAATAAGTGCCTCACATGTTAAAATCATTTCGGTCAACATATTCTGCATCAGTACTACTTGTTTGCCAAATTTGGTAGGGATCGGCTATTTATTTACCAAGTTATGACATAATAATTTTATTTATTTGTATGTCACTGCCTTCCAAAATGACTGACAAAAGTGGTTATTTGTTGGTATATATGGTACTTGTAATAGATACTTTCAGTATACATAATTTGGTCGAAATTGTTTAAATGGTATGGCAGATATACTAAATAAACTTAAAACATTTGAATGGCTGCCATTTTAAAATAATTAACAGATAAAATTAATTAACTTACGTTTACATGATATACCATAGTAATAGTTAAATGCAAAATTGGGTGATAATTGGTTGAATAGTTTCCAAAATATGATGTAAAATATTTACTTTAAAATTTGGTGCTACTTTCCAAAATGACGGACTAATAAAAATATCCATCACAAAATATAATGCTTACGCAATGGTCTGATAGCAAATCTAATTTTATTCAGATTGCTGCATTGGTTCCCGAGATATGACGTATCACCCAAAATTTAAAAATTACCGACATGTTGAAAGTAAATACCCAACGTGGTCGAGAACTATACAAGTCAGGTTCCCTTACTAAGTTATATATGTGTACCAAGTTTGGTGACATTCGGTGGAAGCGTTCTAAAATTGAATTGGCCTAGTTTTGGGGGGGGGGTGGAGACACTCACACGCAGAGACCCACCTACATACACACACATGCACACATCAACAGACAGTAAAGTGAACTCATAAGCCTTTCTATCATTTGGAAAGTAGGCTAAAAAGGTAGTTAAGGGATAAAAAAAATGGCTGATAGGGAAAAGTATTAACACTGAAGAGCCAAAAAATCTGGTACACCTGCTTATATCGTGTAGTACGCAGAAGTGCCGCAAGCCAACTTGACATGAACTCGACTAATGTCTGAAGGTATGCAGGAGGCATTGGAATCTGCGCCAATTCGAGAAAGGGTTGCACGTCTGTCCCGTTTAATGATTCTTGTCAGTCGTCACGTCGTTTTTCCCGTTCGTTCACGATCTTTTTACGGCCGCAGCAATATCGAAGGTTTGATGTTTTACCGGATTCCCAGATATTCACGGTACACTCGTGAAATGGTCGTACGCGAAAATCCTAATATTATCGCTACCTCGGAGATGCTATGTCCCATCTCTCGTGCGCCGACTATATCACCACGTTCAAACTCACTTAAATCTTGATAACCTGCCATTTTAGCAGCAGTAACCGATCTAGCAACTTTGCCAGACGCTTGTTGTCTTATATAGGCGGTGCCGACCGCATCGCGCTATTCTGATTGGTTCCATACCTCTGTTATTTGCATACGCACGCCTATACCAGTTTTTTTGGTTCTTCATTGTAGGTCCTCAGAATTGCTCACCTTACCGTGAACAGCCTATGTAGGTTTTTATTATGGATCTCAGGAAACTTTCAGTGAGTTCTGCGTACAAGGTGTGGTTCAAGCTGGCGGTAGTTTCCTGATGCTCTGGGGGTGTTTCAATTATGCAAAAATATGTTCTTTAGTTGGGGTGTAAAAACATTTCGAACCAATAGCTACACTGAGATGCCAGATAACTAGGATTTCCTTTGCGCTTATTATCTTACCAAGGAACATATCAAACCTATCCATGCATTCAAAAAATGACCAATCTCGTATCCAACAGGTTGCACATGCGACTGGCTGGCTTGATGAATATTCAGAGGCATGCACTCCACACGAATGGCTTGCAAAATACTCAGATTTCAATGGCGTTGGAAAGATTTTGACTGCATAAAATAATGTTTATAATGTCAGAGAAAATATACACTAATCTGGCTGAATTGCGGAGATCTTTGATACAGGAGTGGGCGAACATAGATATCTCCAACATTGCTTTTCTTAATGATGCTTAATTAGCCCATGCCAAATCTATTCGCAGTTCTTATTCGTGCTCGTAGCAGTTTTACACTTTTTTAAGTACGTTTCAGTAACAAGTAGATCTTTATTGTCCTATGTCCTATGAATCCACTCACGTATATTATGAGAAATTTGTTTTTCATCCACATATTAATTCTCGCTTTATATCAGGTCGATCAGCCTTGTAACTCTTTATAACTATTGTTGGACATTTTAAAAGTGGTTTTGAAAAGTTATATTATTTTCGCTTGCTATTATCGTCAAAAGCATTGTGTGATATTTCTTGATAGTAACGTAACTAAAATAATTGCACTGACGAGTCTTGGAGATTACTATTCAATCTCTTGTATGAGCTACGACAATGGTTGGCCAGAAATCGGCAACTGCCAAAGACAACCCCACTTTATAAGCGGCCAAGTGGGCAGACTCTATTTCAGTCACGGCTCGCACACACAACTCTTGGTCGGTGGTCTGTGTGAGCGGGGTAGGGGGTGGTATCGCAATTTCCGTTTCCTCTGTTCCGTAGCCGCCGGCCGGGAATGGACTTTATTGATTCGTCTGCATCTTCGTTACTGGTTGAATTAAGTAAGGACGCGCGATACCGCTAAATTCATTATTTTACTATCCTACCAAATGCTGCTCAGTTTACAAGCTTTGTAAGCAGTTATTCCATCAAATTAGCTAGTATTTTTTGCATGACTCCTTTTCAGCACATCATTATTCTTTCTGATATACAACCGAGACCACCAAACTATGGTATTTATAATTATAAAAAACAAAAGTTTTCGAAAGAGTAGTTTCGTAACATCCATAAGCATGATTAAGACATCTTTAACACGTGAATTTTATAATATTAATTTGTGAAATTTATTGATATATTTCCTCTTATACATATGAAATGTAGTGTTCAAAAAATTTATCTTAGAAAAATTACAAATGCTTAAAATGTATCATGTTTGGGCACTATTACTTACCAACTGTAAGCGGTGCACTCATTTTATTTAAGTTGGATTTCTGTGGAAGAGAAAGTTTTATGCTACTATTTTACTGTCTCTATGCGTACGTGAGTAGTTGAGTAGTTAGAAGTAGGGTTTTCACGTGAACCTGGATGCTGGATGCGAAGCTGTGGCACCACGGCGGCCATCTTGGATGACGTCAAGCGGCAACCTCCTGCTCAGTTATTCCTCGTCAGGGGCGGCCACCTTGGATATCCCTTTTTCACTCCGGAATTTTCCTGTCACCTTCTGGAATTTCCCTTTTTTCCTTCCTACTCAATCATTTCACCTCGGCACTTCAGCCTCTTGCATTCCTATTAGTTTTCTCCCTCTCCTTCATTCCGATGTTATTGTGTTTCTCGCAGTCTGTCAATCCTTCCTCATGTCCGTTTTATCCCTCGGGGTGTTTTCTCATATTCCTTGCAATTTCCTTTATATTTTTCTCTTTCGATTTTTCTCTCATGCTCTCTCATTCCTTCCTGCCTTCCGACCGTTCTATTCCTGGGGGAGGGAGCCCCTCATATTCCTTCCAGTCTCTGTAATTTTCTCTCTGATCCCCCCTGCCCCTCTCTAGCTTTTCGTGCCCTCCATCACCATCGACGTCGTCTACTGTAGGCGCCCATCATTGAGTGTCGCATATGCCACCAGAGTGTGCTAAGAACTTTCATTTAACACTTCCATCTTTAATTCCTGCACTTGCCGCCATCTTTAATTCCCGCGCCCGCCACTAATGTGTGTGAAATTCTACAGTTGGCCGCTAGAAGCGCTGGTATCGGTGCAGTCATTTGGTTCATTTGAGCTAGTTCACTCGTCGCCAGCAGGAGCACGTTAGCATCAGGGAGGGAAGTTCAACAGGCGGACTCCAGTAGTGCTAGGAATTCTTTTTAGGTGTTTTGGAACTAAAAATATGCAGAAGGCGTGTAGTTTCGATTCTACCACTTTTGAGTTGCCAGTCTGGCATCTTGACCACACAACCACCATTGCATTTGCTGAGTTAGGAAATTAAATAGCTCATATACGCACATTGGCCTACACACTCTCCTGACAAACTTGTAATCTCAAGAAATATTGCCATTGCTCGGTTATGAAAAGAAATACTCGCATCGTCATTCAGAAAATAATAAAATACCTAAAAGGTCAGCCATGTCACGTCTCTCTTCACATAAAAGTCATATATCTGCAAATACTGTAATTTAAATTAATAGCATAAAAAATACTGACTGGCTATCCAGAACCTTGCATACAGTGCAACATGTTCATATATATNATATATATATATATATATATATATATATATATATATATATATATAGGAGCAATACAGATTAGCATTAAAGACACCAAGCTAAGGTGAAACGGACTATGCACACAGAAAACTCCGCGCGCGCATGGCTTTAAACAGAGTATACGCACACAACATCACTACGCGAATGCTCTGCGGCCTGGAACGTAGTCGACACTCACGCGTCGGTAATATTTCTTTCTTAATGTTCAATAATATCTAGCAGTAGGATAAAAACAACAATTACACAACGGTCACTCTCTCAATGCTCTCGCAAGGGTGATGATGACGAAGTTCGCAGCATTGCCCTCGCACATTACCATTTACATGGGATAACCATGTGGGAAGTTCCCGGGTTTGGGACTGGGGCAGTAAACTATGCCAGCAAAAACACCACCGGAATTTTTTTCCTTATATGCAAACAAGTTGTGTACATGTATGCATGTTAGAAAAACACCAGTGGCATCGCAAGCATAGTGTACAGGCGGTTTACGAAGCTGCGAACGGAAAAAGCGACCCACTTAAACAAATAAAATGGATAAAGGAACGCACAGATAGCCGACACCAAGCGAGTAAGAGAACATTAGTGGTAGATGAAAAGAAAAGGGGTGGACAGATTTATTAAAAAAAAACCAGGACAATGAGATCACTAGTTACTTCTACTAAACTGCTAGTGTCATCCGGATAACATTTCACATTCACAACCCCCGGTAGGATAAGCATTGAGCCCCCAGGAATTGACTGTAAACCCCAAGTTGGAGACCCAACATTGACGCCAAATCCGGTGCACAAGTTCATGCTTGAGTTATTGTGTAATGTGAAATAGTATACATATCATGACATGTCGGTAACACCCTGACAAGAGAAGGATCTCTCTTGCATGTGCTACAGCGTGCTACCATCCATTACCAAAAACTGCATACCTGGCAAGAAGAATATGGCTATTGCATGTGCTATATTAAGCTGCTGGAAAAAAACACATATACATTGAATAAATCATCGCACACAAATAACATTCGTTGTGGGAGCGTGTAATGGAAGCACTTCAGCTTCAACAATCTCGTGGCGAGGAACTGCCTCCTACTATGAATATCAGCCTCATTCTCTCTCCCGGAGACAGACACATGTATAATGATACATGCCTCTCCCAACGGTGTGTGTACAGAACACTATTATTCATGATAACCGCAAGGGACGCTTTGAATGCCATCCTCCAGGATCTTGCATTTGTTGTCCATACACGAAAGAGATAGTTTGTTAGTGCAGTCAGTATATACGTTGTGATGGTTTGACCTGATGTAGTTTACCTGTACTCTCATTAAGTGCTGGTTCAATAATATTACTTTATATTAGGCTAAGGTGATCGTATTTTGCACGATGCTCTTCTGTATACCTTTAGCTCGTTTCACTACCTTATCCCTACATGTATAGGCGTATAGCTTCGCCCTCAGCCCGACAAACTCTATCATAGCATTACCTCCACACTCATCCTTGAATTTGCCAATCACCCTTGCATTGGTGGGCGCATAGCAGGGATGAGTGGGAAGGTAGGCACTGGTGTCGAACTCGCCCATAAGTGCCGGGTCTGAGGAGATGTTTCTGCAGAAGTCGAGACAGCCGATTTCCATTACAAAGGAATCGGTTTTAGTATAGGTCAAGCCCATGTTATTGACATACCATGCCCGCAAGATATCGTAGTGGAAGCGATACATGAGAGTCTTCGACAGGTCAAGTACGGTGCAGTCAGCATAGATAGGCTTATCAAATATAATATTTTCATTATCTAATTTTACGAGCGATAGAGATTAGTCATAAATAGTTCTGCATTTAAAAGCTGGTTGTGTGATTTGTTTCTTCGCATGCAGTTTGGTGCATACAATTTCCATACACTGGAATTTATGTTTATTCTCCATGGGTTTACCATACATAGCATTGATCATCAGCTTGTAAAAGTCTTCGAAGGTGTACGTGGCTGCCTCGCATTTCTCTGTTTCAGCTCAATATAAGGTTTCAGCCATGCCTTCTGGTTGAATTGTAGTACCTGGTGTATAGCCTTAAGCTTTAACCCATAACCCAATGTCTGCTTGAGATTAATGTAACATACAAAATAATTTTTCTTCGTGTCAATAGTGGTTATGACTCTTGTGGAGCTCGACCGGATATTCCTCATCCACCTCCAGTATTTTGCCAAAAAAATCCTGTGTCCATCATGGACGTAACATCAATATTTGTGCCGGTTCATTTGAAATTACTGTATGGCAGCGGGAGGGACATTGCCAATCCATAATAATTATTCGTGTCTACATACTGGAGGTATGTAGACAATCTGCTGGCATCATAAGGGGCAGGGTCATCCTTGTTGCTTTCCACTATGTAATGCTTGATGCACAGGGCCGCCCCTCCCCAGATACCAGCCTCGATAAACAGGTGGGTGTCATAGTCGACAAGGAGGTCTGACTCCACCCCTGTCTTCCACAACATTGCGTCGAAGTAGAATCCTGGGGCACTCTCGTACCGGACACAATCCAGACTGTGCATTGTCAAAGATAGCGCCCATAAGTTCTCGAAGACATCACACAGCAGCTCATCGGTCTTTAGGCACAGTTCTATGTAGTCTGACAGTGCAGGACGCCCAAATGCCGCCTAGACAATTCTTTCCATGTCACCAACTCAAGCTGACCAGGGTTGAAGAATGCCACTGTATTCTTGAAATGAACCGATTGCAGGTACTGCACAAGCATTGCGAGGCTGGCTGACATAAATCTAAATGTATCTATTAATTTAATGGTAAATATGTCGCCCAAATGTTCGCTGAAGGTGATATGGTTTTCCTCTGTGTGTGGGATAATAAATATGCCCTGGGTATCATAGCCAATCTGCCTAACATTGAAATTTGCATCATACATCAAGTTGTGGAAGAGGATTGACAGTCTTTTGGGGCGGTGACTGAGCATGTTATAGTTATTACATGCCGCCTCGATAAAGTTGTAGGTGAAATGATCATGATTGTGCACATAGCGGTTATTGCGGGTGAAGGGGCCAGAACAGTGGCAGCAGGTGGTGGCCAGAACATAGCGAGTCCGTTCGCCAAAATTCAGCATATGCATAGGCTCGGACTGGCTATATATTTCCTTCACTAGCATGTCAATCCTCACGATTTCCTCCATAAAGTGTTTCGACACATCATCGCCAGTGTAGAGGTTCACATCCATAGGTATACTGGAGGTCTTGAAGGCCAGTATTAGGCTATTATCCATCTTGACTTAGATGTCATAGCTGTAGGGCTCGTGCTTTTGGTACCTATAGGGGTAGGATGCCTCCGGGTTTGGCTGACACATCTGGACCGGCAGTAGCATGGCTTCGATGTCACCATACACAACATTAGGTACCTTATCGATGTTACGAAAATGCTGTAACTTTATCTCAGGAGGCTTACCATTCTTCTCCAGCTGAGGCATGTTGGCACGGACTGGTACATGCTTGTTGGTTGTAATAACCCTTGTGCTCAGCCAGTGTCTCAGTACCTGTAACCCCATCACTGGATGTTGTTATAGTACCCCTAGAGACATTGTTTGCATATGTGCACCATCTCCTTGTGTGATGTCACATGCGAATGTACCAGGTGGGATAATTCGGTTATGTAGCAATAATTTGAATTTGTATCTTCCATCTTCAAAATAGATCAAAAGGTTAAGCCAGTTATTTCTTCGATACCCATATTGGGACAACTTTTTTATTGTCGTCATGTGCATAGATGTTAATGCTAACCCCTGGATTGGTCCGCAAATATCCATAGCCTAGCTCGAAGTATTCTCAGCAATGTATGTCTTCGTGATGCCTCGAAACCCACACTCTACTTCCAAAAACTCATATGCATTACTTCTGCCGGCGCCAGTGACGATGGCCCTATGGCAAGATCGGTACTCCGCAGCAATATGGCAACAAATGATATGGGCTGTGGTACATTGGACAGAACTATCTGGGAGATTGGCATGTATGCGTAGGCTCGTTTCGCTGGTGGTGGGGCAGTGGTGCTATTGCATTTTGAACTTTGCGCAGGCTTATTATATGCGCGGGTATACTGTATCCCGCACATGTCGTACTCTAGAGTCTTTACATCGGAGGTCACCCAGCACTGCGCTCATGCCATTTGGCATTGGTAGCAAGTCCATAACTATTGTTACAGAATGTGTAGCAGGTCGAAGTGTCCTGCCTGATAAGTCTTTTGCAGATTCTTAGGTGTCTGGCCAGTTCATCAGCATGAGCAAACGATGTCCAACACTTCTCCCAATGTGCTTTACCTCTTGATATGGGATTATCGTGCAGGTTCATTCATGTCACAGTCCATTATTGAAGACCAGAAACCCCCTATCGCAAAAAACCACACTATAGTGCGAGTGGTCACATCGTTGGTGCGTTAGACAATGGATGTGATGATGACTAAGAAGAAGAATAAATGATTATGATGCTTAAGGAGGGAAGGATGGAAAGGAGTAAAGACCTGAAGCCATCTTGCTCATGGAAGAGATGGAGGAACCCCATTGACGACGAATGATGTCTTGACTGACCGATCTGGTGGAACGCGCTAAGGACTGCTCAAAAACGGACGATTTGGAGGGAACTTATGGGAGGAAAATGCATACTGATAAGCTAGCATGGAAACACACTTCCACATCTCATCGCTAGCCTAATTCATCCACGATATGTATCGATCGAGTACCCACACACAGTATTGGGTAACATCCAAATAATACAAGAAAAGGTTCTCTTGGAGTGCTCCCACTCTCTCCCCACATGTCATTGCATTACATCCTTTCACCCAACCCTACCCCATGCCACAGGGGACCGTCAGGCGCGCGTGGCCTATCCCAGCTGCATACACACTCATGAGTCAATGCACACAGGAGCAGGCCATATCTACCACATACAACAATAGTAATTTCATGGTTACTTCAAACAATTCTGAAGTCCTTCTAAAGTTCTACTTCCAGAAAATTCCTATGCCTCATGCGAACAATGCCTTGCTATGTTGGTGAAATTACACCAAAAAGGCAGCACACTGCATTAAAACTATTTCTTGCAAGACATTAGCAACACACCTATTATCTTCCTATTTTGTATTCATATTAGATATAAATTAAATATTTTAAATTATTCATGTATTATGACATTTATTGTATGCTACCAGAAGAGCGGAGCAACCAAACACATCATACATAGGGTGATTTTTATCATATGTTTAATTCAAAAAAGCATGAAGAAACTGTGAATAGACTGTATATGACCTGTAGCATGCTACATGAAAGGTAGTATACATGCGAGAAACTTTGTCAGATTTCAGTCTATGTGCTTCCACAACATTACATTCTGTCACAACCCATCCCTACAGCATACCGAAGAGTCCCAGACACACCATATGAGCACGACATGCTGGCCTAGTACGGCCAGCATGTGTATTGGAAAGGGGGGGGGGGTTGACGGTACATATACACAATCTGGGAGTACATTACTATTTATTTGTCCCAAGTGAAACACCTGACTTCAATCACCACCACTCGTTCATTTCCCCTAATATGTATATTGTTCGTAGCGGACAGGTATGGCAAAGAGAGTGTGTGCGAGCTGCACATGCTGCGTCTCGGTGACAACATAAATTACAAAATAACTGTAATTAAAAATGAATTTACTGCAGGCCTGCAAGCGAGCAATGTGGCCAGAAGAGACATGCTTTTTTTTTCTGTAGACATTCACATCCGAGGCTCCGCCTGCGAAAGTGACGTGACCAAAACCTAAACTGTGAAAAAGTTCGGGAAAGGACTGCCGCCAGCAGGATACATTGGCTGCATTCGTCTCCCTTCCCAACACAGACTGCCGAATGGCAAGTCTGCTCTCGGGCAGAGGGCAGGGTCGTGGCCTCCCTCCCCTATGTGCACCAGCTAATGGTCTGCCTCCTGCATGAAGGCGGTGGTCCACGACCGGCGTACCGCATACAGACACACATGTGCGCTAATGGCACAAGTCAACAAGTAATGATTACACACATGTGCAAATGAAAGAATGTACACACACATGAGCAAATAAAATTAAGTAAATGCATGTTAAGTTCGTTGGGGGAAGTAGCACCGAGATGTAAATGATACACTTACCACAAGCGTTGGATGCGAAGTACTGGTAATGTCGATGTACGTAGGCGAAAACAGCATGTAGCAGTAGCAGACGATCAGGGCACAAATGAACGAGCTGGCTAATCACAAGTAACTGTCTAGAGGTCGGTGGGTACTATATATATTATATATGCGCTCATGATGGAGGGAGGGGGGTCGCTCCACCCACCCTCACTACACTTGTAGGGTGGTAGTGGTCGTGCATACATGATGGAATAATGCTTAAGAAACCTTTATGACTCGTTGACAGGGGGCACTGCCAGCATTGCAGCTACCTCGATTTCGATGCGGACTGGGGTAAGGTCTGCTATTGGTTGGTTGTCGGCGACATATAGCGAGATGTGGTTGTGTAAGCATGCAAGTGGCACACTGCGTCCTCGCAGCTCGGCAGTGGTGTATCTTCCCGAATGTTGAAAATGCTACACTTACCATATGTGATGCATGTAATAATTTGTTCGTAATGTTAAAATGATTTTGGGATGTGGTCCAGCGGCCAATGAACAATACTATCGCACTCCTTGCTGTAGGTATGCTGCTCTTCCCCACCCCAGAAACTGTAGGTTACACTGCTGTACCCTGGCATCACACTGGTGAAGACATATTCTGGGTGGAATGGTGTGCTTATCTTCGTCAGACCACTGATGGTGGCGAGCCGGATATGTGAGTCTTATATAGCTCTCTCTTCCATGTGCGTGGTGGGGTTTGTGATGTTGCAGCTATTTACAAACCTCCATCAACAGCGCTAGAATGTGCTGTTAAACAAGGGGAAAGATGGCCTCCACACACTTACACTTGCTCCGAAATTGTATTTCTCCCTCGAAGGTCGAGCTAATCGTGTTCGTACTCGAGGCCTAAATGATATACTGGCAGCACACACAAGTAAGTTCATTAATATATTTGCTTAAATAGCAAAACACCTTGGCCATGCAGGTTCGGATCCATTTCCTTCCACAGTCTTCCAGTGTGATTTTGTGTGTGTGTCATGTACACTTTTCGGTCCACTGGTAGATTGCACCATTGTCTACATTGTGCAGATAAAATTCCATTTTTTTGTTCTCGCGATGCGGTTCAGTAATATCATAAAATTCTGCTTGTACTGCGATAATGTGACCGCTCTTTGGGCGTAGATTAGCAATGGCACACCCATCAAACTTGTAGCATGGCAGAATATCGCTATCGAAATTATCCCACATGTCATGATATCCCTACATATGATTTACACCTTCACGTAGCTGCACTTGCTCGTTTCCAAACTCTGGTTTCAATACCACTCGTATACACAGAGGTGACAAAATTCATGGGATAGCAATATGCAAATATACAGATGGAAGTAATATTACATACAAAATCTATAAATAGGCAGTGCATTGTTGGGCTTTCATTTGTACCCAAGTGATTCATCTGAAAACGTTTCTGACATGATTATGGCCACACGACGGAAATTAACAGACTCTCAACGAGGAATGGTAGTTGGAGCTAGACGCATGGGACATTCCATTTCGGAAATGGTTAGGGAATTCAACATTCCGAGATCCACAGTGTCCAGAGTGTGCCGAGTATACCTCATTTCAGGCATAATCTCCCACCCTGGACAACGCAGCGGTCGACCGCCTGCACTTAATGACCGAGACCAACAACGTGTGCGCAGAATGGTCAGTGTTAACAGACAAGAAAAACTATGTGAAATAACCGCAGGAATCAATGTGGGATGTAGGATGGACGTGTCCGTTAGGACAGTGTGGGGAACTTTCGCTGTACTGGGCTATGCCAGCAGATGACCGACTCGAGTGCCTTTTCTAACAGCACGATATCGCCTGCAGTGCCTCTCCTGGGCTCGTGACCATATCGATTGGACCCTAGACTACTGTAAACCCTTGGCTTGGTCAGATGAGTCCCGATTTCAGTTGGTAAGAGCTGATGGTATGGTTCGAGTGTGGCGCAGACCCCACGAATCCATGGACCCGAGTTGTCAACAAGGAACTGTGCAAGCTGGTGCTGGCTCCATAATGGTGTGGGCTGTTTTTACATGGAATGGACTGGGTCCTCTGATCCATCTGAACCGATCATTGACTGGAAAGGGTTATGTTCAGCTACATGGAGACCACTTGTAGCCATTCATGGACTTAACCCAAACAACGATGGAATTTTTATGGATGACAATGTGCTATGTCACCCGGCCACAACTGTTCGCGATTGGTTTGACGAACATTCTGGACAATTCCAGTGAATGATTTGGCCACCAAGATCGCCCAACATGAATCTCATCGAACATTTATGAGACATAATCGAGAAGTCAGTTCGTGAACAAACTCCTGCACTGGCAACACTTTCGCAATTATGGACGTCTATAGAGGCAGCATGGCTCAATATTTCTGCCGGGGACTTCCAACGACTTGTTGTGTCAATTCCACGTCGAGTTGCTGCACTTCGCCGGGCAAAAGGAGGTCCGACACGATATTGGGAGGTATCCCATGACTTTTGTCGCCTCGGTGTATATCCGACAAAGTACCGATCGTACATGTTCTCATTTTCTGGCTGTAATTGTACACAGTCTCGTTTACCGAACGTAGTGTTCATGGTGGTGGTGGTTGTCTACTGAAGGCTGCATGGATGCTGATTGCTTAAGAAATATAACGCTCGTCCCTCCTTATATGCTTGTGATGGCATGCTTACATTACTGTAGCCAAGTAAACTTCGCATGTTAGCAGAGAACACATTATCGACCACATCACTGTTCCATGCTTCATGATAGTCGTGTGACGTTCCCCTGTACAGGTTTCTATCCCCACTGTAATTACACCGTTATTGTGATGGCACATATCATATGAAATTAACTATTTTAACTATGCCTGAGTTATGTATATTCTATTTGTTCGCACAATCCATAATATTGTTGATAGTACAATGCAGCTCCATATCCGGCCGCAGATAATACACAGGACACGAAAAAAATCTGCATGGTGTGGGGTTTAAGGCCAGACATCCCTCTTCATTCTCGGCATTATGGCACCTAATGTTCGAGGCCATTGCAGCTCTCCACTTGCTCAGGTCGTCTAGTAGGTTTAAACTCAACATGCTGTTACCAAGTCATAACATCACCGTACTTGGCCATGTCCAGGAGAGTGAGTGCGGTGTACATGTTTGACATGTATGAGTGTGGCGAGCTAGAGATTTACATGGGTGAGTTGTAGTTTCCTCCTACATACATGGAAATATTATGAGAATTCCAGCACGTGAATTGTCTTGCTGTTAGCGATAGGCTTAATGCCATCATATGCTAAGTGCGCAGAGTCTCGTTAAGCAGTTTCATCTCCATCTCCGAGATCAGTTAAACATAGCATGAAGGTAATCGTACATGGAACTCTACATTTAGCATACATGTCATACACTTGCTATATGTCGTATACACTAGCCCGAAATCCGATTTTGTGTACCACTTCCCAATCACCAGGTCCATCAGAATATATACACTGCATTACCATTGAACTTCGCTATAAGACCATCCATTATGGTATTGAGATAGAGTTATCATGCATGTGCGGAGGGGCAGTCAAGAGTAGTGTTATGGTTCAACCTTGGCGAGGGGCTGGTGTTTATATTCTATGCTGTTAGAAAAAAGATGCAATAACTATTGCCTCCCACCACCACAGTGGTAAGTACCACACTCCAGAGTCCACATCCTTAGCAGCAAACACGGAAATGACCGCCCTAGCCTGCATGCATCAGAGTCGTGTTTGGTTTTCGTGTACCGAGCCTTCAATGCTCTTAATGATGGGCAGAAAATCTCTGTCTACAGATCGCATAGTGTTACGTTCGCACCGCAATAAATGTTCAACCATCTCTTCTGCTCCAGACCAGCCACGAAAACCACTCCGTCTGCCTCCACTATCAACATGTCGGCGACTACATCACATAATTTAACGTATTATATATCGCGATCATTACATTTGAAACCATGCTAGGATTTTTCTCCAGCCACATATTTGTTACCTTACTTTTCCTGTCGAGCATCCACCATGGAAATGAGGGTAAAAATGTACTTGTTGCTAGGCTACCATCTACATATGCTATGCAAATGCGCTTAATTATAAAACCAAGAGGTGATGTGCACCCCTGAACATTCGTGATCATTACTTCGGTTGGTTGGTGAATGGACTATATGTGCCAATTATGTTAGTATTTTAACTACTTTATCGTATACAATGTATATGACCAGTCTATTGTGAATTATTAAGGCATATGCCTGAGTATCAGACGGGGAAATTCTCTGCAGAGGCCATTTCAATGCTGCAACCGACTTTATTCTACACTGAAGAGCCAAAAAAAAACTGGTATAGGCATGCGTATGCAAATAACAGAGGTATGGAACCAGTCATAGTAACGCGATGCTGTCAGTCACGTCTATATAAGACAACAAGTGTCTGGCAAAGTTGCTAGATTGGTTACTGCTGCTACAATGGCAGGTTATCAAGATCTAAGTGAGTTTGAACACGGTTTTATAGTCGGCGCACGAGAGATGGGACATAGCATCTCCGAGGTAGCGAAAACATTTGGATTTTCGCGTACGACCATTTTACATGTGTACCGCGAATATCGGGAATCCGGTAAAACATCAAATCGTCGACATCGCTGCGGTTGGAAAAAGATCGTGAACGAACGGGACAAATGAGGACTGACAAGAATCATTAAATGTGACAGACGTGCAACCCTTTCTCAAATTGGCGCAGATTTCAATGCATCCTGCATACCTTCAGACATTAGTCGAGTCCATGCCACGTCGTCTTGTGGCATTTCTGTGTGCTCGCGGGGGCCCTACACGATATTAGGCAGGTGTGCCAGTTCTTTTGACTCTTCAGTGTATCATCCTGTTTGCTATTAGCAAACACCAGGAAGGGGGCAGTGCCCATGAACTTGTCAGGTTCCAGTGTTGGTGAATGTGTGTTTTGCCCATAGTACGAGATATGAAAATCGGTGTACATTTGATAAGTAACCACGTACACGCCATTTGCGAAATCTATTCTTAAATTGCAATGTGGATAAAACTCAGAGTTGAGGAAAACTATTATATCTAATGTTCGAATGATCGAATTTCAAATGGTCTGCATCGATAACTTTGTTGCCTGTCTGAAATGCAACTATTATGTAGAGTGGTTTCTCGTTTGCGAAAATCGTTTTGGCATTCCAATTTATGCTATGGTACACGAAAAGCTCTGGCATATTTATGAACTCCATTTACGAAATGCAATATCGACATTCCTACCTTTATCTGCATATTTTAGAAATTTCTCATTCTCTGACATGTATACCTGCACATGTGGGAGCAACTTTTGATGTGATTGTATCGTCAGCAACGTGGCTTCCAGCGTGGCAGCGGTATCCAGGACCTTGGTCGTTTGCATCTTGGTCATGAGAATAGCTAGCTCCTGCTTGGAATTAATAATTACATCCGTATTGTATTTGGCGAACCCTAGCACCTTGGCTAGTGGGATAAATACTTCGAATTTTCCATTAGTGTAGACCGAGACCTGAAAGTCATCTTCGATTCCCCAGCCTCCCATTTTTGCCACCAGCAGTTGGTTGTGTGTCAATGAGAGATACACTGAAGAGCCAAAAACAACTGGTACACCCGCCTAATATCATGTAGGCGACGTGGCATGGAATCGATTAATGTCTGAAGGTAAGCAGGAGGCAATTCACACCATAAATCCTGCAGGGCAGTCAACAAATCCAATCTGCGCCAATTTGAGAAAGGGTTGCACGTCTCTCACGTTTACTGATTCTCGTCAGTCGTCGTTTGTCCCGTTCTTTCACGATCTTTATCCGGCCGCAGAGATGTCGAAGATGTGATGTTTTACCGGATTCCCGATATTCACGGTACACTCGTGAATTGGTCGTACGCGAACATCCCAATGTTATCGCTACCTCGGAGATGCTATGTCCCATCTCTCGTGCACCGACTATAACACCACATTCAAACTCACTTAAATCTTGATAACCTGCCATTGTAGCAACAGTAACCGATCTAGCTGCCGACCGCATGGCATTACTCTGATTGGTTCCATACCTCTGTTATTTGCATATGCACGCCTATACCAGTTTTTTAGTGCTCTTAAGTGTAATTCTTTATGGTGGTAGTTTTCCCACATTTCTCGTCACATCCACTTCACATCCATTCAGCTTGTACACGATTTAATTTATCAAGTGCAATATTCCACTCCTGATGAATCGTGTTGTCACAGGTACAGTGCCGACAGGCTTTGTAATCATTCCTTGGATCCTCAACAATGAATTACACAGCACTGTGTATATATCTTGGTTTTGTACTAGGATACGAAACTCAGACGAGGGTTTGCACAGACATGGTAGATAGGGCGTGTATGTGTGGATTTCTGCCTTGGAGATCGTGTCTTCAAAGCCCGCGCATTTAATATTTCGATGTCCCAATCCTCTAATGAAACACACATTTCAAGATGTAAGTGGGCTGGAAGCTCGTCTCGTACTGACTTCTGGTTTGGTACAGTAAACTGCTTTTATTACCTTATTACACGCCCGCTTAAATGTCGGACCAATCTTTGCGTACATGTAGACGTACTGTTTGTTATTTCTTCACCTCGGGAATTAATCAAACCACTATCATGGTTGACTATAGGGATAACCACTTCCTCCCCCTCCTATAAAATCGGAATGTAAATTATCATCTTCAGTACATCCACCAGCTTAAAGCCTGGAGATACCAATGCGAAAAAATCATGTAGCATTTGGTCAGGCTTACCATAGAGGTATGACCTGGTTACAAAATTACAGTTTATTCTTATAATGTTAATGTGAAGATGTTTACCAGCATGGTGGATTCATGAGTTTTCTTCACTTCATACTTTTCATTCGCGAACCTGAACACTGCAGCGAGTGTGTCACTTTCCGTAAAGTCTATCTGGGCAGTGCAATAAATCTTGCTGTGTAACGAATTAAGAATAACCTCGTAGCACCAATGCTATTTCCGGCTCCATTGCGGGCTTAAAGTACTCGCCTATATCTTTAATATCATACGATCCTGTGGGTACACACGCCTCGCCTCTCTTACCATCATCCATGATGTAACATACATAATATTGCATTTATCTATGTTCAGTACAGAAAAGTAGGTTTGGAAATCTATGAACGCGATAGACCACAACCCCTCCACGCTCAGTGGAGAGAAATGCATGGAGCGCAATTCCGAACAGTTCGCCGACACGATCAGGGATATGGACTTGACAGATGCTTGCTAGTAGTGCATCCTTGTTAAGTTTAGTTTTTTTGTATTTTTACCTTGAAAGGAAACGCAGGCATATGTGTCCACAGTTCCATTCTTGCGGTAGTTGTTCTGCTCCATAGCTGTAATGTAATCTCACAACTCTCTAATATGTTTTCAGTTCTGGTGCTGTTCTTAAATTACCATAGCTGTCATAATATTCTTCCGTATCCTCACTATTTTTATACATGGTCCAATGTGTCTTCGACCCTCGGCTAGTATATATGTTTACTATACCACACTCCACTTGCTTCGGACTACGTAGTATTCGGTTGCGCATAAATATACCCCAGAAATTGACTATTTTCAATTTACAGACAAATTTGTTATGTCCATGATCGTAATTGGGCAACTAGGCAATGACCTTAAGATTGCCTCCTTCGTCTGTTACTCCCCGGTTTTTCTCTTTCCCCCACTGTCACCTAAACTTCAGGCTCGAATGTACAAAGCACAACCATTTTTTTACCTCTAGTGAGCACTTCCATATGTCTATTTTGTCAAATTGCTTCGGTCAGCTGCTTATTATCATCCTTGGCCATACTCATCGCCTTTGCTATACCACTTGCGGCACTTACAAGGCTGCCAATGATGCCAAGCACTTGCGGGATAAAGGACAAAATTCTCGCTTCCCTGCTACTACTTTTCGAGGTTTCCACCATGTCTTCTTAGATTTTCCTTCCAAACTGTAAACCCATTCCTCTCTTGACTGTAGTTTTCATAATCGTAATCACACCCCAGGGAACTAGACGTTCACCGAGTTTTGTTTTGGGCGATGTAACTATCGAATGGTGTCGGCGGTATGCCTATCGTCCAACTTGCTACTGGTCACATAGACAATGGCGTGTTCCTTGCCCACCTTGTCCAACAAATTTACAGGGACGTCGCCTGAACTTCTATCTCCATGTAGTTACATGCCATGCCCACAGTATTTGCCACCTGGAATGTGAGTCTCGCAAGGAAGGTTGTTGATTAGCATATTCACCAGACAATGTCCCCTCTTGGTCGACATACATAATATTCATGATTACTTTATACATTTTGTTTGGCGGTGTACATGGCCATCCACATGAGCCTACCTCGAACTTGTACCCCCACATTACCTGACCTCGGATGTGGCAGCTATCTCACCTGGTATCGAATGTGGTCATGTTGCCATAAGAACCGGTAGTTTACCTTCTTCATGCATCAGTTCAATGAGGATCGTGTCACATACCACCATCCTCCCTGTTCGTATCACCACCGAAGACGAAGCTATCTCCCAAGGATCACATAATGGTAAGCTGCTGCCAACCACCATGCATGGCATCATAGCCACACAAGAAACTGTGGAAAGACATGTTTGCTTCTGAGCTTGATGGTGGAACCCATACCCAAAATCGCTACAACAGCCAAAGTACTTACAGCTAGCGCAAATACTTGAAGCTGTAGATGGCCTACACTAATTTCCATGTACTGACAACGAAGAAGTTGTACAGACAAGTGAAGTCTTGCCTAACTCTGAAATTGTTTTCAACGATGTGGCATATGAAAAACAGTCAACCATGCAGCAGTATTTTAACATGGGCCATCATGTTGCCATTGATTCGATGTACCTGTGTCAAGCTTATTCACGCATTCTTAAGCAAATCCTGCATGGCAATACAAATTTCCTCGTTCACTTCCACATGGATGAACTGAATTTACGACATGTGTACTCAGATAATTTTAATACCGATAGGACATTTAATGGGTTTAATGGAATAAGCTCATGTTGCTGGCGATAACCTCATAGTTTCCCTTTGATAGCTAAGGATTTACCACTTCATAAGAACAGGTAATGTATGGGGTTCGACTAATTTATTATCGAACATTAGTGAACAATGATCTATGCCATATCCAAGTTCGGTCATAGTTGTAAACTATACGATGGGTGATTGTATTACATCTACTAATATTGGTAACTTTAATTTCGGAGGGAAGTAGGCCAAGAATTTTGGAGGACTGAAACATGACGGCGATGCAGCTACTGTGTACTTTGTCTGTAGCATCACTTCAGAGGTTTTTCGACCATTCTCGGTACTGCAGACATCGAGAACTAAGGCTGAGGCTTCCCTTCGCACAATAACCAGTGGAATAAACCGGCTCACCACTTTAGAGTCGAAACTCAACTTTATGGGGCAGCGAATTGCCAGTAGGGTTCTTCAAGTGTTGACTGTCAATAATGAAAGCTAACTGAAAGCATTTGCATGGTGTGTGGGCAAATTATTTGCCTTAGACAAAAACCTCACGACTATGGATGGTCGCCTCGTCTGGATGGCTGCATTGGCTGCTAAATTCGACAGCCAAGTTAGCGCAAACTCTCCGCTTTCGCCAGTTGCCTCAAAGCTATGGAAGACAGGTTGTTAACCAGGAATATCCGTGCTTTGTCAGATACGAATTCTGAAAATGAATTGTGGCATAATTGCAAACATATTCGGGATGCCATAATCTGTCGTATCAGCAGGTCTGGTGTATATTTCTTGAATCTTGTCAGACCGACAGGAGAGGCTGTCACGGGCCCGATCCGCCCAGCACAACAAGTCCACAGCTAACTGCTACTGCATGTGTGTGATGTAAATACTAAGTACATCTTGCTTAATGTTTTAATACAATGACTGGCACTGCCGAGGATTTAAATCGTGTAATTGAAAGTGTGCACAATAATTATTTACTGACTAAGTTCATACACATGGAGCGCGGTGCTACTTTGGAAGAGGCATTCCGACCGATGACATCTCGGCTAGATAATTTACAACAAACTGTTCCCTTTGTTGAAATGAAGCCTGACCCAGACATCGAACCCTGGACTGAGAGGAAGCGCAAGACACTTTCAGATGATACTTCAGCTGATGAAGAACATGATTTACCTTTAGCGGCTTGGAAACTTAAAAAGAACCGATCAAATTTGCGCACCACAATTGTGTGCAATTACCTATAATCGTACACAATGAAGTTTAATGATGGAACATATAGTGTTTACAGATGCAATGAGAACAAGTTTCGGGGAACAAACAATTTTTCCCCCCACCCCCAACGATTTTATACAAATTGGTTATAAAGTAATGCGGGCATCTGCAGGCTTCTGTATGTTGCTGTTTTAATGTGAGCCTGGTGAGTACTCGTGTGAGGCACTTCGCATATATAAATGCTTACTTAGCCTCACAAGTGTACATTTGGTCGACAATGACTTTTCCAGCAATGTTTATAAAGATGAGACACATCCAAAATTCGCTGTTATCGCTTAACTGTTCATGGACATTGGTTTGGCGTCTGGCTGGAGTCTAACTTCGAAGCTGGATGGTGGCAACCGACTTGGATATGTATTCTGGGACAATGCCAATGATCTCATATCATGTGTATGGCTGTTAATCGTGTCTCAGCAGGCTGGCAATAATTCCCACATTCACAAGATTGTGGTATTTTAGTAGAATAGCATGAAGGTGGATACATATACAAAGAAAAAACAAAATAATGTGTGATGCGCAGATCCCTGCCGAAATTCACTGGCCTGTGCGAAATTATTATCCCCGTCGAAAAGTACTCATCTTTGAGCTGAGAGATGGTCGTCCTTGTTGAAATGATATCATATGAAACCATTAATAAGGGATACAGATACATATAAAGAGTAGTAAATTGTTTAATAAAATATGCATGGGAAATACCAGTTTGCTGGAAATGTGGCCTCGTTGTGAGTAATGCACTGAAGACTCTTTTGCAAGATAAGCGATCGCCTAAAAATTTACAAATGGATATTGGCAGAGAATTCTACAATCCTGCCTTGTTCGCTAATGTCTGCGAATAATGTTAATCACCACATAACATATGGCGAGAAGTTGTCCTCCAATGTGGAACGGTTTAACCGCTCTCTGAAGAATGGCATATGGCGAGAATTTTTGTCTCAAGGAAGTTAAAAGTGGCTGGACATGTTACCCCATTTAGTAGCATCCTGCAATCGACGAGTACATAACACTGTCCACATGCGACCAGTGGATGGTAAAGATACTTCTTTGATGGAAACTGTGTAAAAGGCTGAGAAGAAATTGGAGGTGTGCAAACCTAAAGAGAAGATTGGTGACTATGTCCTGATATCACGAGTGAAGGGAACATTTGCAAAATTATTCACTACAAACTGGACTGCTGCCTGACCGCGCGCTGTACTGCATTGGCACGACGGGTTGGCTGTTATCCGTATTAATGGCCAGCAATCCCCTTTCAATCTGTGATCTAGACTGGGGAGCACAGCTGGCTTCTTGGCAATAACTATTGCTCTTGTGGGAACACTTTTACCTTAGTGACAGGACTGGGGGACCATCAGCAGTGGGGGATTTTTTGATGGTATGTATGCGTGTGAATCTTTGGAGCACTCGATTTTATGTATATGATTTAATCTCATGGCTAGCTATTACATATACAGAACTGTGCGCACTCATGCATGTGCCTCACTGAGCAATTGGCTCTGTAAGAACGAAATAATTCCTTTGCGCACGAGTGCCAGCTACAATCCTGCTCCACACGGCAAGGGCAAACAAGTTGGAGGTACAGCTGTGTGCACGGCCTCGAATGACTGAAAAAGTTGGAGAGAGACAGACGTGTGCACATCACACATGCATATTGCCATGCAATTAGCTCTGTATGCATACATAAATGTTTTATGTAGAGACACGACCGGCCCAAATATTCTTATATATTTATATAAAAATAATTGCCGCAATGTCAGAATGATGGTATTTTGTTTTATGCTATTAATTTATATATACATATATATATATATCTTTTACACATATACAAATGGTGTGTGTACACGCACGCATGGTGACTGCTGTTCTTTTATGTGATAAGTTTATTGTCTGGAGAGTGTGAAATCCGATGCTAGTATTTCTTCTCATAGCCATACAATGGCGATTATTATTCGCGTTGACATGTTTATTTTCTGCTGAGTACGTAGGCCGATGAGAATATATACGCTATTTCATATCGTAACACATCGCATGTAATGGTGGTCGTGTGGTAAAGATGGAGGAAAGGCGACCCAAGTGAAGAGGGGAAGGAGGGACGAGAGATAAAATTTCGTAGACCGGAAGNCCCCCTTTTGCCGTGAGAAATAGAACGGACGGGAGGCAGGAAAAAATGAGAGAACATGAGAGAAAAAACACTAGAGAGAAATATAAAGGAGATAGGAAAGAATATGAAAAAATCCCCTAGGGATGGAACGGACATGAGGAATGAATGACAGAACGCGAGAAACACAATAACATCGGAATGAAAGTTCAAGAGAAAAATAATCGGAATGCAAGGGCTGGATAAAACAAATCGGAATGCAAGAGTGTGAAGTTACGAGGTGGAATGATAAAGCAGGAGGGAAAAAATGTACATTTCATAAAAATGGGAAATTCTGTAAGGAATATGGGAAATCCAAGATGGCCGCCGCTGACGAAAAATGACAGAGAAGGAAGTTGTGGCATGACATCATCCAAGATGGCCGTCATGGTGCCGCGCCTCCGCATTCAGCATCCAGGTACGTGTGAAACCCCTATTTCTAACTGCTTACATGTAAACAAACCCCCTTACATGACACATATATTATATATNCAGGTACGTGTGAAACCCCTATTTCTAACTGCTTACATGTAAACAAACCCCCTTACATGACACATATATTATATATGTACATACTAGCAAACCCGGCGAACTCCGTTTCGCCACCAGTACCGAAGCAAAATACGTTGTAAAACAAACCACTATAAAACATGAAGAAACATTTTTTTTATAATTCGATAGTTCCACCATTATCTTCTTTTGAACGCCGACGATAAACTGGATATCCATCGTTCCCTGTGACTGTTTCAGCAACTAACGGTCGCGGATATCGTTTTGTGCACTTTCCATCAGCCATGCAAGGCGATAATGGATTTAATGCACCGCACGGTCCATGGACCATCTGTGTCGTCACAATGTCGTGTAGATGGGGATCAGTGACTGGATCAGGAATTTCAGCTGATATGATGTCATCCACTTCATTTGAATGTAATTTGTTCAGCAACCAAATTAGGATATGAGCATGCGGTAGTCCACGCTTCTGCCATTCCACCGAGTACATATAACAACGTGTGTCACCAAAAACTCGATACTTAGTAAGCACATCCATCATAACCTTGAGTTTTTGCTGAAATACTCTGGCGATTATGTCATGGCGATCTTGCGGTTTTTGGCCCGGTTCCAACTCACGTTCAATTTCCGTCCACTTCGGATTGCATGTGAACGTAATAAATAAATCCGGAGTTCCATAATTTCGCACGTACGTCATAGCGTCTTGAGCGTATTCGTGCATGTGGCGTGGGCTTCCGATATAAGATGATGGGAGAATCGTCAGACGTCCAATATTCTGAACATCACCATCTGAATGAATAGCATCACGCAAGTGTATATAGTCCTCAGATCGTAGCTTTGCCTGATTGAATCGGATGAACGCTAAACGTTCGGTCTCGACTTTGACATACATGTCGACAGCGAATTGCTGGAATAGCCGACGGCACTTCAGAATGACATTCTCCTCATGTGTACGAATCATCATACGATACGCATAGTAATTCATTGCGCTTAGATTTTTATTCGTTGATACGCCTGAAAATGCAAAATTAAATGAATTGTTAATGGAAACCAATAATAGCAATAATAGCAATAATAATAGCAATAATTAGTGTGTGAATATTGTACCTGTAATTGGATCGACCATCTTCGACGTGATGTCGTATCCGTCTTGCCCTTGCCAATAAATGATTGGATATTGTAACGCATCGTACAAACGATGTGTCTCGTTTACACGATGCATGATATTGCTTCTTCGCTGAACGACAATGTCTCGCGATTTAGTTGGATCGCCAACAATAATTGCAGCAACATCATTAACGGTGGGTGCATTGAATCTTCGCACATGTTCACCTGTTGGGGTACAATCCGCTCTTATGACAAATTTGTGCGTATCCGATGGCATTCGTTCCAATGCTGTTTTGAACATATTAACCACAGCATTATTAGCGTGAAAAAATGCTTGCAACTGTTCAATAATTCGTCTCTTTAACTGTTGTGTTCCCTGTATATTGCACCGCACATTCAGCTGATCCACCATCGACGAAATGAAATATATTTGCAGAAATTGATGCGGTTCATCTGGTGTTGGCACCATTGAACCATGCAAATGATATATTTGTCCTTGTATCTGTAATTGCAAACAAACATAGTAAGTTGTAAGTTGTAACATAGGTGTAACATAGGAGTGATTGGTTATGTGTGTTGTATCTTTTACCTTGCAAGTCGGCATGAAGCCGCCTTCTCGAATGATATTAGCTCCAAAGGAAGTCATGCGAAAGCAGTTATTGTATTCAAGGATGTGTTGAAGAAAATGGCTGGAATCGGGATCACTTCCATCGAACAATGGTTTCAGTGGCTGTGGTGGTGTAAGTAATGGATCCAGTTTGACTTTTCCACTTGCGCAGCACAATCCAGCCGTTTCTCTTTTGAACTTTAACGCATTGCAATATCGGCATATAGTCGTCATTGGTCCAATATCTAAATTTTCATCATCACTGTAGTTCGCAGTGGGATCATATTGGAATGCCAAGCGATTGTATGATGCCAATGATCTTCGTGTGCTCACGCGTTGTCTCAATCGGGCATTTTCTCTTATTATATTTTGTCTTTCTTCGCTTAAGTTCTGTGAATACACTTGTTGCTGGCTTGCATGTCTCGTGCGGCGGCCGATGTTCGCACGTCGTCCTCTAGGCATTTTGGACTATGGACAGAGTGGTGAATTTAACCTCAAATGCACGATCCACATAATTTACACAGTTCAACTTACCACCTTAAAGACAAATGCCTGCTGTTGAAATTGAATAAAAATTTGCACAATACACGTGATTGATTTGATGGTTTCCAATTGAAATGTAGGAAACGAATAACTTATTTTTTTTACTTTTTTTTTCACAATTGTTTGTCACATGAAAGTTTGTCACATCACTGAAGAGAACAATGAGTAGCTGTCAAACAATGTATCACTCACCGGCGCCATCTACTTGATTTGTAGTACATGCTATATGTATCAGAGATGGCGCTGTATGTAAAAAAAGATTTTCCCGCTTTTCTGTTAAAATTTTTCCTGAATTTTCTTTGCTATAAACCTCACGGAGCCCGAGACCTTTCCAACGAATGCAAAACCGTGGAAATCGGTTCGTGCGTTCTGGAGTTATAGCGTCAGGAAGGAAAACCCGACTTATTTTTATATAGTAGATATATGTATACACACTCAGTTAATCTCATTTTTTTTTTTTGCAATTTCTTTTTCTAGGTTGAAACCATTCGATAAAAGGGTATCAAATGATCAAACCTTTTTGACTAATACTTATAAATTTACTTAGCCCCAAAATTACTTAGTTTTCAATGCCTTCAAAATTATGAATCATCCAGTATACTTTATAATTCGAATTGTTTTCCCTTACGTTAGTATTATTGGAAATTTGAAATCTATATAATCTCTGTAAGCAATTTTATTTTCAAATGTTGTGCACTATTATGTTTATAATTGCCTACTTCAATAAATATTGTTCGTTCGTTTTAATAATTAATATATTTCACGAATGTCATAGCATCGCCTTATTAAATAATCATGAGGTTATCATATGCTTGATAACATCATGTTTTTAAAAGAATGCAGGATAATAGTGAAACAATTTGGAAATTTAAGGAAATTTCTTTTTGGATTTTTTACACCTTTGATCAAGTGACCCGCCATTTAAATTAATGTAGTAGGGGAAAAAATATTTTTAAAAATGTAATTTTTCGTAAAAATATTTTTATTGGACATTAGTACTTACTTACGCACTCTTTTATAGATTACGCAGTACCTGTAACAGCAGGGCTTGAACTTGAATTAAGAGTTGTGATTACATCGTGGTTCTCTCTGGATCTTCAACCACCTTAAATAATTACTTGAAATATTAGTTTTGAGACAGTCCACTAGTAACCTAATTAGCCAATATGTTTTTATTACTTTTAAGACCCGCTGCTATTAATAGTATGATATAATAAACAAATTAACACAAAAATTAAAGAGCTTATGTGGGGAAAACTGCATATTAAACTTAAAATACTTGACGGAAACAAGTAAAAGAATGTATCAATAACATACGTTTTCCCTAGAAAATCCAGATAAAAGCATGGTACACTCTAAATTCGAATCAGTGGAAAACCACTGATTCGCAGTAAAACTCAACTACTGGAATCAGTGAAAATGACTCCACTTAGAATCTGTGGAAAACAATTCTAATTGTTTTAGTGAAAAAATTTCATTGATTGAATTATTGACGTAAAACAATTTCACTGATTGAATAATTGGTGCATTTAATATTGTTTTGTATTGAATTCAGCCAAATAATTACGAGAAATAAACTAATGCTACTTACATTGCGCAATTCACGTTAATTTTAAAAAGTAAAAACATTTCGGAAGTGGCTTGGATTAAACTCACACACATTTTCCACTTCGCTTTTACTCTGTTACCTTACCAGTCTTTTTAAGTTGACTTTGTTGACATATTGCTCGATACATTTTGCCGTTGGACATAGCTTGTGTGACGTTTGACAGTGTGTGTGTCTGTGGGGGTTACGAGCTCAATTTAGACTTACTTGATGACAAGAGCGCGATATGTGAACTAAATATCTGCCGTGGAAGAGCCTGGGTGCGAACTCCCTACCCGCCGACTACATGTCGGCCACTCTGCCCCTGAGGTATGAGGACAGAGCTACTATCTGCGCTACCAAGTCAAGCTGATAAATAAGAGTAAAATATATCTCTAAATAGTATAAAACCAAGTCGCTTATCCGCGTCTGTCTGTGTATTAGCTTATTACTTCCTAACTACATGATGAATTTTAATGCGGTTTTCCACAACATTTAGAGAATTTCTTGAGAAAGTTTTTTGTGTATAATACCTTTAAATGTATGTAAGAATAGTAGAGAAATGTCGAACCGTTTGTAATCAAGTCGTAAAAAACCGCTCTTAGGGTGCTTTCATGGCTTGCACTGACTAAACCATAAGAGATATATCAAATTAATCTGCTAAAGAATTGTAGTTCACAAAAAGGTCTACAGAATAGTCTGCAGTGGCATATGTTAATCTTTTAAGGGTGACCCACAGTAAGCATTTTTGTCTTTCAAAGTATCGCTGTAAATCTAAATTGTAACCGGGCGAAGCCGGGCCGGTTCGCTAGTGACTTATAATTCTTTATCGAAAGCGTGTAGTTTTAAATTCTATAGCCTGACTTTTCGTGTTTCGTCTAATTGGTACCGTTAAGATTGTTAAAACTAATAGCAGATATGAGTGCACTCTTTTCACTGCATTATATGCAGTTTAAGCCTTCAAATAGAGCGCCGTGATGTTTACATGGAATGAAATGAAAGACTTAAAAACACAATAAAAGGCTGAATGTTCATATTACCTCGAAAAAATGGTGTTTTGAAACACGGATCACATTTTAGAGAGTATCTTGTATTGATTTCATTAGTTTATTCGCTTGTTATTTCACTTTATACACGTTGTTTAACAGCCATTTTTAAACGTTGTTTGACGGCAATTTTTACGCGCTGTTTTTCTGATCCATCAGTCTAAAACCACACCAATGAAAAAAAAAGTGAATAAAATGAATGATGAATCAGTGGATACGTCACTTTATCAATAAATAAAGGAAATTTGAAATTTTTTTCACTATTTCATTAGTTAAATTCACTGAAGTGACTGTTGAATCACTCGAGTGCTGTTAACTGATTGAAAACGTGAAATTCTCACTGATTAAGATTTATAATGTAACATTTCCTTAGAAAAGTCATCGAGTTTTTGCAAGTAGTCGTCGCTGAAGACGTCGCGTCACGGCCACACAGCGAAGACTGCACGTGATGCTACTGATGTTGAACTTCGCGTTGGCTATCTGGTTCGAAATTGATGAAAAACTTTGCAAAACCCTGCCCAGCTGAGTGTTTCAGATCACTGCGTTACCTTTCAATTTGTGTGAAATTTGCACTTTCGTCAAGAAAGCACCACTGTAGAATCGGTAAAAGAAAACATATCAGTACTGCCTTACTTTTTACAGGAATTCGTACAAAAAAATAGATCGACTTTACACACAACCCGTTTGAATAGTACACTTGCGTAAAACGTTAGGACCTGGCATTATTTGCAATTATTTTCTGTCAGACTTACTTTAAGTGATCCAGTTATATTTTAGCCAGTATTTTTTCTTGGAAAAAACAGGCGAATACGAAAGATTAGCTGTCTGTACGTTTTTATTAGTGACCTTAGACCACATTTGATCAACTTGATCAAACTTGGTCATTTAAAATTATTTATAATTAAGTTCTTTTTTTCTATAGTATAGGTGAAAATTGGAAAAAAATGGCCACATTTGGTAACTGTTGGCCATGTTTGTTAGATTTGGCTATTTTCAGGTATAAATTGTGAAATATTCAGACACTTATTATCAAACACCGTTCATTTAGTAGCCGATGTAAGAAAGAAACTTTCCAGAAAAATTTATTTACAGCGTGTAACTAAAAGAATCATCCTTTTTTACAATGCTATAATTTTTACACGAATGAAGATAGGGCATCCCGGCAAATTGTAAAATACTCATAGAAACGTAAAGTTTCCCTTGGTGCATGTTGCACGTCGCCGGTTCACTTGGTTGCCGGTAGGTGTCGCCCTGGTGGCGCTACATCTGGGGCTGCTAGCGCGCTCGTCCAGTATGCATCGGGATGGCGATAACACAGCAACAAAAAACGTTTTGCGTTCTCCGTTTCAACAAGTGTGAGTCAGTTATAACTGTGCAGCGTGATTCTTGTCGACAGTATGGCACTGCAGCTGCTACTGTGCAGAGCATCCGACGGTGCCACGAGCTGTTTATGTAAGGGGGAAGTCCACAGGTCGACCGCGTGTGCCTGAACAAGACGTAGAGCGCATCCGGCAGAGTTTCGTGCGGAATCCACGTAAGTCCACTCGCCGTGGTAGCCGAGAGATGGCCATCTCCCGTATAACTGTCTTGCGTGTTTTTCGGCGACGATTGTTTTTCAAACCATGCGGGATTGAATTGTTACAAGCCCTTGTGTTGGAGATAAACAACGACATCTTGAGTTTTGTGAATTAATTATGGGCATGGAGATGGACAATGAAATCTCTTGTTCACGTTTAGTGTTTAGCGATGAGACCGCGTTTTATTGAAGTGGAAAAGAGCACCACCGCAACTTACGAAAATAGGTAACACAGCTACCAGATACCATAGTCGAGCATGAGAGAGAGACTCTCCACATCTGAATGTGTTTTGCACCGTTTCCCGAGAGCGGGTGTACGGTCCATTCTCTTTTGCCGATAACACCGTTGCGGGAATGTCATATCTGGATATGTTGGAGATCTCGCTGTGTCCACAATTACGAGAACATTCCGATAATTTCATATTTAAACAGGAAGGAGCACCACTGCTCTTGAACCTGCATGTCAGAGAATTTCTCAGCAATGAGCTTCCTGAACGATGGATCGGCCATAATAGGCTTACGGGTCGTACTTTGCACCACTGGCCTCCAAGGTCGCCCGATCTCAGCGTATGTGGTTTTTTCTTGTGGGAGTTTGTGAAAGACTCCGTACATGTGCTTCCCCTTCCAACAACTGTGGGCAAACAGTGACACCACATAGCAACAGCAGTGGCTACGGTATAACCTGACATGCTCGCACGAGTATGGGGCGAGTGTGACTACCGTTTATACGTATGTGGTGTGTCCCGTGGAGGGCACAATAAACATTTGTGGAAAGATAAATTATAACTTTGTATTCTTCTACATATTTTAATATTTACCCGAAGGTTTTATGAACATGCATGTAAAAGTCATAGCCTTGTAAAATCGGATAAATCTTATTGACACATACTATATTATTTTAGATTTTGCTGAAAATCTAGAGCCGGATAACAGATCACCTATATTAAGGTATTTTTTTATAAAAATTTAAAATTTTTATAAAGGAAACAAATATAGTTTTTGAAAATATTCAATAAAATAAAATTTTTTTGTATTATATTATTTTGATTATTATTAACACATGTAAAACTTAAACAATTTTATTTACCTCCAACACAAAAACTGTTACTCCGGTAAGCATTTAAGTATACAGTATGCTAGATTTCAAAAATTATCAAAAACTAATTATATTACTATAGTTATATACACATCCAACAGTACTTGAGGTAAATTAAAATTGACGAGTATTTATTCTCAAATCATTTCAACATATGTCAATGCCTCAAACGTCAAGAATTCCTGTCTATCTCTGGCTTGTGCCTTTTGAAACTACACATAACTTTAATATTAATGAGCGCAAAGAATACACATTGACATTTAAGTTTACTTGCTTAAAATTCAGGGAGACGTGGTTGAAAACTCGTGCTGCTGGAACCCAACCTACACCACTGCAGTGTTCCGCAACTTACTTCAATTAACTTTCTCGGTCAGCCGTAGCTGGCGCGGGGTAAGAAATAGCTCTTAAAAATGTGGAAATTTCATATTCTTTTAAAGTAGATGTCGGTAACTTGAAACTCGCCCTAACTACACCACTGAACCCTAGCAAGTTGGTTTGCGAGAGTGAAATAACTTCGCAAAAAAGTGAAAATTATAGCGAATATTGTAAGACTTTGGAAAATGAAGGCTACTCTAAGAACGAAAAAGTTTGAAATATATTTTTTATCAGTTTAGAAAGGGGTAACTATCACGAGAGATTCGTAAAATATTCATCAACGGTTTTTACGTTGTTATTACAACTGATAATATTTTCATCTTTATTTTCCCGTCAATAATTGTTTTTCTTTTACTTCAACAATACTAATAATTACCACACAGAAGTTTTTCAAATTATAAAATATCGCCATCATTTGAAATTCAAACCAACTATGCGAAACCCTGAAATTATTCTTTATGCTAGACATCCACAAAAAATTGTAATACAAAACGTGAAACAGAATACATTACCAAAAAGTGTAAATTTCAATCTGTACCCCTTATCACGGCATTAAAAGAAAACATTTCACAGGAATAGTCCTATCGCTTAATTTACGTAGTTACATGTAATAGGCCAAGGAGTTGAGCCTCCTTCGAAATTCACCGATTTTTGAATAAGGGTCTTTTACAGAGAGCCTAAAACATTGTATGGGAATGTATGTGGAATTATCATATTATTATCCGGCAACAGGATAGATTACACAGTCCTGTGTGAACTAAAGTCTGTGTCATTTGTACATAAGCTGCTGCTGTATGACTAGACATTTCTCGTCTGGCTACCCCCCTAACGATTCGGGTAAGCAGTTGTTAAGAGTATTCTTTACTTGCACAACTTTCATATCTTCCCATTGCTCTAAAGGATTAGTGGACAATGCAGCAACTGGTGTGGCCAAATAAAGGCTCATTTCATCCTTTTTAGCTAAAGAAGGCGTCTTATTCTCATTTACAGACGAACCGCTTTTACTTATGCTTTTTGTTTTGTCTGTGCTAAGGTCTTGTGATGACTCCAAAAATCGTATACTGGCTCCACAGAAGAATCACTATCTGGGTCACTACTGCTTCTACTGGTGGCAAGGATAACTTTGTTGATAAACGTATTATTGAATATATTGCTGTAGCACAAGCTTTGGGGTCTAGGAAGTGTATATTTTTTAATCTGGGATCGAGCAAGCAGTAAATTGCATTTAAATTAATATCTTCAATATGGAAAAGTCGGCGATTTATCTGATTTATAATCTCGTCTTTAACTTGCTCTGTCACATTGCTGTTGTATGTGCTGTCATTTTCCCCAGCAGTCATATTTAAACTATTTAATATGTGCTCTTAAGTAGTTGACAATGGGTATAATTTATCTGATAGTAACATATTGCTCACGAGATAATTCCTTAGTTTCATATTCTAGTGGCTCTAAAATTGTAATTAATTGTTTTATATGCTGTAACACGAAAAAATACGAAACAAAACGATGCGACTCTGGCCAAAAAATACTAATACCAGAGAAGTATTGAATAAAAAGTATTGAGTACGAAAGTACCGTTATCGAAAGGAAAAGTACTCGATACCAAAAAGTATTGATATTGTTTCCGTGTCCCTATTCATGTTAAAGTGAGCACTTCTGAGGGTCTAGTTACATTTTCCATTTAGCCATTTTTTATCCTTTAACCACCTGTTTAAATAAATATTCCCATGTATGAAATAAATACAGTTTGTGTATTCCACCGCACTAGGAAGTCAACGGCTAAGGGTGAAATAATTATATTTACTGACTATTATTCCAAATGAGAGGTCTTTCAAAAGTTCTCACTTTACCGTAGATAGTTTATAAAAAGACATTGCACACCTTACAGGAGAGCTAATAAAATTGTGAAAAAGGAGAAAGCAAATTGCTACAAGTCACATAACTATTAGATGAAAGTGAAACCGATGGCAAATGCAGTGTTTTTGCCCTAATCTTGGCATCTGCAAGAGGTTGCTAAGCCATTCACAGTACGCCGCCGAGCACAAAGAGAAATGTTCTACAGATGATGAATCCTCTTAAGTGTTTATTACTACCACCGTCATTAAATGTGGTTCAAGTAAACTGCAGTCCAATAGCGAAAGTAATTGCCAGCCACAGGTGTATTTATTTACATGTTGGACGAGGTTTATATTATGGGTCATATACATTTATTCAAACATGTTATAACCTCTCACCAGATGATTCGAGGCCAAGCCCTCTATGGAAAAACCACGAATAACAATGACGGAGAGAAGCGAAATGCCAGAAAAAAATCCCACCCAAAGTCCGCCATGTTTGCCTTACGCGATAGGTCGAGACTCACGTCAGCCCCAGTTCTGTGCGGTAAGAAACTTGTACCACCACAGGAGCTTCCACTTCCGTAAATGTAAACAGTTTGGCGGGGGCTACAGTTAAGGGTATTTAGGAGACTAAAATTATAACCTTGATGTTTTGCATATAACATAATTTTTATAATGAAATGAAATTATTATATAAAAATTACAGTTAATTAAAATTACTTTTCGAAAAAAAAAAAAAAAAATTCTTTTTTACATTTTTTCGTAAAAATCTCAAAATTTAACGAAATCGATACGCTCAGAAACAACTCAAATAATTTATGGTGTTATGACAATTTAATGAAAAAACATTTCTTGGAAATTTATTGTTAGGTTCACCCGTATATTAGATTTTAACAATTATCGCAAGTGAGCCAAGTGCCAGATTTCAAATAAATTGCAATATAACATTCTCTTGACTTCAATAAACACTCCATCTGAAACCAAACTTCCGATTGAAATAGCGTTTTTGGAATTTGTACGAAACAATACTGTTATTCTCGTTCTACGCTAAAGATATATGAATAATACTATTTTTCAGATTATTTGGTACTTTAATCTTTGTCGTAGTTATCGTGCCACGAACTCGTCAAATATCCTCAAAATATATAAGTAAATAGGCTCTCGAACATACTAAACTTTTCCGTAGTAATGCCGATGTCACTGAACGCTGATTGGTTTTGTGGCCGTGTGGCATCATGTCTCTTGTCCCCTCCCTGATGCTCCACTCTACCATGTCCCTTCGTTTCCCCCTGCAATTATTATGTTTTATTTTTATTTTGTCTCTTGGTGTGTTGATTCGCGGTAATATATGAAGGATGTTCAGTTTATAAAACGTGCAGTAAATAAAAATAAACACAATTGTAATGACGACCCGAAACTAAAATGGATATAACTAAATACGAGTTAATAATATGTAATAAAGTTAGACTTCCGCTACTTCTCCAGTAAAAATAAAACCAATAGCTAAATATTTGTTCATAAACTGATTTTTATTAGACATACGAATGTAATTATAAGTATTTCCAATTGCCTTAAAAGAACCTATCAACAAATTAGTAAACATAAAAAAAAAAATAACTAAGAATACGTTGCCACAACGCACGACATTTGCCTACCTCTGGAGTAGTTTTTCGAAATGTGCTGGTTGGGACATTCTCGCTCGTCTCGATTGTGGCAGTCCGTTGTGTACGACCTGGCGACGTCAGAGAGCAGGGAGGGCAGGACAAAGAGGCGGGGAAGACGGAGGGACGCGCTAATTGGAGCAGGGGCACTGGGGCGCCCGCGAACCTGCACGCATCTCTTTACCCTGCAGAGCGATGACCCGGCGCGCATTCTCATCGTCTTGCTGCGTGCAGATGCACGGCCTTTCACGTGCTCGCCCTATCACTGAGTCGGCAGACATTTTGTAACAACGTTCAGTACACGGGCCCGACAAGTTTCGCTTAAGGCCAATTCCAATTGAAATTAAAACGGGACTCGTTAAATTACTTTTGCCCAAACTCTATGACAACATTTTTTCTTATATAATCGTGCCTGTGTTAACACTGACATTTTATTTATTATTTTTTTATTTAGCCTCCTGGTAACATGCAACAAATGTGCTGGTAATAGTCAATTAATACAATTTAAGTTACAGTCGTACTGTACATATATATGCGGGAAATATAATAAACCTTTATCTAAATGTTAATGTGTTAAACACTGCAATAGAAAATAACACGTGTATGACAAAGTTAATCAATACAAACAACAATTAAATTACTTCTTATATAATAAATTTAAAACATGATCATAGCATAGCGTAAATAAGCAATTTAACATGGATAGATTATAATAAAAAATTATCATCAAAACTGTAGAGAGCCCCTTGAACAATATAACTTGTTTAGTGTTTTAAAAGATTAATAACTTACTAGTTTTGAGAATTGATTGCAGATGTGGTGGTATTTTAGTCATTAACTTCCTGGCTGCAACAAATGGACTTACCTAACACTTATTAGTTCTATAAAAAACAGCATGTATATCTGACTTATTCACAGTATTGTATGAGTGAATATCCTGATTAGTTATATAGGTTACATTAGTTAAGCCAATTAATATTGTATGGAAGATATATAGACTAGATACAGTGAGTATTCTTAAGTTTTTAAAATGGGGTTTAAAATAAGAGGGAACTTTTATATTTGCAATAATACGTGCTATTTTTTTCTGCATTCTAAACACGTACTTCCAATTTACTGAGACACCCCAGAATATTATACCATAGACTAGTAGATAATTTACTGTTGCATAGTACAGAGTATGTACTCTCTTTATAGAGGCAAGTTTTTTTCATTGAATAAAAAGCGAAACATAAAGAATTTAATTTTTTACTTTCAACTGTGGTGAGTAATTTTGAGCTTAAGCTATTGTCAATAACTAAGCCTAGAAATTTTGTGTTACTTGCTAGAGTTAGGATTTCATTATTAATTTCAGTGGCCGATCCAGAAAACTTATTGTAAATGTACGTATGTTTAGTAGTAAATAAAATAAGATAATTTTTTTTTATGTTTAGGGTCAATTTATTATCTTTGAACCATAACACCATCATAACTGTAATGTAGCATTAATGTTCACCAGAAGTGCGTCTATGTGATTATCGCTTAACATTAATATGGTGTCGTCAGCAAACATAACTACTATACCAAAAATTTAAATTAGATGGGAAATCATTCATTTAAATTAAAAATAAAATTGAACGCAGTATGTCCTTGTAGATCCTTGGGGCACACCTATTGTTGCTTTATTTGTGCATGATTTGTACTCGGTGTAGTGTTATTTTTTCATTACATTGTAGAAAGTTCACCTGTTGCGATCTGTTTAAAAGACATGACCTAAACATTTTAAGTGCTATGCTACTGACACCGTAGTCACAAATTTTATGTAGCAAGATTTGATGGTCAATGGAATCAAATGCTTTTGGTAGATCCACAAAAATTCCTGCAAATGATTTTTTATTATTTATCTATTTTAAAGCGTCATTTAAAAAGTGATATAAAGATTAATCTGGGAAAAAACTAATGATAAAATTTTTTTCAATATATCTGTTTGTAAACTTTTTATAGTATGGGCCCAGTATTTTACTATTTTTGTGAGTCTAAACCAACAGAATTTTTGTTTTTTACATTTTTAATTATATCAGTTAGTAATTTATCATTTATATGTGTAAATTCATGTAACCTTTGGTTATTTGATTGGAATAATTTACTATAGTGATGGAATTTTAAGTTATTTTTAGATTGTTGTTTTAATCCAATTGTAGCAAAGTAACCATTAAAGTGTTGTACAATTGTTTTGTTAATTTGTAATTATTGTTCAATTTATTTGTGTTGAGATATCTTTGACTTGTGCATGATCGTAAATTTCATTATTGATGATGTTCCATGTAGCTATAGAGCGGATCTCAAGACCTTGATGTTATGAGTCAGCAAAATATCTTCACTCACTTTAGATTTGTTATTTGACACTTCTAGTCTCTTGACATTATTTCAATTTTTTGGAGCTACTATAAGGTTATTATATATTTTTTATATTTCTTATATTTAATTTTGTTGTTTAATCAATGACTCCTATCAGCAACCAGCTTTCATTTCTTGAAATTCATGAATGCTGTAGTCAAACCCTTAGTCATCCAAGTTGCTTTAGCGTTCATTGAGATTTTTACCTGTTTTTTTAATTTAATAAAATATATCTGCATAACATATTGCTAATCTTATTCCATGGAAGGTTTTGATCAGGCTCAATTTAAAATTACCACCAATTTTTATTTTCTTACAAGTTATTTAGAGCTTCCATGCGTTAAACATTAAATATTATTTTTTGTACTAAGATATATTTTGGTATCTTTGCAATTTTTGAAGGACCCATATAGTCAAGGTCAATACACATGCTTTGTGCTAAGTGGTCATATGAGGTAGTTTTAGTATTGTAGGCTATGTAGGAAGTGGGTTTTATGTTTCTGACAATATTGTCAATGCATTTATTTTTAAATGTTCTCTTTTTTTAACGTCTTCCTCAGAACAAATTTTTCCTATACATTATTTTACGGCATTTTGATATCGTTTCAAATGGACACATTTTGGTAACTTTGTAGAATTGAGCTACTTTTGCATAGTTCTATTTAAGCCATAAATTGAATTTTATTTATCCCTTAATTTCATGTTTTGTAGTGAGCTAACAGCGAATTTTTCTCTAGTCGGCTCGAAATTATGTAAATATTCTTTGACGAACTGCTCTAGTTTTTGGCTACATATGTCTTTGGATTGAGATGGCATATAGTTTCAGCCTCTCAGACTCCAAATTCACTATCAATCACAGAACCTGCTAAGATTCTGGGGCGTAATGGCCGCTCGAAAGATGACAGAATGTTATACGAGTACTTATTGCTGTGAATTGTGATTAAGTACATAGTATATTCTAGCATGTGAAGGGCCTACAGCTCTAATCGTGGAGTGGAGGCATTTGGGCTGCTCTTGACAGCGAGACCTCGAGAGCAGATTATGGTGATTGAGATAAGCATGGAGCAGCGCCGGAATGAAAGGGCGGGGGAAACTGGAGATTCCCGAGAAAACTTGCGACCAGCGGCATCGTCCGATATGAAAATCCGAGAGTCACCGGGCCGGAGATTGAACCCGGTTTGTCTTGGTGGGAAGCGAGCAGATTAACCGCTCAGCCACCGTGGCCCCAGCTCTAATGGTCTTCGGGTGTTTACGGATAATTTTTTCATGAAAATATTTCACAACATTCCTCTCACTTATGGAGCCACAGTATGTAATATTTTCGTGTTTTTGAGGATATTGGCAGAATTTAAACGACTTATCACAGTAGCAACACAGGTACATAGGTGTAATTTTTAAAAATGAGAGCATAGGTGAATATGACCATTAAAACTGTGAAGGTACAGTGCTTTATTTTATGAAGTTATATATGCCTCCAGCAGTGGCTCTCTGGTCTGAACAGGTAGTTGAAATTCATGTGTGTATATACTACGAGTATGCTCGATAATACCCCGCGATCTTTTCCAGTGGAATTGAAGAATATAAGTTACTTACCGGGCCTAATTCTAAAATAGACGAGGGAAGAGAAGGGATACTTCACCTCTCGCATCAGAAAAGAACTGTGACGTGGTGCTACTTTGGCTTCATTAAATATTTTCCTTGCTAGTGTGCTCTAGCAGACAATGCTGAAAACAATGGGCAATAGTGGTAGAGGATGAAGGTTGTTAAACTAAAGTGTATAATTGGCCGAACTGTAGTGTTGGGTGTGAGTGGGAGCGGAAAAATAATAAATTAATAGCTGGCTAAATTGATTGAAAAGAGGGGATGATCTTCTCGAAGTTAAGCTAGGGGTGGGGGCCGTGAGTAAATGGAGAGAGAGTGGAAAGGAGGAGGGACGTTGGGTGTGACATAAAACCAATCATATGTATTGGTGGTAGTGGTGGAGGGGGTATTTATGTGGGTGTCAATTAAACCGCCACTCAAAAATAGTTTGGGCTGGTTGCGTTTGAGTAGGGGTGATGGGTGTGACTTAAAACAATTAAAATTTATGGGTTTGGGGTGGAAGTGAAGGGTAGGTGGAGGTGAGGAGTCAGATGTGACATAAAACCAATAAAAATTGGGTCAGTCGTCTGTTGATCGTCGTGCCAGGAGGATGTGTGCTCCATCATCTGTATTTCGAACCCCAAGACTTCCTGCACGCAATTCATTTGAATGCTTTCAGAAGTTTTCGATTTTTCCTAATTTTGTGAAATATAATTTTTTTAGTATCAGTTTTTTGCATTTTAAAATATCGCATTTTTTTTTTTATATGTTGCAATATGTTTTAATTTTTTGGGTTATAGGCCATCCCAAGGTCATTGCTGTCTAAGATGGAGGTCGTGGACTATAATGTAGGTACTTTTCCCCCCATTTATAAATTACGTTTTGTGATTTTTTATATATTTTTTGTGTCCAAGGTCACTCGAGATCAGGTCAATATCATGGAAATTCAATATGGCGGTCGGGATCTATTATTTAAACTGGTATGGTGGTCGGGATCTATTATTTAAACTAGTATGGCGGTCGGGTCTATTATTTAAACAAATACGGTGATCGGCATCTGTGATGTAAACCAACATGGCTGCTCTCCCTCCTGGCCTACTGGATATGACTTGGAACTTTTATTGCGCCTAGCTGATTTGGGAACTTTTTGGCTCATACAACAAAGAGATTAGAATCCCTTTGCTGATTTAAGAACTTGTGCCGAAAATTTTTATTTTTTCTTTAAAATTTTTTGGAGGAATAAAGTGATGTATTGAAAGAAACGAGACATTTTGAGGTAACATGGCAGATATTAAGGGGAAAACGTTAAATTCTTAGGGAAAAAGTGAAAATTTTACACGGCGCCCTGATGGCATCGGCTTTGGTGCCAGATGCCTTTGTCTCAGAAGGACCCACACCCTTCTACTTACACATTTATTTTATTTAGAACCTATAAATAATATTCGCTGTTGTAATAATTTTTGCAATGCAATGTTGGCACAACATACAAAAATTAACAATCGCCATATATTGTGTTCACAACGTTATCTCAAAACATAAGCAACAAAATATTGTTTAAAGGAAATTTTTGTTTGCGAACACTTGATATGGTGCGAAAATTTATTTCTGTCATATTTAAAACTAATTTTCCTTTTAGTGACATTGTAATGATTGTACATTTTGGGCCAACAAAAGTATACATATCCAATATATAACAGTATGTATTCCAACGATTATCAAACATTTGAATAACAAAGTAAATTGTAAAAACGTTATCGTTTGTTTGTAAACAAACCATAAATTTGAAGTAAACATACGAAATTGTTGCAAATAGTCAGAAATATAGGAATTTACATTACGGTCATAATGTTGGATACATTATGTAGGCCCAACTTAAAAATTAGTACCAATTACTTAATATATTGTCCCCAAAATTTGTATAGCATATAACCAACTGAACATATTTAAAGAAAAAATTATCTCAGGTCTTGATAAACCTTTATAGTTTATGAAATACAAAATAGTGGCAATTTTAGCGTTCAAAAAGGTTTTTCCATAGTTTGATATAGCATGTTGGTTACACAGTATTGGCCCAACATAAATATACAAACCACTTCCCAAAAGCATGTTTATCAAATTTTGACCCAATATAAAACCAACCATTTTAATGTTAAAAAATATATACTTGCGATACGCTCTGGTATTTTCTGACTCATTGGTATCATTGCCTGAGGAGCGCTAAATAATCTTATAACATTCTCGTGGTAGCAAATTTTCGTTGGCATCACGCTGGGCCAGCACGTATAAATGTGTGTGTTCCAGCCCAACATGAAGCCAACCATTCCAACAAAATGCCAACCGTTGAGCCAATGTAGGTTGGTAATGGGGAAGTGGTCATATGGACAATCGAGAGATTTTAATGTCAAAAATCATGGGGATCTGTAATCGGCGCCTTTATTTTTACAGAGAGTTGAAAATGAAGGGTGCAATATTAACACATTTGTGGTTTTAAAAATATTTCACACCGTCACTTGAATGACGGATTAGTGAATAAATGACCAGTGAACCTGTTCATGGCCATGTTAGCTTCCAAACGAGGCGGAAGTAGACGCTCACACAATGGACACCGTTCAGATAATAAAGAGTGTGTTCAAAAGTGTTCATATGACGGCGATGCTGCTAGATCCATAGTTCCTAACTTTGAATAACTGCAATTGGTACTGTGGGAAAATGATCGACAATCTTAATGATAATTGATGTAGTTACACCCTTCAGGAGGTCGTCATTAGGGAGCTATTTTTGCGTTTGTGGCAGAGAATTATGAGCGCGATAAGGGCGACTTTGCCACACGCATTAAGTGACCTTTAGCCACTGCGAGCACGGCTCTGAACTGGCGTGTAGAGTTTTTGTCGTGCTGCGTGTAACTGTGGAGCTTTTAACGGTGACCCTATCACTTTATTGATGAAATGTCTGACAACCAATGTTCAATACAAGCCTTTTACCCTAGTGTGTTTAGAGATAGAGGAGTCTGAAAATGCTGTTAACAACGATGTTGCGATGGATCTACACTGAAGAGCCAAAAAAACTAGTATAGGCGTGCGTATGCAAATAACAAAGGTATGGAACCGTATCAGAGTAACGCGATGCGGTAGGCAGCTAAATCGGTTACTTCTGCTACAATGGCAGGTTATCAAGAATTAAGTGAGTTTGAACGTGGTGTTATAGTCGGCGTACAAGAGATGGGACATAGCATCTCCGAGGTAGCGATAAAATTTTGATGTTCGCGTACGACCACTTCACGAGTGTACCGTGAATATTGGGAATCCGGTAAATCATCACATCTTCGACATCGCTGTGGCCGAAAAAAGGTCGTGAAAGAACGTGACAAACGACGACTGACGAGAATCATTAAACGTGACAGACGTGCAACCATTTCTCAAATTGGCGCATATTGGATTTGTGGACTGCCCTGCAGGATTCATGGTGTGAATTGCCTCCTGAATACCTTCAGACATTAGTCGAGTCCATGCCACGTCGTCTTGCGGCACTTCTGCATGCTCGGAGGGGGAGAAAGGGAGGGGGGAGGGCTACACGATATTAGGCATGTGTACCAGTTTTTTGAGCTCTTCAGTGTAAAATGATAAATTATAGGACGCGCGATGTCCTGAAAGTTACATTTCACCCTGTTCTCCTATTTTTTGTAGCCAAAACACATTGGGGACACGTTTGGTAGTGTCACGAAAAAATTCCTTTTTTTTTTTTAAATACTGCAATGTATTTCAAGCACCAGGCAGGCAAGTACTTCAATATGGCAGACAGAACGCGTCCGATTTTTCATCGCAGTTTCTTTGTGTGTACGTGAGTGTGTTTTTGTAGCGCATGCGCAGCACGGCGAGAGATCTGCCATTACCCTTTAAAAGGGGAACGCGTATTATTTTTCCTCGCTATGTTTTGTTAAATAACATACACAACTGACGGGCGCAGTTCGCTAAGCTTCAATAGCAGACAGAAACGTACTAGTCTTTTATTTATGAAATATTCACCCTGTTTTTTGTTTAAGAGCTTCGGGCGTTTCGTAGGACCCCTCACCCCTTCGCCATTACATATGACTACCATAACCAGCTATTTGTTTTGTTTCTTTTCAACTTTGAAACTAATGCATAAAATGACTGCGTGTATGCACAATAACAATTTTGCAGCCGAATTCGAAGATGACAATTTCATTATTTCTTGAGGTTGCTGGCTATATAATATCATTATTGTATTTTTTGCCAAAATTCGTTTAGCGTGAAGAAATTATATGCAGTGTTATTTCACGACAAAATATAGATTTCATAATTTTTGTATTATCTCATATCAAAATCACAATATTTCTGTATTTGGCATACAAAAAAGAAAACTCTCATTTGCCCAAATGGAAATTATTTAAACCAAAATTGTAATCAGCAACTTTAATAGATCTCTGAATGCACACTGAGATAGGTTTTATTTATATTTTCAAATTTTTTCAGAAGGAAATTTTTGCATGCATTTAACCGGTAGCGGTTTTTGAAATTTCGTAATCTAACATTTGCTTATCACTATTTCAAATGAAATAAGACAAATTTTGAGCTTCCTTACCTTTAATTATAATACAATAGTTTTGGTTGTTTTGTTGTCTTATTTTCAAATACTTTAAAATCTCGTTTTTATGTGTTTATTAAGCAAAAGGCAGTAAATATAAAATATTAGTACTAGCTGGAAATTTTACCAAATATATTATCTACAAAAAAAATATTTTTTTCCGCATATTTATATGAACTTCATGCCATCCAACGTCCAAGTACTTACGTATTCACAGAATTAAGTTAACATTTAAGTTTCAGAGTGTTTCTGGCGTTAAGGCAGTCTCTTCGTTAGCACTGGCCTCACCCGTTAACGCTCCATTCCATACTACATTTTTATATTCCCTCCACGTTCTTAGCTCGACCTGCGGAGCGCTCTACAAAACGGGTCAATTGGTATTAACAGTTGGTTTGTCCGCAATCAACTGTGCACTTTTCTAAGTCCTTCTCACTCCCTCTTTTCATTCCACCGTGTATCGTCCGCTGCACGATAAACTAACACTGCCACTCACATACTGAATTGTTCATTTGGTCGACCAACAAACACGGTGGAAAATTTAAAGGCTGTTCACAGTAAACTGAGCACATTTAAAGCTTTGCTTAAGATCTACTTGTATGCACGTTGTGTATTCTTATGCCTCATGTAAAATTAACATTGCCTTAGACCTCATCACTTTATTCATGCATCGATCAAGTGAAACTGTGAAATTATTAGAAAAGTAAATATTTTAACATCTGCTCATTTTTACACTTCGAATCGTTAAAGAAACAGAAAGCTAAATAAAAATTTTAGTTATCACAAATGGTTACCTAGTACTTTTTATTCAACGTTAAGGTATATAACTACTTTCCCTCAATCGGTTACGAACTTTACTGGGCGCATGTTACTCAGTGCGCCGGTTAAAATATATGGATATAGGAACAGTGACTTTTTTATAATATTGATTCCTAAAGTATTCCCTTTATTAGCCTTTACATTCCGGGTGACTCTAAACAGCACAGACAACGCTTGGTATGTTGTGCGGGATGCAAAGCCAATCATTTTCAAGGGGGCACCAATGTCGGTAAAAGTATGGTTTGGCCACTGTGGCGCGTCAAAGTTTGACAACGCTTCGGATATGATATGGAGATGTTTGTACGTTCCACATTGTGTCACGAAACCACCACCAACCCAACAAGAACATCACAACTCACATTTAACTTCAAAATAGGTTCTAGTTTTCGACAACCTACTTGATTACGCAGAGCCTACATCGGTGGTGCAGAGATTGGCTCCCATGGTCGTGTGCTCAGTAGTTCAGTCGCTGCGTCAATTCGTACGATGAGGTCCTCCTCTAATGGTACAGGAGTCTCCTTCATAGTACCCCAAAGAAATTAGTTTATATGTGTCAGATATGGTGACCGTGGTGGCCATGAAACTGGTCCCACAGCGCCTAAACCATGCTTTTCCGGACCTCTTGAAAAATGATCAATTTTCCATCCCACACAACATACTAAGCGTTGTCGGTGTTGTTTTGAATAACCCCGCATATTATGTTATAGTTGTAGCAGTAGTTACTTAAAAATGCAGGTATGAAACACAAATGTGTATACTTAAGTTACCACTGATTTTAAAGCTACAATTTCAAAAAGGCATTTTAAGATTGCAGTAATTTTCCCAAATCGCTGACAATGTTACTAAAAATTATGTAACAAAATTTCGATATAGTGCCTGCAGTTATGTAGATTGATATGTATGGTTTTTCCAGAATGTGACTTACCTCAGAAAAAATATACACGCTAATGTATTCGCGCAGCAGCGATTGTGTGAATCCTCGGAGGCCTTGGAAAAACTACAAAATATTATGAATAGTCGGAAAATGGTTTATTGTGACATAGAATAAGCTACGTTTATAAAGAGTTGCCATGTTGTGACGACCGGAATACAGATATTATACTTGATTTTCTGCGTGGAAAGCATGTTAAATTGGTAAAGAATTGCCACAGCTTATATTATTATCCAAACATCTGCATGCTGTAGTGGACATACATTTTGGGCGCCGTAGCATAGCGGTGGGCAGGTAAAAAGGTTTTATCATTATCCCTTTATGTTCTTCCTCAGGCAAGGCCGCTGTCTGGTAAAAACCCGGACTTTTTACCAAGTGCATCCGTAAGAGAAGTGGAGCTTAAAGCGAGCGTGGCTTACCTCGTCCAACGACCACGACGGCAACTCACGCCCTGTACAAAGCACTTTGAGGTGGCCGCCTGGGTAGGCGGCCGAACGGTTTGCAGAGCTCCAGCAGAAAAAGTTTCATTAAAAAACCGTCCAACGTGTCTCAGTGAGGTCTGCTTACGACTAGCAGTTAACAAACGTTACGCGCCTGTATACGTTTTTTATTTTCTCCATTTCTCTCTAACGTTTGTTTTTGTGATAGTGGAAATGGCTCAAACTGGTGTTTTCGTGGTCGTTTTTAGGTATTAACGTGTCGGTACAAAACATTAAAAAAAGGAATAGGGGCATACATTAAACCTTTATTTTTATTATTACGTCATAAAATGGCAGGGGTTTATACTGAAAGTCTCGTAGAGACGCGTTATCAACGGAAATACTGCACGCCAGTTCAGTGCTTTGCGCGGAAAGGCGATGAGAGTTGATGCGCATGTATCCGCCACCCTTGCTGCTCCCACGCTTTAAGACCTCAGACGTGCAAAATTCCTTTAACCTTAAGATGAGGTATATAGATATTTTTTTTTCGAATGACCGCAACATCGACTCACCTATTGCCAATACAATTGTCAAAATGATGTGGACCACAGTGAAGAGCGTGTTTATTAAAACTATAATTTTTTTACAGACACGCCCTTTTATATGAATAAAACACTTTGATTCACTTGAATATAGGCTTTTCACAGTTAATTGAACACTTTTAAAAGCCTTTCTTAGGATCTACTTGTACTTCTAATTTTGTATCCTTCTGGTTTATGTAAAACTAGCATTGGCATGGGCCCAACCACTTTATTCATTCACAATCCATCTAAAACTGCGGAACTGTTAGAAATGTAAATATCTTGCTAATATGGAAGTTCATACTCTAATGTGCATAAAAGAATCGATACTACAGCATCGGAAAAAATTTAAACATCACAATTGCGATACAATTTCATGTATTAAGACCAGTATATAATGAAACATTTTCTGTGAAATCGTTGTTTGCGCGAATACGTGTATTATAACAAAAAAAAGTTATATATAAAATTTAACTTATTTCCATAAAAAGTAAAAAACAATTATCTATGATCCTAATTTGTTTTACTTTTGTAATTTTATACCTTCCTATGCAGTTTCCTTAAGCGGTAAGAGAGAAGTACAACTATACGAGCGTATTTTCATCTGTTGGCTTTCATCGCGTGTAATGAAGTCCCGCTGTTATACACTGAAGAGCCAAAAAAACTTGTACACCTGCCTAATATCGTGAAGGGCCCCCGCGAGCACGCAGAAGTGCCGCAAGACGATGTGGCATGGACTCGACTAATGCCTGAAGATATGCATGAGGCATTTAAATCTGCGCCAATTTGAGAAAGGGTTGTACGTCTGTCAAGTTTAATGATTCTCGTCAGTCGTCGCGTCGTTTATCCCGTTCGTTCACGATCTTTTTCCGGCCGCAGCGATATCGAAGATTTGATGTTTTACCGGATTCCCGATTTTCACGGCACACTCGTGAAATGGTCGTACGCGAAAATCCAAATTTTATCTCTACCTCGGAGATGCCATGTCCTATCTCTCATGCGCCGACTAGAACACCGCGTTCAAACTAAATTAAATCTTTATAACCTACCATTGTAGCAGCAGTAACCGATCTAGCAACTTTGCCAGACGCTTTTTGTCTTATATAGGCGCTGCCAACCGCATCGCGTTACTGTGATTGGTTCCATACCTCTGTTATTTGCATACGCACGCCTGTACCAGTTTTTTTGGCTCTTCAGTGTAGATCTAATTTCCACTGTACAGCGTCACGACGGAAACACTGCACGCCTAGCGCGTAGGAGCGACGAGAAGCTAGGGATGCGTGTTGGTGGCGCCCTTATCGCTCGCCCGCTTTTTGACATTGAACGCGCAGTTACTGTTTGTGACTGATGGGAATGTCCCTGGAAGGAAATTGCTTTAGCTTGACTGACAACACCAAGTTTTGAACACGAAAAAATACGCATGCACATTATATCACATATACTACCTCTGGCAAAGGGTTAACAACTAAGCATCCCCACGGGAATTCCTGAAACTGGACTGTCCCCACTACAGCCTCACATCTCCAAAGTCCAAGGTTGCTCCCATCAGTATCGTGCTTTAAATACTCATCTTAAAGGTGTTCAAGGGCATGAAATGATTTTTAATATTTCTAGGAATATATTAATTCTGTTTTATTACATCAGATAGTACATTGGTAAAAGTATTACAATCTTTAGAAAATAAATTTACAATAATTAATGACAGAAAATAAAGGAATTTCTCATTTATATGTACTAGCATACACATTTTAAAATTTTGCATAATCATCATGTCTCGCTACAGTTCAAATCAATTGCTAACGTCATTAGAATAAGTATAAGAAACTTCATGGAATTTCATCCAGTGGTTCGGCCACAATTTTATTTTATGTTTAACAATAAAATTAAAATCGAAAATTGCAAGCAGATAAACCCTACTAGCGGGCTAACAAAATGCCACACTTCAAATAAATCTCTACATGCCGTTCGTAAATCCTCAATAGACGCTTTAGCTTAAATCAAACATTGTGCTCGTATAATTTTCTGAAATTTTTCGGCAGAAGTTTTAAGGTTAAAATGATGATAATTCTACTAAAAAATTACGCGAGAGTTATTTTTAAACTTATTTCGCAATTTTTATCAACTAGTTCTTAAAATTGTATCGGAAAACTGCAAAATACCTTAAAAATGCAGAGAAAATTGTTAGGGGCTTGAACAAGACTGCGCCTGTCAAGCTAGCAGCCACGCAGTAAACTACAGTCAATTTTTGAATAAATTCATTCTCAATGTATTGATGTTAAAAATAACTTTTGCAAACCACAAAAATTCAACTCAACATTCTCAGAGAATACCGCCACGACAAGAAATTTTAAATAAAATTCCTTCATTCGCATTTTATGTAAAATGTAAATTTTAATGTTACAGTTGAGAAAAAATATATTTAACATCAATAAATGTGCAAGATTTCTTAATTTGGCAGCATTTCTTAAGAAACGTCACATAGAGTACTATTTTTTTTTAAATTGTTCTACTGAGAAAGAATTTTTTTAATACTGATTCCCCACTTATTCTGTGGTTGCAGACATTGTAGACAGAGCCCTCAAGAACTGTTTTTTATCAACTAGCTGCAAACTCAACATTAATCCGGCACTCCAGTGTGTAATCAATTACGTACGTAGTTATAAGCTGTTTTCACCTTCAAAAATCTGTTCAAAATGCTTTTTTGGAATACTCCAACCGAGGATGTATAGATGGAGTATCTGTCTCCATGTGTCTGCACATCAATTACACTAGAGAGCAAAAAACTGGCATAGACGTGAGTATGCAAATAACAGAGGTATGGAACCAACCAGAGTAACGCAATGTGGTCGGCAGCGCCTATATAAGACAATAAGCGTCTGACAAAGTTGCTAGATCAGTTACTGCTGCTACATTGGTAGATTATCAAGATTTAAGTGAGTTTGAACGTGTTCTTAAAGTCGCCGAACGAGAGATGGGACATAGCATCTCCGAGGTAGCGATAAAATTTGGATTTTCGCTTACGGCCATTTCACGAGTGTACCGTGAATATCGGGAATCCGGTAAAATATCAAATCGTTGACGCTGCAGCCGGAAAAAGATCGTGAACGAACGGGACAAACGACGACTGACGATAATCATTGAATGTGACAGACGTGCTACCCTTTCTCTGATTGGCGCAGAATTCAATGCTGGAGTATCAACAAGTGCCAGCGTGCGAACTATTCAACGGATCATCATTGATATGGGCTTTCGGAGCCAAACGCCCACTCGTGTACCGTTGTTGACTGCACTACACAAAGCTTTACGCCTCGCATGGGCCCACCAACACCGCCATTGGACTGTTGATGACTGGAAACACGTTGCCTGGTCTGACGAATCTCATTTCCAATTGTATCGGGTGGATGGACGTATACGGGTATGGAGACATCCTCATGAATCCATGGACCCTACATGTCAACAGGGGACTTTTCAAGCTGGTGGGGGCTCTGTCATGATATGGGGCGTGTGCAATTGGCGTGAAATGGGACCCCTGATACGTCTAGATACGACTCTGACAGGTGACAGATACGTAAGCATCCTGTCCGACCACCTGCACCCATTCATGTCCATTGTGAATTCCGACGTATGTGGACAATTTCAGCAGGACAATGTGACACCCCACACGTCGAGAGATGATACCGAGTGGCTCCAGGAACACTCTTCTGACTTTAGACACTTGCATTGGCCACCTAAATCACCAGATATGAACATTATTGAGCAATTCTGGGATGCCTTGCAACGTTCTGTTCAGAATAGTTCCCCACCGCCTCGCACCCCTATGGATTTGTGGACTGATCTGCAGGATTCGTGGTTTGAAATGCCTCCTGCATACCTTCAGACATTAGACGAGTCCATGCCACGTCGTCTTGCAGCACTTCTGCGTTCTCGTGGGGTCCCTACACGATATTAGGCAGGTGTGCCAGTATTTTTGGCTTCTCAGTGTATATACAACATAGTGATTTAAATCCTACACATATTTTACAAAAGTTTTCAAAAGTGTAGAAATAAGGACGAATGCCACTGAAAAAATTGTTGACTCTTTTAGTCATTTAAACATTTTAAATATCAATGGAAACAGGGACATCGCGTAAAAATATGTAATGAGTAAACATTGTTAAGGCACCTAACCTCTCAATGACATGAAAAATATTCGAATAGTTACAGTGAGTAAATGTGAAGCTGAGGTAATACTTTTCGGTTTAATCTTTATAAGGTTTGAATAAAAATTCTCACGAATGTTATTGTGGAGCGTACGTTGCAAGTTTTTTTCTCGTGTTCGTACTTGCCATCCATTGTATATTATCACGCCACATCTAAATATAAAAGTTTTCATTTATCAGTCTCCTATATTTTTATCGCTGATCAAGAGAATTCGTGAAACTGTTCGAAATATAAATGTTGCCTTCGTAACAATTCTTACTCAGCTGTATGAAAAAATAAATGTCCTACTCATTACCAATCTTAGGTCCTTTTTACGAATTTTAAAGGTTTCTCCTGGCTAGGCCACCAAACTCCAGGGTGGAGCTTCAAGAAACAAATTCTTATTCAAAACATTTATACGTACGTAAAATATGTCCACCTAGGAAGAGCAATTAAAAAAACATTCCATCACCAACAAGTTTCCGTTCTACATTTCCGTTTCTAATGTGTAATTTGCGCAAGTGTAAATGACTGGAACCTGCGTTTTCACAATCATATTTACGTACGAAGAACTTCTGCCGGAAATTTAAGTGGTAGTGGGATGCATAATATATTTATCTTTATTATTTTCCATAAAATGAAAGCCTCTCCTCTAGGAACCTCAAGAGGCTGTTTGTCGACGAAATGACTTCACGCCAATTCAGCGCCTTGCAGAGACTAGAGTACTCGTCCCCCACCAAGGACATCCAGGCTCGATTCCCAGCGGTGTCGCTCCCGGATTTTCACACGTGGGAATCGTGCCGGACAATGCCACCGGTCAACGGGTTTTCTCGGATATCTCCCGTTTCCCCGCCCTTGTATTATTAGTGCATTCAGTTAGTATACTATTTGTGAAGGATAGTTAATATTTGTATACCAGGGTAACATTTTGTACAGACTGTCTTTAACATGCCCTTTATTAAAAAGCATCGAGACACAACACGTGTTTCCCCCCCAAAGCGGTTGGGTTTTGCAAGGGGGAAGGGGGGGCAATTGAAGAAGCTAAAACAAAATTTCGACTTTTTTTACAGAACACTGCTTGTTTTAGCGAAAACAATTCAAATTCACGGTTATAATAAAATTAAATATAACCAAGTTTATTATCAATATATAATGCGTTGTTTGATTTTTTGAGTGGTGTCCCATTCTGTCTTAGATTTATCTACTGCCTGGTAACTTATTAAATTTGCTGTTCAATAAAGTAAATTATTATGCATTGTCCTATGAAGAGGAAAAAAAAATTATTACTCTGAAATATAATTTACTGTGGTGTTTTGTACCTTTATTGTTTATTCCTGAAGCTATGAACTTTAAATAAATAACATACTAATACTTGTTTTTATACAGCTTTGTTTTGATAACTGAGCTCGAACATGTCCCAATCCAAAAGGAAAATTAGTTTGGCGGAGGACTTAACATCCGTACCTCCTACTGATGCATCATATATCAAGAGGTCAATGATTAAAAACTAGTGAAGACATCAGAGAATGGACTACGGTCGTTAGCTGAAGATCTGAAGGGAATTGGTACTTGCGGAGCTCAACCGTAATCGGTTGTTTTCACACAATTTGATGAAGGAAGTGATGAAGCATAAACATTTATTTTACATACTGCAAAATTTCGTAAGGTTTCCAGAAACAGGTTTTTTTAAACAAAAGCTTGATCGAGTAAGATGCAAAGAAGAATCGAATAAAGATTCAAATGAGTCAACTTCTAAACTAGTGAAAAGGTCACAGACGTATTCTGTGGATAAACGCAGCATCGGTTTGTTTAGCGATGGAGAAGGAAGTGAGGAAGAAGCACTTGTATCAGCACAAACACTGGTCCGAAAGTTAGGTTTTTGACAGCGGAACTTGGAGATGACGAAGATCTGAAGAAATTTAAACTCCCAGACTTTGTTGCTTTAGAGGCAAAGTATCATAAAAATTTTATGCAAACTTCAGAAACCGCGATCGTGCAAAAGAACGTAAGAAATTAAGGGTTGTTGAGGGGTGTGGGGGTGAGGTAGATGAGTGCGGTTTGCTCTATGGTTATGCCTTGGCACAAATTTTTTAGTATATTGAAGAACTACAATTTAACAGCAGTACTTCACCGGTGATAAAAGTTGGCCACAATCACAAAGCTCATGGGAAAAAAAGCTGGCACAGCTGGGAATAGAAGGCTGTCGTGTCAACAGGACTAGACTTAAAGAAGAACTAATATCGTTTGTTCCATGACTAACAGCCAATAAATCAGGAAATTATACCCATTTGCACTTTGAGACTTCAGTTGGTGATACTGTCCTGGACAGTGCTTCTTACGATAGCATGAGTGATGGACTATGCTTGGCACATGCTACTGACATAATTCGAAAACATTTATTTTGGGGTTTCCTAAAGTTTCAAGGATCATTTTCAGAGGATTTTGTTCCAGAAAAGTGCACCAGCAAATATCTAGTTTTAATTTTTAAAATTATAATTGAATGTAAACGAGTATCTGTGTACTCGACTAGAGAGAAGATTAAGCCCCTCTTGTCTCTATCTCAATTCGTTAAGTTCAATTCAGTGAAATACAAGAGGTGAAAAGACACAAATATTATACATTTGGGCGAACGTCACACTCTTCTATACTTATATGTTGGACTCGAGATTTTTTCAGAAAAGAGAAATAAGAAAATAATTGATGAGCTGAACTCTCTTTGACTGTGTGTATTGTACAATCGACTGCACAAAGTGTTGTCTACAATGAAGAATGTTGTTTGTGTGTAATTTTCTTCCACGGGCAATATGGTTCCATCATCATTACATCAAAATATATTTACCATGGCTGTCATAGATGATGTGGATCATAATCCACCATCAACTAGAGCAGGATCGTGATTTTCATAGCACGAACATTGCCATCATACAGTATCCAGATGCTGAGCTACTACAGAAAATTTACCTGAAAATTGAAGATTCACAATTGAAAGATAAATTTGAAATGCAGTTACCCTTTTCTTATACTACTGTTGATGCTATGGCTCTTAGTACAAAATACTTTGACATAGATATATATTTTTTAGTATGGTTAAACGAGGAGTGTGAAGGACTTTCAATGATTTAAAATTTATGGATGAAAAAAATTGAAGGTATAACTAATCAAGAAGAACATGATCCTTACCATATTCGAGTATCATGGGCATTGTTGCATTGAAACGAAGAGAATGGGCAGTGATACCTCAGAGCACTGACTTACATAAACACTGTTATAACCTCAAATCACATCTACGTTGCTTTTTGACGGGACAGTTGGCAGAAAGGCAGTCCAGTGTTGGGAGAGGATGAGCATTGACTGCGTGCCTTGCGTGCGCACTCAGCCCCATTTTCTCTCTACGTTCTGCCCGGAGTATTCACGTTCGCGTCACGGAAGCCGAAGCCGCGCACTTGGACAGCTGTCACTTCCGGCTCGTCGCACAGAAGGGGGTCGAAGGGTCTCCTCCACATCGGTACGTGAAGACATTACATCAGTGTACTCCGCCGGCGCACTTATTCTCAAGTTACACCCCCTTCCCCCTTCCCTATAAAGGTAATGATGTGTTGCTTGGAGCGCGCGCTTGTACTTCACGGCAGGAACGGCCGTGTCGAGGGTGGAGTTAATCCACGTGCCAGTCTCCGCGTACTACAACGTCAGTTCGCAGTAAACATCCGAGATGGAAAATACTCCGAGTAGTTTAACATCCCACTCCCGGCGAGTGGATAGGCCATTAAAGAGAATTGGCTCGTATAACCTGCCTTTAAATCATCCTTCCGTTGCCACGCGGTCGCATTTTATTAAAGACTCCTTTCATCCACTAAGCTTTCGCGCGCTCTTGGCGGTTAACAGGCTACGTACGCGCACTTCTCAAAAGGAAATTGCATTAGAAAGATTGCGGTGCCCCCCTCCCCCCGGGGGGGGGTTTATGTAAATCTGAGGAGCTAGCCGCGATTGGAGATAACCAAAGCGGATCTCTTGCAGCACAGTAGCAGTGACATAGAATAATTTGTTCCCATGTTATCGAGGTATATTTCACTTATTAAAACAAATTATTACCGTCACTTTTTTACTTTACGGACGGGATTTTTTTTAGGAAACCCCACTTAATAAATACTGACCATAGTTCTTACATTTTTCTACCAATATTTTCAGTTATTAGTAAAACCAATATTAATTCTAATCACTGTCAAATTAACTTACATGTAAATGAATTTAAACAAATACAGATATCAAGCACTTTTTTTAAGTGACCTTTGTTAGCACAATCATGATAAGATGAGAGATGAGACGCTTTTCACCGACTTCACAGCAAATGTCTCTGCTTTTCGTGTTCTAGGTGGTTAAGCAAAAGTATGCTGGTTTAAACTGAATTACACAGGTTTCATTACTGTGTAGCCGGCACTTTGGAAGCGTAAGTCTCAGGCCCGGGCGTAAGTCAGTTTACTTTATTTTGACATAGAAGCTAGGATTATACAGCGCACAAGTCGTCACTCTGCAAACCTATTCTAAAATAGTCCCTCTCCGTCAAGCAGTGAATACAATATCATAATGCATGTTATATTAAAGAATTTAAGTTTGAGCAATTTTGATTTTGCAAACAATTTAATTACAAAAATTTTTAGTTTTCCGTAAACTGTATATAAGTTTTAATGTACTTAACTTTTTTTGTTACTATAAGGTTGTCAATTTCAATAATGAAAAAATGTGAGACTCAACTAAATTCATATTTCTCGTGCACCCTTTTCCAGTGGACTTATTTACCTCCAGTTACAAGAACAAAAAATCATTTTTCGTCCCCTTGATCCTTTTGACTATTAGGAAAGTTACTTACATTCGGTAGTGCGAACTTTTTTCCGTAAAAGGGCACCGAGGTTTTTTTTTTTTATTGCAGCTGTAACTTAATACAGCCTGTTACCTCTCCATGCATTTAAGTACGGTACGGCGAAAAACGAAAGGACGGAGAGAAGTACAGCAACCGCAACTTATAACGCATGAATCACCACTACGAACGTTGAAATGGATGCAAGCAACTTGACTGACTCTCACACGAACCCGTAAATGAAAGAATGTATTTGATGTTTCAAGCTTTTATTTACGTCCTGCATTTCTCACAGTAAAAAATAATAGATGGGTATGAATACATTTTTTTTGTAAACTGTATAAAAATAAACCCACTGAAGCTGTTAATGAAGTAAATTGAAAAAAAAAACATAGGAAACTAATAAAGGGAGATAAAATTCATATCTTACACAGAAATATTTGCGGTAAAAAAAAGCCCGAAAATAATTCATCATCTATGCCACTATTTTATTATTTAATGAAATCAAACTACGAAATAATATAACACTTTCATTAATTTTTACAGTTATATCTTTGACCATGTGTTTATAGATGCGTATAATTACATGGTAGCTGTCATCCCCGATGTCAAATTTCTATTGTTTGTATCGTTTATTCGTTAAACTAAGAACAAACATTCTTTACGTAACTTGTTTTAACGTGTTCATTTATTTTTGTACGTTCACTCAAAAATAAAATTTCCCTGTGTTTGTATCTTGTTGCAGAACTTTAAAAATCATTGCGACATTTTTATTATTATTATCACTTCGAAGCTAGAAAGTAGTAGGTGATATTTATGTATGTGGTTAATTAAAAGTATTTGTAAGAACCCCTTAAAATTAAACCGTTTACAACTCAGTGACAAAATTTGCAAAAAAGTAATTACGAAATGCCGCTGGTAGTAATACATTTTTTTTAACTCTGGTGATATGAAACCCATAACAGAAAAACGCAATACTTTCACTCCGTTATTCAATAAAATATATTTTTTTTGTAGTATCACAAAAAATTTGCTGATTATATTTTTATCATTCAATATACCAAATGGTTTTCAAAGATTCGTTCGATTTCAAAGGCTTGAAACTTAGAAACATAGAACCATTCTTGAAGTGTGAAATACATGTAAGACAATAAGATTTAGGTTATTCTCATTTAAGTAATTAACTGCATACAATTCGAGACACGGAAATTTCGTGAATTGTATGAATGCGTTTGTTCAGTGGCTGATTCTGCAGTACGGAGTCCTTTTACGTATCATTTGAGCAAATTGTACATGATCCTAGCATGCTGCGGTTAATTATTTAGAAAGAACACTCAAGAGTATGTGTCAAATAAACTTACAAAGCCACAACTATTTCTTAAGTGGTTTGGAACACAGCCTGGAGCTAAATGTGTTCGCGAAATTTGAATGGCTCTTCATTACTTGGCGTGGATCAATAACCATGAATTTGGTTATGTCTGGTATGACGGAGATGCACTTCAGGGAAGAAGCGCTACGAAGGTCGAATAATTGGCTATTGGGCTTAAGTAAATGAACATTTTGCTTGCTACTGCTCTGAAGAAATGATGACGAGTATTAAAAACTATTCATTGCAGAATATGAAGAGCGAGCATAACATGTTGGCAGATTTTTATTACCGAAGGCATGAAATAAACATTTTTGCCGCATATCCGAATTTTTTTCACATTAGACCCATATATTCCTGTACGTTCGTATTTGGTATCTGTGTATGCATGTAGGCTACGTGGTGAATAAAAGTTTAAAATTTTTTTTAAATTGTGTAGCACAAGATTTATATATTTACTACGCATGTGTAATATGTAGTGATTGTATAGAACACGAACATTATTGAGTGTGTTCCTTCTTTCATCATGTATTTCTTAATTTTGTCAATGTCACAAGGTTTGCTGTAATTTATGCGTTATTGGTAGTGTTTATTCATACGTTTTTTTAACTCTAATTATATCCACGATGATTACGTGGCAAACAAAGCTATCGGTTCTAGCTATGTTACCTAAATAACGTTTTTATTATTGCAATTTTGATTTAATACGTCCTTTTTAGAAAATAGAATTTTAAAAATCCCTGTCATTGAATGCAAATATTTAAATGCAAAAAAAAAGCGTTCTGTGCCAGTTGTAATGCTGGTAGCTAATAATGGGAAGTATTCCTATGTTTTAATGTAATTTTAAAGGACTGATGTTTAATGCAAGTGCATGAAAACCGAAGTCGATATCTGATGTGTTTGAGAGAAAGAGGACCCAAGCATGTCGCAACAGTAACGCGATCACGTTCGTTATCCCGGTTTCTATCCTGCGACCCACGTACACCAGTCAACACGTCCACTGTAATGCTCATTGCTTCACACAGCAGAACAATGCAAATTAGAAAGGAAGGAGTGGTGGAGTGGATTAATGAATTCGTCACGACCCGCTGGATTAAAACACATATTTGGCACATTTGCTTTACACTCATCTTACAATAACTTTAGACGTGGGGACACGATATCAGTATCCGCCATATTGAAATGGGATTCAGTCTTTAATTAATCGCAGTCACATGAAAGTGTATTTAGTTAAAAATAACAGTAGCAGACAGATTTCAATAATTTTATTTCTTGTTTCGAAACTTACGAACCAAGCTGTGATACCATATATATGTATAAGCTGTTCACGGTAAAGTGAGCACTTTTAAGTCCCTAGGTACTTTTTTTATTTCAGCCATGTTTTATACTTTAACCAACTTTTTAAATAAATATTGAAATGCAAGTAATAAACATAGTGTGTAGATTCCGCCGCACTCGGATGTTAACGTCTTAGGTGCAAATAAAATATATTTATTGATGATTAATCCGAATAAGAAGGCTTTCAAAAATGCTCACTTTACCGTGACTTGCCTATAACATTATTATTTATTTTCACAATATTAAAATATAAAATTTTGTTAATTCGCTCAAAAAATGTTTCAGGAATATGACATATTACACCGACCATGATACAGAAATTTTGTATACGTAATTTTTGAAGAGCGTGTAAAGACCTTTACTTTAAAGCATGAATAAATGAATTTCAGCCACAATTGCAAAAGTTTCTGATTTTCATGTAATTATGTTGCAAACCGATAATGTGCATTTGCGCAGACGTGCATATCTAATTGAAAAATCACTGTTATAGCGTGTTTAAATCGCTCGAGGAAACTTGTTCGGTTTATGAGGCGCTAGTACTCTACATATATGAATGAACTGCAAAAGATTATATGTAAAAAAAAAAGGATTTTGATAAACTGAAGAATTCAAAATGTCATGTTATTGTATGTCGAATAGCTCTGTGCGATGTATCCTGCCTTGCGTGCACGTTCACTTCTGAAAGCCGTTTTTCTTGCATTCACTTTGTGTATTCTTCCACTAGCTGAAAACTAACACTGGCCTGATCACTTTATTCATGGGTCAGCCTAGTGAAACTCTGAAGTTATTGGAAAAGTACGTGATTCGCAATTTTACTCATTACTACACATTTAACATTTAATAAATCTGGAAGGCAAAATAAATAATTCAATTATTTGCATATATTTACCTAAAATTTTAAATTCAACGTTAAAACGTGGAACTGTTTTCTCTCCGTAGTTACTAACTGAACTGGGCGCGTGCCAGACGTTGCGTCCGTTAGAATACATGCAGGCAGGAGCAGTGACATTTTTTAATTGTTGATTTCAAAAGTGTTCAATTAACCGTGAACAGCCTACAGTTTCGTTAGTTCACACGAAAACGATCAGGTTTCGCCCCGAGACAGCTGCGACGTTGGTGGGAATAGTTCCCACCACGGTGGTAACTATTCCCACCACGGCTGCGACAGCTGCGGACCGCTGGGCAGACAGCGTGGCAGCGAGCGTCGACCGCTTCGGCGACTGCGGCCGAGCGGAGTGGCGATTAATCGATATTAGCGGATACCGGCCGCCCTCCGCGTTATTGATCGCAGCTTGGCGAAATTTATTTTCTCGCGCTGCTCGATGCTTCAACCCGATGCGACCAGCTTCGCCTCCTCCTCACTCCTACCCTCATCGCATCCCCTCCAACGCCATCCTTCGACCCGCTATTCGTCCTGACCCTAATCGCTGAAACCTGGCGCCGAGATTGCCGAACACTTCGCACCGCGTCGAGCTATGAAAACACGTAACGCCCGCTTCGCCGCAAACATACGTCAGATAAACTATTCGAGCACATGAACGGATGAGCAATATGCACTTTGTCTTCTGATGGTTCTAGGCGAACATTGTCCTATGCGCGACGAGGTGGTACGGGTAGAAAAAGACTGCCTATTAGGAAAGTGTCGAAACCCCTATATTCTCCGCTGTAGTTTTCAACCTCCACACACGCGATAAATTCAGCGGGGTTCACAAGATGATCCTATTTGTTTATCGATTTAGTTATACTGGAGGACGATGAGCTCTAATGTCCGAGAAAGAAACATCGCGTATATATCTATGATTGACTTGGCCAGTTAAATTAAGGCGTTAGCACAAGAATATTTAGACTGGGGCCCTCTGTTACCACAACACTGGCTGAATCTAGCCACTCATATGACAGTTTCTGTTCAAATAACTTATTTACAAATTATTACAATTTCGTATATAAGCGAAAAAAATGCTTGTGACTAATTATTTAAACTGCACGTGAAACGCGTCATAACGTAAGGAGTCATATACGAGCTTGCCTGTCACCTTCATTTACACAACCCTTGAAGAATGTTTGCTTATATAACGTACATCAGTGCTTTATGGGGACGGCGTATTGCCTGACTTTAAATAAAACGGGGGCCACAGTTGTTTAGTGGCTATACTACTCGCTTCCCACGTAGGCTAACCAGGTTCGATACCCGGCTGGGTCGCCTCGGATTTTTGCATGTGGGAATCGTGCCGGACGATGCCGCTGGTCGGCAGGTTTTCTAGGGGATCTCCTGTTTCCCCCACTCTTTCATTCTGGCACTGCTCCATACTTACCCTACTTCGCCCTCGTCGGCTCTCAAGACCTAGATGTTAAGAGCCACCCAAATCTATCCACTCCACGTCAAATAAAACGCTGCAAAGCAAAACGCAGTTACGCGGAACTTGTCTGTTCACTGTTAATTGAGCACTTTTCAAAGATCTTATTACGATTTCCTTTTCTCCTCTTTTAGTTTACTTCATTGATATGTAAAATTTATATTGTAATGGTCCTAGTGACTTTGTTAATATATTTTAAGTGAAAATAAGTGAACTTTTTAGCAACCGAAATGTCTTACTAATATGCCGGTTCGTACTCTGATATGTTTACAAAACAGAAACCACCATCTTGCCTAACTATAAATTTGTACATTACACTCGCAATACAATGTCAAGTCTTACGGCTATTTTACTTATTACGCTGCCAACTTATCTGCACCGAAAGAGGGACCGCGGTGGTGTAGTGGTTAGCCTGCTCGCCTCCCATCTAAGCTAACTGGGGTTTAATCTCCGGCCGGGTCACTCCCGGATTTTCGCATGTTGTAATCGTGTCGGACGATGCTGCTGGTCGGCGAGTCTCCTCTGGGATTTCCCATTTCCCCCGCCCTTTCATTCCTACGGTGCTGCATACTCACCTCAATTGTCCATAATCATTGGCAGAAGGGCAATTTATGGAATTAATATAAGCAGCTAATTAGCAACAGCTGCTTGTTCCACGTTTGAAGGGTTCCGCCTCGCTGGAAGTATTTTACGTGTCCGAGACTGAAGAAAAATAAATTGAAAATTTTCCTTAATGTAGCAGTTTAAAGATATGAAACAATGTAGCATGTATGTACAAGAACAGTGAGGATTTTGAAATGAGGCGATAGGAAAGCTTGTCGTAACATTTCATAAAACTGTTTTTATTGTTGTGTGAAGTTGTAATTTCTAAACTACTACGATCTTTCAGACTGTCTGTAGGTCACCGAAAATTCGCTTCTAATGTTCCTGCAACTGAGACATTTGACTATCGGCGTTATCGCATCCTCTACCTCGTCACCAAACGACGAAGGTTAAATGTTACTGTTGTTATCGTCCTCATTCAAAACAGCACGCCAGTAGTGAAAGTGCTCTTTGAAAGATTCTTGCAATGGGAATAATAAATTGAACGAATTTATTTATTGAGATTCTTACCTAAATTGCAGTTAGTTTTATATATACAGTGCTGTCTGTAATGCAGTACCACACTAAAAAATGTGTGTTTTTATGTGAACGACATATACGCATATCTAAAATATGTTAATTAAATAATTTCTTATTTTGTTACTATTTCGAATGTTAACTACAAAATAGACTGCAGAAACAATAGCACGAAATCTATAGAATAAGTAAATAATTTTAACAATGGTGTGCAAACGAATAAAAATCAATATTTCAAACGACTACACAATTTCAAATTATAAACTTTGAAGTAACTTTGCAACAATTAGAATTTATGACACGTGTGAATGAAATTCTAAGCAGTTGACAGTCAGCTACTAAGAAATGAATAACGTTTTTAAAAAAATCCGCAGAATGCTTACGAGAAACGCTTATGGTTGTTAGTTCTGAAAACCAAAAGTGACATACTTTTTAAAGATAATTGTGTTAAAGATAAACACAAAACTGATGAAAACAACGATATTAAGTGTTTTATTATATAACGAAATATATTAATTTATAATACTTGGAAAATGAAACATTTTCCATGAGTAGTATGGTTAAGGGAAGTCAGCTAGTGAACATCGTCCTTCACTCTCCTTCTCGCACTCTCTCCTCCGAGTTGGGACAGCAGAGAGGACTCTCCGTGACGTCAAGAGTGGGCTAGAAAGTTCTCTCTCGGCGAATTGGGACACAGCCTTAGTTCAATTTTGGACATGGCACATTTGTTCAAAGAATTACGTGGTCCACTTTTCGCGAATAGTAGATTGTAATATAGCTTTGGTTCGCTAAAGTTACCCATATATGAATGTTTACTACTCACCATGCTACAAGAAATTACAAAATACATTTTGCTATTATAATACAATGTATGCTATATTCCTGTGCAATTAAGGAATTTCCAACTTCATAACAATGTATTATCTAACTGGTAAGTAGTGTATACGTGAGTCTACTTTAGTAAAGGTGTACAGTCATTATAGTTGCAATTTTGTTCTAATGGATTGAACTTTATCGGGAAATTGGAAAACTCTTTTGGTTAATAGTAAAGCAAGAGAATTCACCGTTTCAAAAAAAATGTATTTATAGTATGCTCTTAAAGTTTAACTGTAGTGGGTTTCTGACATTCCAATTCATGGCGATAAATTTAAAAAAGAATGCACTCGTTATAAAAAGCATAAATAAAAAGGAGCAATATTGCGAAACGGTTTCTTTCAATAAATGATATTGCGAAAAACAAAAATAGTTTAATCTGCCTTTATTTGCAGCAGTCCCGCCGTATTCCGTCTCTAACATCAGTGGAAGTTCCATATTTATCTGAGTGTTTGAGGTTTGGACGTGCGTCGCCGTCGCTCACCGTCCACTCGTTTCCCCCCTTTATTTGCTCTTTTATTTGCTGAGCAGACTGGCGCTGGATCGCCCACTACCTTCTCGGAAAAACTGCCTGTCCATTCTCATCCGCTTCATAACGAGTCCCGTTTCCTGGGTGAACCGGAGAGCGAACATAGGGTAGAGTGCACTGGCAAACTGCGCATTTCCACTCCCGTCCTAACAATGGACCGATAGACTGCCAGTAAAACTATAAAAAAGCAACGTGGAGAAGAAATAATTTTAGAACACTTTAAGTAAGTCTTCGAGAGTTTATGCTCTTCCGTTAGCCTAACTTCAATGTAACTAGATTATATTCAAGTCACTCAGAGAATTTTATTTATCTAAAAAAATCGGGTCAGCTGAAAAATTAAATGTAAACAAACATGTTTATCACTATTGATAACGAAATTTTCAAAGTTGTACTGGCGATGGACGATTCAATGTTGGGTACATGTGCAGAAAATTAAAAGTAATCGAACCCATCTTTATGGTGTGAGCGGGTTATGGTTGATGCTAAAAAACTGAGATGGAAACAAATAACCGAAGTGGCCACGATTGATCGAAGTCCGGCTCTTTTCGTTGACAGACACGTGGCTTTACGAAACAGAGTTTCACGAATTCATGTTTGGCTAAAAATGAGATCCCTCGAGTTGGCGTGTACCCACTGCGTCGCGCATAGGAGTATTTGTATCAAAAAACAGGATAAACATATTTTATGGGTTTTTTTTTAAAGATAACACAGTAAAAAAGCAGGATCTGGTGGAAATTATATATATTAAATCAATATACTAGTCCTTTTCTTCTTCCATGTCGTTATCATTATCGCGCACAGCTGGAGCACGTGACATCAGCATGTCCATGGCCTCTCTTAAGAAAAGCTTACTTTCTTTATGTTTCCTTGGCTTGTAACAACTCAAGAATGGGTCTGAACTTAATGAAAGTCGGTTGATGATGTCTTCGTTGCACTTTTCTCTTGTTGGTGAGATCGTAACTTATTTTATTATTTTTGATGCGTCTGTATTACAAGACATACGTCGACTCACCTGAGCAGCATAGGTCAACTGTTCGGTAGATACCTGTGCCTGCAACTCCTTTGTCTTACGACGCTTACTACGTTCAGTCAATTAATCAAATGTCTTTGATGGCCTACCTCGTTTTTTCTTAGCCCAAGTAGGCAATTTTGTGGGACATGCGAGCCATTTTTCGTTTTTTTGACAAAATAGGATCTTCTTTGTATTGAGCAGCAACCCATTTATTCTTAAAATCACTTCTATAATTCTTCAAGGCATGACTTAAAACGTTTTGTTTTTTTCATTATCTGGCCACTTGGTAATTTTTTTAAGGCATTCGTCCAAAAACGCCATTTTTTCGTAGATTTTTGACCTTTGACATTGTCGCATTATGTCACATAATTCTTTTTTATCAATTCCATGACCACCTCTAAAGAATCTGAAAGAAAAGCCACGAAATTTAAAAATTTTGATTTATTTACTCAATGGCTCTAGTGTAATGGTATTTTTAGGCATTACATTCTTAGGGCCGCATTTGTTTCTATTTTTGTAGCTAACTAATTAAATAATGTTTAAAAATAATGTATGTACCCTCTCCTTCGACTTCCAAAAAACTTTTGTTCCAAACAACACCAAAACCTAATAAAATTCACTGCGGAAAAAAGGGTAGTTAAGTGAAACACCGAGAGCTGTTAACATACAGTTTACGTAACGACACGTTTAGACTGTCAGTAAGGCAAATTAGCGGAGCGCGGGAACAATTTACGGCTCTTATCTAGTATGCCAACCACTGTGCTCTAAAAACATTCCATTGCAGAGGTGTTTTGACGGTCTTTTTGATTTCCACTTATGACCGGTTTTTTGATACGATTACTCGTATGTGCGTCGGTTAAAGCAAGAAAGCTGTTTTCTAAAAGTATTGTTACAGTTTATCAAATCCAGTGGGCTTAGCCAGGTTCTTTAAAATATGGAGATCTTAATTAAATGAAACAGTTATTAATTATTTACTAATTTATTTGAAAATGCTACAAAGTAGTTAGGGGAACCCGGGGCACAGCGGGGTACCGGGGCAGAATGAAGTTCAAAGTTTTTCCGTGTCAAGGAGGTGCTGCCAGCGAGCGGCAATAAGTAGAACTAGACCAACCTGTTGCTGCTCACCTGCGGCAACCATGTTAGTCTAGTTCTCTCGAGCGACGGTGCGTGAAGTTTTCGTTGTGTGATTTTTTGCTCCTCTATTGTAATTTCTGATGATTTGTAACTAAAGTAATGTATACATACTTGTTTACATTACAACTATATTTAGTACATGCTTGAAGTACGTTTAATTGTCTTTAGTTTCGTGTAGTTAAATGTTTGTTTACGTATCTTTCTCGAGTGACCTCACCTCGCCAACCTAAATCGTGTCCCTGGGGCGGAACGGGTGGGGCGGAATGGGGATGTACCCCATTCTGCCCCGCAATGTTTTTAACTAAGAGATCGTTTTTAGTACGCCCCTAATTTTTTATTTCTTTCAATTTCAGATGGTTAGAGACTATAAGAAAAAAACAAATACGCAATCATGGACTACTGAGGCAATGAACAATGATGTCGAGGCGGTTATTTCGGGCCAATCTGGGTATTTGAAGGCTTCGAACCAATATGATGTCCCCTATAATACTCTGGAAAGATACGCTAAAAAATAAAAGGAAAACCCTGACTACACGATTGATAAAACTGTTGGAAAATTTAAACACATATTTACGGAAGAGCAGAAACTTGAGCTCGTTAACTACTTAAAAACTAGGGAGGCTAGGTTATTCGGTCTTACAATGAAAGACTTGCGTAGCTTAGCTTATCAGTTGGCTGTAAGAAATAGCTTTGGTCATAGATTTAAAAATGGAATCGCAGGCCAAGATTAGGTCAAAGGATTCCTTAAGTGACATCCTACTTTATTTGTTCACAAACCCGAAGCAACATCTGGTGCAAGAGCCATGGGCTTTAATAAAGTTGCTGTAGATAGTTTATTTTCGTTTATAACGAATTAACTTGACAAGCACAAACTAACGGCTTCTCAAATATTTAATTGCGATGAAACGGGCGTCTCAGAGAAACCTAAAAAACCAATCAAATATCATGACTTGCAAGGGGAAATGTCAAGTCGGATCGTTAACATCCGCAGAAAGGGGCGAAACTGTAACCTGCCTTATTTGTATGTCAGCAAGCGGAGCTTACATGCCCCCATTGCTCATTTTTCCTCGAAAGAAGAAGCTGAAAGAATTTGAGTTAGGATTGCCATCAGGAGGTTGGGCTGAGGTGCACAGCACTGGATGTATGACTGCTGAGTCATTTTTTGTATGGTTTAGAAAATTTGTGGAAATTTCTAAGGCATCAAAGACTTCCCGNATTTGTGGAATTTTCTAAGGCATCAAAAGACTTCCCGGTTCTTCTTATGTTAGATGGCCACTCAACACATACCAAGAACCTTGAGGTTATAGACTACGCGAGGGAGAGAGGCGTTTCGTTGCTATGTCTACCACCACATTGTTCTCACTGACTTCAGCCACTTGATGCTTCTTTTATGAAGCCTTTAAGTCTTCATTACAGCGATGAGTTTCGAAAATGGCTACGAAGCAACCCAGGGAAAGTCGTAACTCTCTTTCAAATTTCAACGCTTTTTGAATCAGCTTTTATCCAAAGCGCAACAATGAAAACTGCTATTGATGGTTTCCAAGCTACAGGAATATGGCCAACTGATCCATCCATATTCACCGACGCCGATTTTCTCCCAGAAGACACAACTGACATCAGACTTGGTAGGCCTTCAAGTGAAGAGGTGATCATATCTGGAGCTGAACAATTGGAATTACCTTCGTCTAGCACGCCAGCTAAAAATGACATTCCTATCAGGTTGTATGATAAAGCTGGAGAGGTTTCAGCCAATTGTAATGATGACACGCTGACTAAGAAGGTCCGATTTAATTAGGCTAATTGTGCCACCATTGGGTGCTCTTCGATGACAACTGACAACAGGGCCTCTTCATTTCATGTTTCACCTGAAATTCTAATTTCTATCCCAAAAGTTAAAGAAAGTGCTAAAAGGACGAATCGGAAGAGGGGGAAGACTGCTGTCTTAACAGATTCCCCATACAAAAAAGAGTTAGAAGCCGCTATTCAGGAAAAAGAGGAAAAGAACTTTGCCAAAGAAGAAAGAGTAGAGATACAACTATTGAAGAAAGAGAATAAAATTAAGAATGGAAAAAACAAAGGAAAGTGCCTGAAGATAAATGGAAAAATAAAGGAGCTGAAGAGAGAACCCCAAACCAACGAGAGTGATTCTGAGGATTGTTCTGTCTGTGAATGTTTATATTGCGGTGAATTTTACTCAAAGTCAGTTGAAGGTTGGGTCGCTTGTTCCATGGGCAAAAAATGGGCACACAATTCCTGTGCGGCAATAGATAGCGAAGATGATGAGGCTGTCATAGCGTGTGAATTTTGTGTCAATGAAAACTGTAGTTAAACATTTATAGTCCCTTAAAAGTAAATAAATATAGAGCAAACTTATTATTTCTGTACTTCCACTAGTTTTATATGTATTTTATAATTACTTGTCATTACCACCCTGTTCTACCCCATACCCGGGGCAGAATGGAGCACATGACATAATCTTCTTTTTTTTGAAAAATAAAATATTGTTATTTTGTTTTCTTACAATATTATTGTCTTTTTGTGATTGTTAGATTTTAATGTGCTCATAGAAAAATTTGCAGCTCTCTTAATTAATCCTTTTGTATTTTTAAAACATATTTTCAACTTGTTACTCTGTTCTGCCCCGGGTTTCCCTACTCACCACTTAGTATCTCACAAAAAAAGCTGTCACCTGCTATTAACAACTAATAATTCCATGATCGTTCATCAACTCACAGAAATTAGAGCAATGACATAACTAAAACGAGGAGCTACTGATATAACTAATAATACTGCTTTGTTCAACTTCGGTGGAATTAATTTCTAAATAATTTGATAAAAGCTGAGTTGGTAGGTACGTCTTGACTTGTCTTCGATAGCAGTAATGTGAAATGGAGGGTTCTAACACAGCGTCATGACAGGGATTCGGGATTCGACCTTCAGAAGCTTGGTAAGGAAATGACAAACTTCATGCGTTTGCATTCCGCTTCGGGGGCGGCCATATTGGCAGCCAGTGTCAACTGTCGGCAGCCATCTTGGCTGCCAGTGCCAAAATGTGCAAAAAATTTGCAAAAAAATGCAAAAATTTATTAAAAAAAATTAATTTTCAAAAATTATTTTTTCACAAAATTAATTTTAAAAATTAATTTTTTAGATTTAACTTATGACGTAATCTTGTAAATATTTATTTAACTTTTGAAAAGTCTCAACTTTTTAAAAGTTCAATTTTTTTTAAAGTCTCAACTTTTCAAAAGTTCCAAACAATTATTTTTTCCCGAACATTCCCTGGCGGCCATTTTCGAATCCCTAGGCCGACGCCAAGGTGTAAGCCTTGGGAGAATCCCTAAGCCAACGCCAAGTTGGTTTCGGAAGACGTCGCTGGCTGCCAAGATAGCCGCCCCCCGAAGAGAATCCCTAGGCCGACGCCAAGGTGTCGCTGGCTGCCAAGATGGCCGCCCGAAGAGGAATTGAGCCGAAGACATCGCTGGCTGCCAAGATGGCCGCCCTCCGAAGAGAATCCCTAGGCCGATGCCAAGGTGTCGCTGGCTGCCAAGATGGCCACGCCCGAATCCCTAAGCCAATGCCAAGTTGGTTGCGACTCCGGAAGACGACGCTGGCTGCCAAGATTGCCGCCCGAAGAGGAATTGAGCCGAAGACGTCGCTGGCTGCCAAGATGGCCGCCCCCTTAAGAGAATCCCTAGGCCGACGCCAAGGTGTCGCTGGCTGCCAAGATGACCGTGCCCGAATCCCTAAGCCAATGCCAAGTTGGTTGCGACTCCCGAAGACGACGCTGGCTGCCAAGATGGCCGCCCCCCGAAGAGGAAGTTTAGAATCCCTAGGCCGACGCCAAGGTGTCGCTGGCT